>JANUWF010001050.1:0-600000 GCA_026120185.1 Voacanga thouarsii | reverse complement strand
ATTGTTGCGAGGGATTTGCGACGGCATCTTTAAATCCGTTACAAATCCACCTTAAATAATTTTCGTTGCTAATGTGTCACTAATCAGCAACAAATTTGTGAGAGTTGGTCAACAAGATTCCTTAGCCCTTTTTTCGTCGGTGAGCCGTCACAAATTTGCAACGGATTTTATCCGTCGCAAAAATCCATCGCAATTTGCTAACTTTCGTGTAGTGATTGTGGGTTTAGTATATGCTAGAGGTGGGACAGTGGCATGTACGTGGCTCCGATTAGCTCCTTAGCTCGTGGGCAGTTAAGGCAGACATGGCTTAGTTGGCTAGTTGGACAGGATTGCCAAGTCAGATGACAGTTACCAAACGTGCAAGACCCAGATCGCCAACATGGCTCTTTCTAACATGGCACCCGCGAAGTTAGCATGTTCCAAATCACGAGTTGGTGGGATAGTGGGCAGTTTCCTTATGTTGGTTGGGGTGTAACCAACTCATCCTTTGTCTATAAATACTTGTATTCTTTGGCTTGGCTAGACTAGTGAGAGTAGGAACTAAGTCTGCTAGCATTGTTGTATTGTTTCCTTGTAAGCCCTATGGTGAATGCAAGGTTGGCCTTTTTGGCTGTATTTCTCATGTGTTCCTTTACTTTCGTGCTGGTTTTCATATTTTATATTTGTTCCTTATGAGTTCACTTCTAAAACGTGGGAAAGGCTAACTAGTCTTGTTGGCTAGTGTTAGTATGCAGAGTTCAATTTGGTGCCCGAGATTAACTCTATGACAATTTTTTGTATCATAGTCTGGTTGGCTCGTTGCTGATTTGAGGTGGGTGATAGCTCCCGAGACTCGTTCTACTACTTCTGTTCCTAACCCTTATACTGTCCAAGAACACTTGGCTAGTCTGGAGGATTATGTGGATGCTCCAGACAACGATAGTGGCTTGTCCCTAATGGTGCGAATAAGGAAGATTTCAGAGTCCCTTGATGCTATAAACCAACGGTTTAAGGAGGCCCAGATTAGCTTAGATCAGAAGAATCATAACCTGGTAAGGACTTGATACTACTTACGAACCAGGTAAACGAAATCAACTGCGACGTTGTCCTCCTCAAACAATTGAGTGTGAGTAGTTGTTCTCAACAAAGTTTTAAGACAACCAGTGCTAGTAGTGGCCTGATGGCGCAAAAAATCAAAGTCCGTGAGCCTACTTCGTTTGGTGGTGCTCATAGTGCCAATGAGTTAGAAAACTTCATTTGGGACATGGAGCAGTACTTCAAAGCTGCCCATATTCCGGATGACGAGAAGGTGTCCAAAACGAGAATGTACATGACGGGTGATGCAAATTTGTGGTGGAAGACCCTGTTTCAGAGGCATGTGTAGGACAACATAAATTCGAGACATGGGATAACCTGAAGGACGAGTTGAAGGAGCAATTCCTTCCCTCCAATACTTCCTGGTTGGCTCTTTAGTCCTTATGAAAATTGAAACACTCAAGTATGATTCATGACTATGTTAAAAAATTCAGTGCATTATTGTTGGATGTGACTAAAATGTCCGAGAAGGACAAGTTGTTTAATTTTATAGCAGGACTACAGCCTTGGGCACAGACGGAACTAAAAAGGCAAGGGGTGAAAGATGTAGCCCAGGCCATCGTTATGGCAAATTTGTTAGCAGAGTTCAAAACTACTACTACTGCCAATATCCATGTGGACAAGAAAAAGGCCTTTAAGAAAGATCAAGCTAAGGCCAAGAATGAGAAATTCAAAAAGAAGGCGGAGACCCAGGCTAAATGTCCAAACGTGAGCAGGCTAAGAAGAAGGCTAGTTTTGGCTACTTCATTTGTGGTGGTCCCCATATTGCACGAAATTACCTTAGTCGTGAGGAAATGCTAAATGCTATGATGCTCAACAAAGCGAATACCACTTCTATTGGTGATGTCAGTTGTGATGGTTCAAATGCTTATTCCCAAGTTCATGTAAATCCTTTACAGTTGCTAAATGCACTCACCACTTGGGTAGACCCTCCAAAATAGTATGGATTGTTGTATATGGATGCGTTAGTGAACCAAGTCTCTGTGAAGGTAATGGTATGTAGTGATGCTACTCACAATTTCGTGTCGGAAAGGGTGATACCTAAACTGAGGGTGGAAATAGTAGAAAGCCCCTTGCGAATGAAGGCAGTGAATTCTGAGGCTAGGCCAGTCAAGGGTACAACGAATGTGTCCTTTACTATTGGCTCGTGGAAAAGTAAATATAACGTCACTTATATCCTTCTTGATAATTTTGATGTAATTTTGGGGATGGACTTCCTCTTTTCTGCTAAAGCCTCTGTTATAACTTATTTGAGTGGGATTACGATTTGTGATGAGACAAACCCTAATTTCGTGCATGGCACTTTTGTTGACCAATCTGATAAGACCAACAAAGAAAAAGGGTTGTTGTTAACTATGCAACTCAAGGATAGGTTGAGATGTGGTGAAATAACTTGGCTAGTTGCTGTGGCGCAAGTCAAGCCTGATATGTACCAGGAGGTACCAGATGTTGTGGCAGAGGTGGTGGATGAGTATACAGACATCATGCCATCCAATCTGCCAAAAAAGTTACCTCCCAAAGGGGCAACTGATCATAAAATTAACCTTGTTCCTAGAGCTACACCCCCGGCTCAAGCTCCATACCAAATGTCCCCTACAGAGTTAGTTGAATTAAGAAGATAGTTGGGTGAGCTGATTGAAAGTGGACTTATGAAGCCTTCCAAAGCTCCTTATGGTGCCCCAACTATCTTTCAAAAAAAGGTAGATGGAACATTATGGTTTTGTGTGGACTATAGAGCCTTGAACAAATTGATGATAAAGAATAAATATCCTATTCCTAATGTCTCTGACTTGTTTGATTGTCTTGCCAAAGCCAGGTACTTTACCAAGATCAACCTTCGATCAAGCTATTGGTAGGCTCGAATTGCTAAGGGGGATAAGGCTAAGACGACAGTTGTGACTCGTTATGGTTCATATGAGTTCTTAGTGAGGCCATTTGGTCTTATGAATGCTCCTACGACATTCTGTAATCTTATGAGTGATATCCTATATGATTACTTAGCTAAGTTTGTTGTCATTTATCTAGATGGCATTATAATCTACAATGATTCCCTAGACAAACACTTGTTATATTTAAAACTTGTATTCCCAACGACTTAGGAAACATAAATTATATATAAAGAAGGAAAAGTATGAGTTCTGTAGGGAAGAGATTACTTTCCTTGGCCATGTAATTAGTCAAGGGAAGATTTAGATGGACTACAAGAATATGGCTGCAATCATTGGTTGGACTACCCCGACGAAAGTGCCAGAATTGAGATCGTTTTTGGGTTTGGCCAACTATTACAGACGATTTATCAAATGCCTCATTCTAAGTTGGCGGCCCCTTTAACATATTTGCTTAAAAAGAACCAAATATGGGACTAGAATGCTGATTGTGAAGCAAAATTTTAGGTGCTGAAGGAAGCTGTTGCTTCTGAGCTGGTCCTGGCCTTGCTAGATTTTAGCCAACCATTTGAGGTGCATACTAATGCTTCGGGTCATGCTATTGGTAGGGTGCTAGTGCAGAACAAGCATCCCATTGCATTTGAAAGTCAGAAGTTGAAAGGCTGTGAGCAAATGTATGGTATCCATAAGAAAGAAATTACAACTATTGTGCATTATTTGTAAATTTAGAGGCACTACTTGCTCTGTACAAGATTCATTGTAGCGACGGACAATGTGGTAAATACTTATTTTAAGACCCAGAAGAAGCTGACCCCTAAAGCAAGTAAGATGGCAAGAGTTTCTAGCTAAGTTTGACTTTAAGTGGGTGCACAAGGCAGGAATGGAAAACCTTGTTGCTGATGCTCTTAGCCGGAAAAGTGTTGATGAGTATGTGGCCTCCATTTCCCTTATTGAGGCAGACTTCCTAGCTAAAGTCAAAGAAAAGCCCAAGAATGATTTTGTTTACCAGCGTTTGGTGAAACAAGTTGGTGAAGGTTCAATCCATCGTTATTGGCTAGAAGATAGGTTGTTTCGAGCCACAGGAAATTGGATCTATGTGCCAGCAGGAACTTTAAGGAGGCAATTCCTGAATGAGACGCACGACACTCCATAGGTTGGTCATCCAGGAGTTGAACATAGAAATGCCTTGTTATCTCGTCCGTTTTGTTGGCCCCGGATGGTGGACGATGTGGAAGCCTATGTGAAAACTTGCTTGGTTGGCCAGTAAGATAAGTTGGAAAGAAAGAAGGAAGGTTGGCTTTTATAGCCCCTGCCTATACCAAATCGGCCTTGGCGGTCCATTTCTATGGACTTCATTTTTTGTTTGCCCAAGGTAAATGGGATGGCTTCTATCTTTATTGTTGTCAATCAATTTTCTAAGTATGTTATTTTTATAGATGTGATGCGTAAGATTTGGGTGTATAAAAATCATATAATTTTAAATCCATCCCTAATCGAGTTTTAATTAAAATATTAATTCTCAAATTACACATATGAGTAAGTATATTCATCGCAAGTATAGTACAGGGAATTAATGAGTATCAATCCTCTAGGAACAACTATCATTAGTTACTTTTCATTCATTATTTAACCAACACAATAAAGTGATAAAAGAATAAAAAAGAACATAAAGAAAAATATATAACTGATGAAAAAATATGCACTTAGATAAATATTCTCAAAGACATGGCAATTAATTATTTTGGCAATTAATAATTAATAACAATTATCACAATCAATTATTATTTTGGCATCATAAAGAAATTCAAATAGATCCACTTCGTTTGCAATCCATGGAATCACTGCCCTTTAGCTAAATTAGTGAACATATTCTGTCTCAACTAATTTATCCAAAAGGCGCATTAAAATTAATCCTCATATAAACCTCTATATTCTAGGTAATTTAAGTATGAAATTAACCAGTGACTTTATATTCTAGTAATCATCAACTAATCTTTGATTACGCAAATTCTTAACAATTAACCCTTTTTGCAAGTAAGTTAAGAGATAACAAATATAAAATTAATTAAATTAAAACCACTATCTACCTCTTTTGCAAGCAAGTTAACAAGAAAAATCAATCAATAATAATCAATTGATCAAAAGACTAAATTAACTCAAAAATCATGAATCCCAAAATAATATCAAATTATAATGAAAATATTGATCACATCATTGTTCTAGAAAAAGAAAACAAATGTAAAAGAAAGAACTTATAGATAAGCTCCCTTATTTTGTTAGTGTTGTGCCCTAGAGGCAATCACTTGTACTTTGTATATGACACATTTGTTTTATAATATAAGGAATTATTTATCTTTCAGTTTGTTTTCTTTACTTTCATGTAAAATAACTATTAGATAAAGTCCCTAATACAACACTGTGTTAAGAAAATCATGATAGAGATTATGATGTGAGATTCCTATTATACTGTATAGTGTTAGTATTTAAATAACCCCTAGACATAGTATTAATGAAATAAGACTTCATTAATAAGTTAAGACTAGTACGTGTTAGACTTCTTGATTTGATCAGGCGGTGGTTCTCACATTCGTGAGTGTTGTGATACTTAAAGTTAATATGTGAATGCTTATTAATAAAACAAGTATATTGGATGACCTGACTATGAGATAATCACATGGATAACTATTTAGTACCCGTGATAGAATCTCGTTATAGCAAACATGCAAGTATCCTTAGACTTGAGATCTCCAAGATACTTTGTTTGTTGAGCATTGTACTTTGATTCCAATATTTAAAGCCAGATCGAGGGCCGTCTATGAGATGGATCTTGGGTACAATGTAAGTTAAACGAAAGTAGTTAAGATGGTCAATAAAGGATTCACCACTCCTAATAGTATGGGTGAATATCTCACGGCCACTTGTAGGAATTACTACTTGTGAAATCATTAGACAAGGTGATTGTGTATTGGAAACAATTCCAATTGATACACATGTAGAGTAGTGAATTTTTAGTACAAGTATTGATATATTCATGCCAGAATTAATATATATTCTTAAGGGAGTTGGCACTAATTCCATACTTCAAATCGAATAAGATATTGTATGATGAAATGAGTTTATTGTACTGTAATTTGTTATTGAAGGGTTCATGTCAAACCACTGGATTTCCTAGACTCTCGGGTGGTTATGATATGTTGCTAAATACTGCTTATGATCTACTGAATATGGGTTTATTAATTGATTATTTAATACACCAATCCTGATTAGAATTAATAGGTTAATTCTAAATTATTAAGAATTATTAATCTCAAAGACTTTTGGATTAATTCATAAATATATTGGAAAACCTAATAGATTACACATAATAGAGAATTATGTACGTAAGATATTGTTTGATAACATTATGGGGTTAGTTGTAAGAAGTAGAAGTTATATGGGCTAAATTATAATTAGTTATAATTTTTAGGCCAAATTATAATTATGAGAACTTGTAGGTTTCAATTACAATTTAATGAATTCTAATTTAATTAGAATTCACAGAGCGTTGTGTCGGCGTTATTTCTAGGATTTTTTTCCTTAGAATATGTCATGGTTGTTTTATCTTAAAGATACATAGAGAAAAATTGTTCTCTCTGATTTTGATACACACATTTTCTTCTCTTCCACAAAAGATACCCTAACCGCTAAGAAATTCTCCTAGCAGAGAAATTTTTTGTTTCCTTGAGAATATACCTCATGTGGATACAGGATACTATTGGAGTTAATCTCATACTGAGATTAAATTAGCAAGACATCTGCGCGGTGTTGAACTATCTATATTGAGAAACCGTTCTCAAAAGGTTGCTGTCAGATTTTGGATCATGCCTTAGTATTTGACTAAAAATTTTGTTTTACGGCGCCACACTGAGAAGGTATATTACTCTTCTTGCTTTCTGTTATTCATACCTTACAAATTCTGGTTTTGGTATCTCTTAAATCTTCCGCTACGCAAACCTATTTTTTTTGCATGAGATACTTACATCTTCTTCCTTAAAGACCTTCTTAAACAATACCCCTTAAGTGATGAATCCCCTCTTTAATGATTGATTTCAGATTTTGCTCATTAGATTCATGTGTTTTTCTTGTATTTTCCTTGCTTTAATAGCTCCCATGATGCCAAAAATCGTCCCCTAAGAGTTCTAGGCCGAGTACAAGTTAGAAAATACCAAAACTCTTAGGATATTTCTAAATCCATGTGCAAAAAAGAAAATTTGTCGCCTCTGTACATCCTAGGGCCTCATCGGTCGTGCTTTGGTCGCGCCCTGACATTACTTTGTTTTTCTCTATTTTTCAACTCCATTTCAGTCTTAGGCTGGTGGTTGTTGTGCTGTGCACGGCCGGCTCTACCTGGCGTCAATTTTTACCTTTTTTGTTGGTTTAATCTACATAAAAATACCAAAATACATTTCCAAAGATAAAATATCAAATATGAAGGAATATGCTTAGTTACTACATCAAATGTATCACAAAACAACCTCTAATAACTAGAAAATAGATAATGATTTTAGCCCCTATCACGTTCCCCCACACTTGAATCTTTGCTTGTCCTCAAGCAAAGTATTTAAGACTAAGAAAAACAAGACAATACAAGTTTAACTTTTAAAATTTTTTACCATAACAAAGCTACAATTCTCCTTCAAACTTTAGATATGATCTTGTCATTCTTTCAACCATTTGAAAATATTTGCAAATTGAAGCATTAGATCAAACATATCAAGGCCTTTGAAGTCAAATTAAGTAAGTTTACACTTTAGTCTAAGAAATTATTTCACCCCTCAAGCAAAAACATATATAATATGAATCATATAAGTCAAGCTATCTAACCAATTCAAGTATTATAAACTCAAAAATTGCACAATTCAAATAATAATCTAAGGAAGACACTCCACTCTTTTTTTTTTTTTGCAATGACTCAGGGCATTAATAACCTCAAGTGAATGGATTTCTCTTCATGCACTGTATTGGCCCCATTATAGTCATTATATATTTTTCTTGCTATGTCATTTTTTCAACATTTTCTTTCTTTACTCTTTCTTGTCTTTTTGCCTTCATGATATCTTTAAGAGAGTGCACCGAACAAATAAAGCAAAGCCAATGGACCAAAATAAATAGAGGGGAAGAAGATCAAAAAAGAAAATACTTCCAAAAAAGAAACAAAAACATAAAAATAGAAAAGGAAAATAAACTAAAATAAAATAAGAAAAACAAAGAAGTAGCTGAAGGATTCTATGCATCACGTAGAAAAACATCCACTTGCTCCAAATTGCCAAGAGCCTCACCTAAATAATGCTTCACTCGATTCCCATTCACTTTAAAAGTGCCATTAGTTGGATGAGTAACTTCAAGAGTACCAAAGGAAAAGATCTTACTTACCACATACGGTCCAGACCACCTTGATTTCAACTTACCCGGAAAGAGTCATAAGCCAAAATTAAATAACAACACTTGATTACCTTCCTTAAACTCCCTATTTTGGAAAATGTTTTTGGCATGCTAGCATTTTACCCTTTCTTTGTATATCATGGAATTATCATAGGCCTCCGTACGCAATTCCTCTAATGTGTTCAAGTGGAGTAACCTTGATTTTTCAGCAAACTCAAGATCAAAATTAAGAAGTTTTATAGCCCAATAAGCTTTATGTTCAATCTCCATAAGTACATGATAAGATTTTCCATAAACCAAGCAATAAGGAGTTTTACCTAAAGAGTGTCATCCAATTTTAGACTCCAATCATTTCGTGTATGGCTAACCACCTTTTCCAAAATTCTCTTGAGCTTTCTATTCACTACCTCAACTTGGCTACTTGTTTGGGGGTAATAGGGGATAGCAAACTTATAGGTAACACCTAAGTGTTTGAAAATTTTTCCAATTGGTTATTACAAAAGTGTGTTCTCCTATCACTAATGAATACTTTAAGTACACCAAACCAGGTGAAAAGCTTTTTAAGGAATTTGACCACAACTTGTGCGTCGTTAGTTGGCAAAGCTTGTACCTTAACCCACTTAGACATATAATCAACCGCAACCATGATGTATTTGTAATCCAAAGAATTAGAAAAATGGCCTATAAAATCTATTCTCCAACAATCAAATATTTCACAGACTTGAAAATTTTGCAATGGCATCTCACTAGATTTAGAAATGTTACCAGTACGTTAACACCAATTACAATTTTGAACAAACCTATGAGAGTCTTTAAAAAGTGTTGGCCAATAGAATCCAAACTCAAGCACCTTTTTTGCAATATTGTTAGCTTGGTAGTGGACTCTCACGGGTCCCTCATGACAATATCATAAAGTGTTCGCACTTTCCTCAAAATCCACACACATTCGAATTATTTTATCTACGCAACACTTGAATAAGTTCGGATCTTCCCAAAAGTAATGCTTTACTTCGGTGAGGAATTTCTTCTTTTGTTGCGATGTGAAATCCTTAGAAATAATTTCTGCAACCAAATAGTTAGCAAAATTCACAAACTAAGGAGTTTGAGAAATCTGACCATTAACGAGTGGAAGTTGTTCATCCAAGAAGGTGTCGTTGATATCTTCTTCTGCCAATGGTTTCAATTTGGGGTTTTCCAACTTAGATAAATGATCTGCAGCCAAATTTTCCACTCACTTCATGCCCCCAATTTTCAAATCAAATTCCTGCAACAATAATACCCATCTTATCAATCTTTGTTTGGAATCATGTTTGGTTAGTAGGTATTTAAGGGCGAAATAATCTGTATACACAATGACTTTGGACAAAACAAGATAAGAACGGAATTTATCGAAAGCAAACACTATTGCAAGCAATACTTTTTCCGTTGTGATGTAGTTCCATCTCTTATGTTGTCGTAAGAGTCTTGCTTGCATAGTAGATTGGTTGAAAATGCTTATTCCTTCTTTGTCCATGCACTGCGCCTACTGCATAGTTACTTGCATCACACATTAGTTTAAAAGGAATAGACCAATCCGATGTAATTAAAATAGGAGAATTGATCAATTTTATTTTAAACACATTAAAAGCATTGAGACACTTATCATCAAAATTAAAACTAGCATTTTTTTTTTTTTAAGTAAAGAAGTAAGAGGTTTAGAAATTTTTAAGAAATCCAAAATAAAACTCCTATAAAAACTTGCATGACCAAGAAATTTTGGATAGCCTTCACCAAAATACGAGAAGGAAGTTTCTCAATTATGTCAATTTTTGTTCTATTAACCTCAATACATTTCCTTGAAATCTTGTGTCCCAACACAATACCTTCTTGCAGCATAAAGTGACATTTTTTTCCAATTAAGCATAAAGTTGGTCTCTTCACATCTTTGGAGCACTTTTTCTAGATTGGCCAAACACAAATCAAAAGAATTACCAAAAATAGAAAAGTTATCCATAAATACTTTCATGATATCTCCCACAAGTCCTTTAAAGATAGCTATCATGCATCTTTAGAAAGTTCCTAGACCATTACAAAGACCAAAAGGTATACAACGATATGCAAAAGTACCAAAAGTACATGTAAAAGTAGTTTTCTCTTTATCCTCCGGCGTTATGGGAATTTGAAAATAACCGAAAAAACCATCTAAGAAGTAATAAAACTTATGTCCGACTAGTCTTTCTAACATTTGATCAATGAAAGGGAAAGGAAAATGGTTCTTCCTAATTACCTCATTCAACTTCCTATAATCGATGCAAACCCTCCAATCGGTTACCAATCTTATTAGGATCAACTCTTTTTTTTCATTTAGGCTCACCATTATTCCTCCTTTCTTTGGTACCACTTGTGTTGAATTTACCCAAATACTATCAGAAATGGGATAAATGATGCATGAATCTAAGAGTTTAATCACCTCACCTTTTACTACATCACTCATGTTTGGGTTCAACCTACGTTAGGGTTGCACTACAGGCTTTGCTTATTCTTCTAACAATATTTTGTACGTGCAAAAGGAATGGCTAATTCCCTTAATATATGTGATTTTTCATGCTATGACTCCCTTATATTTTTCCAATAAGCTTACGAATTTGGCCTTTTGTTCCAATGTAAGGTCTTTTGCTATGATCACTGGCAATTTTCTTCCGTTAGCTAAAAATGTATATTCCAAGTGCTCGGGTAGGTCTTTTAAGTCTAATTTCGGTGGTTCCTCAATGAACAAATTCATCCTTCCCAAATTGCTTTTTTTTATTTGTTTGAACTCTCCCAACTCAAGGTTATTACTTGGGTCCTCCAAATATGCAATTGAACTCTCCATCAATTCCATAGAGTTATTGGCCAATGAGTCCTGCACAAAATCAAAGATAGACTCATCAAGAATATCAACCACAAATAAGAATCATCAGAAGACATAGGATACTGCACGCTTTTGTGGATTTGAATAATGACTTCTTCATTTCCAACCCTGTGTTAACTTTCCCCCATAAACATCAATTAAAGTTTTAACAGTAGCTAGAAAGGGTCGTCCTAGGATTAAGGGGACTTTAAAATATTCATTCATATCAATAACAACAAACTAAGCCTTAATCCCAAGAAACTTAGGATCGGCTATATAAATCAATGTCAGGCAACGTGTGGTTATCCATATGAATCATCTCTCTCCACTTCCTTCTATCGACCGCCATACTCTCATCCAAATCTAACAAAGACATATCTTTCCAAATCATCTCTATCCGTGTCATTTTAAATCTACTTCTACCTCTATCTAACCTATCATGCCTTCCTCCCTCAATGCTCCTAATAGGAGTATCCCTCGGTCTTCTCTATATATGTCTAAATCAACACAGGCGGCTTTCTCTCATCTTTTTCTCAATAGATGCCACTTCCACATTTTTCCTAATAGTGTCATTTCTGACTCTATCATTTCTAGTATATCTACATATCCACCGTAATATACGCATCTCAACTACTTTCATTTTTTTAATATAACACCTTTTAACTGCTCAACATTCCGTGCCATATAGCAAAACAGGTCTTACGTCTATTCTGTAGAACTTTCCCTTTAGATTCGATGGTATATTATGATCACATATCAAGAATAACAAAATCCATAGAAAATATGAATCTATTCACTTTAATAAGTACATCTTCTATTATTCCCCTAAGGTATTTAATAGACATATCTGCAAGTTGAATGCTCATCCTAGTAGGTTTAGGTTCACCTAGACCTAGTTTCTGGAAAGTTTTGTATGGCAAAAAATTAATGCTAGCACCGAAGTCAACTAATGCATTACAAAATATAAGAATACCAACAAGATAAAGAATAGAAAAACTCCTTAAATTCTTTTTTTTTCGTGGCAAATTCCATTGGTCTTGCCAGACGGCGGAGCATTCTTCATTCAAGACCACAGTGGACAATTATTCAAATCTCTTCTTATTAACAAGTATACTTTTAGGAACTTTGCATATTTGGGTATGTGTATTAAAGCCTCACTAAGTGGGATGTTTATGTGCTCGGGTGGGGTAAGGAACCGCTAGTTGTAAACCTAGATTTTTGACTTGCTTTTTGAGTAGTGCACAGAGGGGAGTCGGCGCCAGTTCTTCTCTGGAGTCATCAATTTTATCTTCAGGTAAGGACCGATGTGTTGTATCAAGCAGCTCTCTACCCTTCCTCAATATAATGGCTGCTGAATCCTCTTAAGTTTCCAACCCTAATAGTGACCGTTCTTATGATTTTAACACTAAATCCGTTAAAAACCAAATTTGTCTCTCCATGTTTCGAAGAATTTTCTCAAATTTTCTAAGCGCGTCATCTATTTCGTGGAATCGCTTGGTCACATGGGTTGCAAATTTTCCCAATATTGCTTCTAGAGCAGTTGAGTCTGATGGCCAAGGTGTCATTTTTTGAGAATTTTAAAGATATTTCCATATGTTCCAATTGGCCATGTTACTTGTATATGGTATCTTATTAGTTTCATGAATACAAAGTGGGGTGAGTAGGAATAATTGGCATACCAGTACAATATTGAGCCAAGTTTGTGAGTAAAGTACGACATAAACTAAGTTAGTTAATTAAGATACAATTACACACAACAAGATATGGCAGTAATTTACACGAAGAACATATATACATATTTACATATATACATATAAACATGGTTAAATCAATAAAATTCAAGCTTTCACGATATTATTCCCCGGCAACGGCGCCAAAAACTTGATGCATAATATTTAGATGCATAAAAATCATATTTTATTAAAACATTAATTCCCAAATTTTAATTAAAATATTAATTCCCAAATTACACATATGAGCAAGTATACGCATCGCAAGTATAGTACAGGAAATTAACGAGTATCGATCCTTAAGGAACAACTACCATTAGTTACTTTTCATTCATTGTTTAACCAACCCAATAAAGTGATAAGAGAATAAAAAAGAAAATAAAGAAAAATGTATAACTATAAAAGAATATGCACTTAGATAAATATTCTCAAAGACATGGTAATTAATTACTTAATAATTATCACAATCAATTATTATCTTTGCATCATGAAGGAATTCAAATAGACCTACTTCGTTTGTAATCCATGGAATCACTACCCTGTAGCTAAATCAGTGAACATATTCTGTCTCAACTAATTTACCTAAAAGGTGCATTAAAATTAATCCTTACATAAACCCAATATTCTAGGTAATTTAAAGTATGAAATTAACCAATGATTCTATATTCTAGCAATCATCAACAAATCTTTGATTACCCAAGTTCTTGACAATTAACCCTTTTTGCAAGCAAGTTAAAAGATAACAAATATGAAATTAATTAAATTGAAACCCCTCTGAACCTCTTTTACAAGCAAGTTAATAAGAAAAACCAATCAATAATAATCAATTGATCAGAAGACTAAATTAATTCAAACATCGTGAATCCCAAAATAATGTCAAATTACAATGAAAATATTGATCACATCATTGTTCTAGAAAAAGAAAACAAAGGTAAAAGAAAGAATTCATAGACAAGCCCCCTTCTTCTTCCTTGAAGACCTTCTTGAACAATACCCCTTGAATGATGAATTTCCTTTTTAATGATTGATTTCAGATTTTACTCATTGGATTCATGTGTTTCTCTTGTGTTTTCCTTACTTAAATAAGCTCCCATGATGCCAAAAACCGTCCCCTAAGAGTTCTAAGCTAAGTACAAGTTGAAAAGTACTAAAACTCTTAAGAAATTTCCAAATCCGCTAGCAAAAAGAAAATTTGCCGCCTCTGAACAGCCTAGCGCCGGCGCCTGCCCAGTCCCCCACGGCCAACACCAGCCGTGCTCTAGTCGCACCCTAACATTGCTCTGTTTTTCTTTGTTTTCCAGCTCCGTTTCAGTCGTAGGCCAGCGCTTGCTATGCTGTGCACGACCAGCGCCGGTCGCGCTCTACCTGGCGTCGATTTTTTCCTTTTTTCTTGGTTTAATCTGCATAAAAATACCAAAATACCTAAAGGTCAAATATCAAATATGAATGAATATTCTTAGTTATTACATCAAATGTATCACAAAATAATCTCAAATAATTAGAAAATAGATGATGATTTTAGCCCCTATTAGGCTACTTCTAAGGCTTGCACAGAAATTGCTACTGACTTGTTTTTCAGAAGCATGGTGAAATATTTCGGGTTGCCAGTGGACATTGTGAGTGATCGGGACACAAGGTTCACTGGTCGTTTCTAGACGACACTATTTGGCTTTCTTAGGACAGTACTAAAGTTCTCTACTACTACACATCCTCAAACAAACGGTCAGACTGAGAATATCAATACCTTGCTGGAAAAATTCTTTAGATAATGCTAGTCAAAAAAATTAGGTAGAATTACTTGATGTAGCCCAATTTAGTTATAATTTGCATAGGTCTTCTTTTACATGGATTAGTCCATTTGAGTTGGTAAATAGATAGTAGCCAACAATGCCCCACGACATTACTGCTAGTCAGACTTATACTAAGTGTCCAACTACTTATCAGTTTGCTCGAGCCAAGCAGGAGCTGATTGATGAGGCCAAAGACAGCCTGACCCTTGCCCAGCAAATGATGAAGCACTATGCTGATTTGAAACGGAAGGATATCCAATTCAGTGTTGGAGACATAGTTATGCTCAAACTGACTCCCCAGATATGGAAGAAAATCTGTAGCAAAACAGAGCATCGTGGGTTGATTCCAAAGTATGATGGACCTTTTGAGGTGGTGAAGAAAGTAAGATGGGTGGCCTATCGTCTAAAGCTACCTAGTTGGTTAAAGGTTCATCCAACATTTCATATGAGCTTTTTGGAGCCTTTCAACTAAGATGAGCTTGATGAAGG
Source organism: Voacanga thouarsii (assembly GCA_026120185.1). NCBI lineage: Eukaryota > Viridiplantae > Streptophyta > Magnoliopsida > Gentianales > Apocynaceae > Voacanga > Voacanga thouarsii. The sequence continues at coordinate 584,741 of JANUWF010001050.1, read as the reverse complement.
CAAAAGCAAAATTCGGTGTGCCCCTCCTGTGGTTCAAAAATAGTTTGACAAAGACTTTAATCGGGTGTTGGATCACAGAATTGAAGGACAAAGCAAAAAGAACCGGAGGGCTTCCTACTTGATACATTAGAAGGGGGAGTCCAAGGTTAACTCTACTTGGGAGAAAAATATGACATTGTGGCAATTTGAGGACCAAATTAAGGCATATTGGGCAGAACGACAGGCCTCAAGTCGACGAGGACATGCTTAGTCGGGTCGGGTCGGCCTTGGTGTGGATGTTGGTACGTTCATCACGTACCTTGGCACTGTGGGTTTAGTATGTGCCAGAGATGGGACAATGACCTGTGGATGGCTCCGGTTAGCTCCTTGGTGCTTTCCTTGGCTTGTGGGCAGTTAAAGCAGACATGGCTTAGTTGGCTAGTTAGACAGGATTGCCAAGTCAGACGGCGATTACTAGACTTGCAAGACCCAGATTGCCAACATGGCTCTTTCTAACATAGCACCTGTGAAGTCAACATATTCCAAGTCATGGGTTGGTAGGATAGTGGACAGTTTCCCTATATTGGTTGGGGTGTAACCAACTCGTCCCTTGTCTATAAATACTTGCATTCTTTAGCTTGTCTAGAGTAGCAAGAGTATGAACAAAGTCTACCAGTATTGTTGTATCACTACAACAAAAATCTATTCTGACTACACTTTTTTTACGTCATTAATTAAAAGTGTCCCTACAATAATAACATTTACGACGTTTAGAATAAAATGTCACCAAATAAAAAATATAGCATCATTTTTTAATTAAAGTGTCAACATTTGATATACTTTCCCGACGTTAATGGAAACGTGTCGTAATATTAAAATTAAAATATCTTATAGCTACACTTTTTTTACGTCATTAATTAAAAGTGTCCCTATAATAATGACATTCTCGACGTTTAGAATAAAATGTCGCCAAATAAAAAATATAGCGTCATTTTTTTATTAAAGTGTCGACGTTTGATATATTTTCCCAACATTAATAGAAATGTGTCGTAATATTAAGATTAAAATCTCTTATAGCTACACTTTTTTTTACGTCATTAATTAAAAGTGTCCCTATAATAATGACATTCTCAACGTTTAGAATAATATGTCGCCAAATAAAAAATGTAGCGTCATTCTTTAATTAAAGTGTCGGCATTTTATATATTTTTACCGACGTTAATGGAAATGCGTCGTAATATTAAAAAAAAAAAAAATCTATTCTAGCTACATTTTTTTCCGTCATTAATTAAAAGTGTCCTTATAATAATAATATTCCCGATGTTTAGAATAAAATGTCGCCAAATAAAAAATGTAGCGTCATTCTTTAATTAAAGTGTCGGCATTTTATATATTTTTACCAACGTTAATGGAAATGCATCGTAATATTAAAAAATATATATTCTAGCTACACATTTTTCGTCATTAATTAAAAGTATCCATATAATAATGATATTCCCGATGTTTAAAATAAAATATCAAAAAATAAAAAAATGTAGTGTCATTTTTTAATTAAAATATCAATAATTTATATATTTTTTCCGACGTTAATGAAAAAATGTTACAATATTAAAATAAAAGTCTCATTTAAATTAGGACATTATTTATACAAGACTAGCCCAGCAAGACACATAATACCAGCCCATATCGAATCTTGAACGTGGGAAATGGAAAGGGACACGGTTGGCAATTGAAGAAAAGCTTTCCCCCTTTTCGTCATCGAAAATTTTCTTCCTCCGCAGACCCGCGTCCTTCTACTAATTCTTGCTGTCTGCTTGACTGTAAACCCTCTCGCGCTCTCTCCCCATTTGGCAGTTACCAGTTGTTTGGGGCGTCCGAGAGCATATATCATCATGTTGGCCTATCAAGATTTGATTTCCCGTATTCATCTATTGAACTCTGTTTTTTTTTTTTTTTCCCATCTGCTATGCTTGTTTTTTTTTTTTTCAATATTTGATTTACCTTTGTTTACGCGATATATATGCTTATCATATATGTGAATTGGCTGTGAAATTGATCTGATTGATACTGGATTTCTGGGTTTTGTTTTTTCAATTGCTTGGTTGGTCTTTGGTTTTTTTTTTTCCCTCCATGTAATTTATGTGTATGGTGGCATAAAGGTTAATTCTTTATCAGCTTTCAAGTACAATTGAATTCTGGATTGTTGATGCGTAGTTTGTACTTGGTTTCATGATGGGCTTGTCTAAAAATTGAAGCTTTTACAATTGTTTGATTGTTCTTTTGAAGTAATTGTGTAGATTTATCTTTTTTGCTTTTCATTCCTTTTCTCTACTTTCTAATCGGAGTTTCATCTAAAGTTGAAATCTTTCCATGATACCTAAAAGGAGGAAAAGAAATATTTTTTTAGATTGATGTGGTTTCGAATTTATGATGGTTAGTTTATTGGGTTTTACTGGAGGAAACTATTTGTTCAGTATGACTTTGAAGATTCCTGATATATGTTCAAATCAAAATTGAACTAGTAGTCATAGATCTTTGTGTTTAACTGATCTTTAACACTAGATGCTGCAGCTGTTATTTACCATTCTGTACGATACAAAGTATATCATTTCTTGTTAGGACTGTTGTGTAGCTTTAACGTTCAATTTTCCCCTGGATTTAGGTGATGAGCTCCTCTCGGACTCTTTCCATACAAGGAAATTGAGAATGGGATGTTTTGGGAAGTTGAGGGAAAGGTCAGCATCATACTCTCTCTTCATCTTCATCTGCTTCTCTGTTGAGAAATTATGATGTGTCTATTGATCTTCTTAAAAAATTGTTTTCTGTATTATTTGGTCTTGTAGTACGATTTTGTTCATTTCGTGTGACGATTTTGGTTAATTGCATTGGTATGTTGAGAATATTATGCCGTGTCTATTGATCTTCTAACAAATTGGTTTTTTTTTTTAAGTTGTCAAACTAAAGGTTATTACTCATTCTTAAAGTATATTATTATCGTGTGATCTAATTTTTATATTTCTTTTTATTAAAAAAGAAAAAGCTAATAACATTATTGCTGAACGTACGGCATTAAATGTGAATCGTAATGCTAATGAAGTCAAGGATAAAGTCTTCAATGAAGTTTTAGGTGAATATCAATATGGTAGAGTTAGAGGTTATGGATTATGAGTTACTCCTACACAGTTGTTTGGAAGTAAAAGTCGGCTTAAATGTCAAAATCAGCCTGAAGTAGAACGTCCTCAAAAAGAGTTGTATGACATGAATCAAAGTTATGAGGCAAAGATTGAAAATATGCAGTAAGAGTACGAAGTAATGAAGAATGATTATGAGAAACAAATTGCTGATCTTCGTAAGGAGTTAGACTCTATCCGAAATGACATGTCTCATTTAAAAACAATCTTTTCTGAGGTAAGTCACACATATGTATTTATTTTTATTTAAATAATAGTAAATAAAAGAAAATTTTTAATATGAATTTTATTTTTTTAGGCTACTTATAATTTTACTGAATCTGCCTATACTCCAAAGTGATCCATATTTTTAATTCTCTTCAAGTAAATGATATATCTTTTCAAATTATTTCAATTATATTGTAATTATTAACTGTATTAGTAATTTGATTTAAATCTATTAAATGCTTACCATTTTTTTTTTAATTTGATGTGTAGGGCCATTGGACTTCCCATCAATCCGAGACAACAGGAAGAGCTTCTTTTTTTGTTTTTATGTTTTGCCAATAAAATTGAACATTTATACTGCGTTGATTTATATTGTAGTTAGGCATTTCCTAAAATGCTTTTGAGTATGACTTTTTAAATATTGATCTAATTTATACGATTTATTTAAATAAATATTATTCATTTTGTTTCAAAATTATCATCGTTTTACAGCTTTTTATTGTACAATATAAAAAGAAATATTTGTGATGGGACTTTAAATTGGAAAAATTATCAAATAATAAAAAATAATAATTATCGATTTTGTGACGCTTTAAAGAAAAGTGAGGCAAAATTAAGACATTATTTATATAGTGTCACAAAAAGAGAGACACATTTATAAATAATCATAGTTATTTTAGGGACGTTTCAAAAATATGATCAATAAATTTTAGGACGCTATGATTGATTGCGTCATAAAAAAGGGGACGGAATTATATTTATGTGTCGCTATTTGGGGACATTTATATAATAAAATATTACCAATTTCGAGACGCAATAAATTTGAAGCGTAGCCAGGAAAACAGAGAGAATAAAAAATTTGTGTCGTCAATTGAGGGACACTTTAATAAAATGTCGTTATATTGACGATATTAGAGAATTTAAACGTAATAAATTTAGAGACGCTTTTAAAAAAAATATTGAAAAATTTAGAGACGCTTTTAGTAAAACGTTGGTAAATTTAGAGACGCTTATATAAAACGTTGATCCATATAGAGACGCTTGTATAAAAAGTGTCGGCTATTTAATTTACCGACGCAGAGTCTTGTGACGTAAAATTTCTTGGCGACACCACTTATAGCAACGCATGTAGCGACACGTTTATAAGCGTCGGTAAATAATTTTACGACATAATTTAGTGTCCCAAAACAATTTTATTAGCGTCCCAAAATACTAAGTTTGTTATAGTGTATTGTTTTTTGTAAGTTCTATAGTGAATGCAAGGTTGGCCTTTTTTGCTGTATTTCTCGAGTGTTCTTTACTTTTGTGTTGGCCTTCATATTTTATACTTGTTCCTTGTGAGTTCACTTTTAAAACGTGGGAAAGGCTGACTAGTCTTGTTAGCTAGTATTTGTGTGCAAAGTTCGGTTTGGTGCCTGAGACTAGCTCTGTGACACCTTGTATAGTGGTCTTGCCATAGCTTCTTGAACCGTCTCCAAATTATCTCTAATGATAATTCCCATTGAAACCCTTTTTTAAGTTCATACCACATCAACATTGCAATTCAATGTACCAACTTTAGGTGGAGATCAGCATCGTGACATCTCTGATTGAATCCCAGTGATGGTAGTGTGTATCCTTGCTGCTGTTCTTTTAATGATATCCTCATGCACCTCTATATACTCTTCTACTAAACTGGACTCTCGTTTGATAATTGCATCAGTTTATAAATTCTTTCCTTAAAATAGTGTAAAATTTCCAGGAAACCATATATACCAATAGGTTATCGTAAAGAAAGCAATATATATTGGAAAACCAGTCTCTATAAAAAAAAAATGCTAGCCATTCTTTAAAGGAGCATCCTCTTGGAATTAAGTAGTAGATCTCTTGGCAAGCTTCAGTTCTTTCCCAAACTTGTGCTGCTTGGAGACAATCAAATAGGCAGTGCTCAATGGATTCATGAAGAAAGCCACTATACCCTAGAATGATCGATGGGGTTCAGAGTGAAGATTGCCTTGTGCATATACCAGCATGCTCGTCATAGAAAATTCTTAATTTTCGACTAAATTAACACACGACAAAGAGACTTTTTAACGCTAATTGATGGATGTTTCCCTTTACGTTGTATTAGATTACCAATATATATATAAATTACTGTAGTAAATACGAATTTCATTGACATACATTCATATATTCAAACATCATACTTATGAAAGTAATTTGTTGTGCTAATTAAAGTACTAGCACAATGTTAATTTTGAAGATATATTCCTCCATTCTAACTAAATTGATCTATTTATTATTTTAAAATTGTGTCAAAAAATTAACATTTTTCTTTTAAAATATTTTAATATATTAATATTATAAAAATAATCAATATATCTCTTATAAATTATTTTTATATATTTAAATTTAATATAAAATTTTATAATAATTATATTTTTATTTATATTATATTATATTAATATTGTATTACAATTTTTATTAACTTTTACTTTTATATAAAATATCGTATCAAGTCAAATCCTATCAATTTGACAGAGACAAAAGAAATATTTGTATATAATTTTTTTTCAAAAAACAATGTTGCATTGTTGCATAGTTTTCTTAATACAAATAAATTTTATTTATAAAATATTAACAATTTTGTTATTGACACCGAATAAATCTTAATATTAATCTTTAAATTCATAAATTCTTTACAAAATTCAAAATCATACTAACATTTTCATAAAAAAAAAATCAATATAAATCCAATTCAAGTACATCTAAACTTCTCTTTATCGGTTTAAATTTTTGTATGCAATACTTTTTAGGGATTTGTCTGCTCCTTATTTTATTTATCTTATTTATTTTTATTTAAGTTGCTAAGGATGAAGTACAAGTCAACAATTTACCAATTCTTCCCCTTGGTACAATGTAGAATTCCTTCAAGGGGGCAAAAATGGGGTAGCAATACATGCCGGTAATGGGAGGAATTATTGAAGTTGTGCTAGGAGAAGAGGAATTATCTTCTCACTGGCTTCAGAATAAAAATTTGACACGTTTTTCAACTAAGCTTTGGGGACAAGTTAATTTGACACTTTCATTTAAAACAAAACAAAATGAAATATTAACATATCTAGCTTACCAATTATGAATATATTTTTTTGCAAAAGCATCTGAGGACAGAAAGATTTGTAAGAGAATCTGTAACTACTAATTTCTTTCCATCCCATTGCTTTCTGGGCCAATCCCAGAATCAAATACTATCATTCCAGATAGCGATGGCCAAAAACGTGCAATACCAAGAAACGGTTAAGGATCCAAGTTCATTTCCACAACAATCTGACTGGTAAAACAAATGACGTATGATCACACAAGTAGCATGCATCCAAAAAAACCTTGAATGAAAATTTCTGCCCAGAAAAATAAAAATGTTGACTTTGCAGACACTACAACTACATCAATACCAAAAATTTCCTCAAATTTACGAGGCTGCTTATAACTTTTTTCCTTTGGCAAACTAGGGGATAATCAGAGCCATATATACATAAGAATGACCGAAAATTAGCAGTCAGCAAGAGTATACTTCCACTACTATCGGAAGCTATATCATTGAAGATCTGTGGGCAATATCATAGACAGATATCAGGATTTCAGCACTAATCAGTATAATAATAAGCCACTCAAGGAAATCAGACTTCCTGTTCTGAAGAATCTCCTGGAGAAAACGAATGTTGTGCTGCAAACAAAGTAAGAATGTGAGAAACAGCCATTTACGACTTAGAAGGAACCATTTATGAAGTTGCATTTACCTCCACAAATTTCAACTTAAAATCCAGGCTTGCAAAACGCTGAGTTAACTCAAATTCATCTCTGAGATATTCCCAAATCTGAGCATATTTGGCATCCTTCCATGCAATGTCTGATCTGAAAAAATAAGCATCAAAAGCCTCAGACAACTTGGGGCGTTTAACATTGCAAGCCTTAAGAAAGCAACAGCCTTTCACAAAAAATAGTATTACAGATTTGAGGAAAATATGATGGTTGTTCCAGTAAAAGATACAGGCAATTACTCTTACTGACAAGGAGAAGTACCAAGCCTCGAGTTGTTCACGGTGTTGAAGAAAGAGGAGGTTGTTATGGTGGGTCAACAGAGTAAGCAGGTAAAGGATTGTGATACTAATATACAAGCAATGAGAATGTGGTCAAATGTTGTTGGCACCTTCAAATGATAGACAAGTTGAATTAAACCCGTGTCACAACTATGACATCATGAAAAATTGGAACGGCAGGCATTAATTTCACAAATTAAGACACATCTACAAATTGAGAACTAATACCCCTTGGTATGACAGATTGACAGAGTTAGCAAATAAATTGATCCAATCCTCAATTTATTGCAACTAAAACTCGAAGTGCGCCTGCTTCAGTCAGGTTCTCTTTATATCAATAGAAACACACAGAGAGTCCATAGAGTATTCTTATACAAAGATTTCATCAGAAAAGCTAAGTGGCTAGATTTTACTGATTTTCAGGAAGAAAATCATGAAGAGCACCATAATACTTTTTAAACAACAACAACAAAGACCAAACCATGTAAAACACAAAGTCAATACATGAGACAACATTATTAGTCATGGAGTCATCTGAATCAGCATGGGGGAAGCACTTTTGATATTAAGAAAGAGAAGCAATAGTTCCATAAAGCTTACACAAGAAAAAGGAAAATGCAGATGAATCCTGTAACATGCAAAATGTATCTCAAATACACTATTGTAGTACAAGCCAAGCAAAGAATGTTTCTTCCTAGCAAGCACTGGATGTATTACCTTTCAAAGAGTCCTAGCTTAAGAATCACGTCAGCAAGATTAGAGTTTGCCTTTCCCACTAGCTGAAAGAGCTTCTTCCTCTGCATTTTAAATTTCCCCGTCTTTTCCATATCACGATTGATGTCAGTAAATTCTGCAACCATTCCATCCACCTAAAACAACACCAGGCTTAAATACCATTAGATTGCACAAGACACGCTTGGATTAGAAACTTGTAAGCTGATAGCACACCCACCTGGCGTACATAGTAATCCAGAGCAATACTCTGACCAAGAACACTGCCAATTGTACGGATACCGTCAATGTTCAAATATTGCAACATTATATAATCTAACCCACCTTGCATCCATGTGTTTAAAGTTGGCTTTTCACGCACCTCATATTCTAATTTAAGAGGAAAAAAAATGAAAGTAAGTCGGATCAAAAGATAGTGGGGGAAAAAATGGAGGTGCATCATATGTTTTTCCAACAAAATTTCAACCACCAATGAGTTCAACAAAACAATATGCAAAGTCAAGCAAATGTGGCTGAACTAGAAACAACATAATCAATATCTCCCTTCCCCCCGCCCAAAAGGAAAAAAGCCTCATTCACCATATTCCTTGTAACAGATGACCCATTACCCATAATTCCAAGCAATCTCATTACTTCCCATAAAGTTTGTAACACAGTAACTTGAACATTTATAATGGTTTGGTTTCATATAGCATCTCGAAGCAGTAACAGCTGAATAAAGACTTCAACTACGTACCTAACTACAATATGATGAACATTGTTTATATGCTCTAATTCTTATTTTTAACAAAATCAAATACATGGAAAGAAAAATATCTCAGTTCCACCTGCACCTGTGTCTTACCATCTTTCCTCATCTCAGGGAGCAATCCAGAAGCATGTTTGCCAACAATTTTCAGATATCCATCAACTTCATGATCCCGGACATTAAATAAGACTATCGAACCATACTGGAAAACCACTAAGTAACAGCAGTCGGTTCCACTTAAATTAGCACCCAGACCCTGGAACGAAAAGGAAAAACAACAGCAAGAACAATCAGGAAAAAAACTTTCACTGGAAGGACCAATTGCAATGACTTTTCTGCTGCATCACAACAATCATGAAGAGAAGAAGGATATCATTGCCAAAATGCAGAAATTTCACTTACCTTCCAGTTCTACAGAAAGCAAGGGACATAAAACAAATATGACCATAATGTCAAAGGAAACATATATTTTGCAGTAACACATCTAAAACCATATTCCAGCAAAGCACCAGGTGAAAAAAATTTTGAAACACTACCCAAAACACAATAAATCGTATGTCTGAAGCCACTTCAACAAAACAAGGAAACATAGACATGCCAAGAGAACTTCAAATCCAAGCAATCCCAGATTTACCATTACAGGTTTGCTTATCCACAAATTAATTTGACGGCGGAAAGCCTAATATCAAGGAATTCATGAGAAACCTTAAATTAATAAACCAATTATAGCATCTAGTCTTTGATAGACATAAATATATCAATTCTTCTCCTGGTAATATGTACCAAAAATCCTCAAAGAGAAGAAAACTTTACCAGACAGATAACAGCCATAAAAAATAATAAAAATTAGGGTAAAAGAACTGTCCCAATGATAGTCTTTAATGCGACCTTTATTAAAAACCTGAGGTGATGTCCTTACCCTCACCATTTCTCAGTACCAGTTGGAATAAAACATCACTAATTACTAATATATTCTAGTAAATATAATGTTGGTCATAAAAGCTTTTACAGAACAAAAGGACGATATATGAGCATAATATGCACAACAGAAGCCGTTGCATGTTCAATGCAAGGCCACAAATTAGAACAAGTTCAATTTGCCCATACCCAACCTTCACTTAAGGCTAGTCCTTCAGCATGGTCAGTACACCATAATTAGGGATGGCAATCGTGTCGTGTTCGGGTTGGCGGGTCGTGTCAACTTGAGATAATTACACTTGACAGGCCAACCCGAACACGACCCGATTAATAAACGTGTCGTGTCGTGTCAACCCATTTATTTTCGTGTCGTGTTCGTGTTATAAAACGGGTTGACACGACATGACACAATTAGACACAAAAATTAAATAGATAATTATTAAATTCGTCAACCCGAATACCTACTAAACCCGCCAATCTGTGCACCATTACACAAAAAATTTGAAAAAATCAAATCAAATTATATAAAATTAAAAAACTAATAAAATAGTCCATAAAATCATAAATAACCAATAAAATAACAAACCATCCCGCTAAATATTTAGAGATCTTAATAAATTCATAAGATTTAATCTTAAAAATCTAAACAAATGTAATTTTGCAATAAAATTGGATTATTCAAGAAATTATTTTCTATAGATATTTAGAACAACAATTTTGTCGTAGCATGCCAGGAATTTTAAAGAGCAAATGGACAGCAAAAAACGAGCACGAAAGGAAGGCTTGTCCTTGTAGGGTGTAATTCAAATTGTTTTTGTCCCAATGTCAGAAATAGCATAGTATACGAACTGGTCAATCGATGCAGAGTGAACCTTACCCTCTGGTAAATGCACCACACGAACTTCTTTTCATTCTATATTCGATTCGGCCTGTAGGCATATTACATATGTTATTTCTTAAAGGTCTAACTTTCCCCTTTAGACTCGCGTAAGGTCGTTGCTTACCAACTCGTACTAATATTATTATTATAGACACTAAATAATAATTAATTAAGAATGATTCATTTACTATATATCAAGCAAATAACCACATTAACATCATTTATTTTCTTTAAGATGTCTCATATAATTAAACAAAATAGACATGCAAACAATTTAATTAATTCATATAATAAAATTTAATTCAATTAATTCATGTAAAAAATTAAATTATCTAATTTTCTATAGTAAAATTTGTAGGGTATTACAAAAAGTATTAAATATAAATATTAAAAAAAGTTAAACGGGTTCGCGTGTTGAAACGGGTTAAAACAGGTTGAACCCGTTTATGACCTGTACACGTTTAAAGTTAAACAGGTCGACCTGTTTCGACCCGAACCCGTGAAACCCCAACCCTAACCCGCTATAACCGTGTCGTGTTCGTGTCGTGTTGACGTGTTGTGTTCAATATTGCCGCCCCTAACCATAATATCAAGCAGTAAAGCTTAAGGTTTTATTATTACAGTTCATCAGGGCCCCTTTCGTCCTCCCTCTTATATTCACTTAAAGGGGTCTGACCACCACACATGGGAAGGGAGTCATTTAACATCTCAACCATTGGAGAAAGTGATGCAGGATGATAATAGAAAAAAGAGGGAAATACAGTTTATCTAGAAGACACACAAACTCCTTGAAGTCTAAGCACTAGTTCGTGCTCCCTTTTGGTCACAAATTCATATCCTAGAACATTGTAGAGCTTAGGCCTTCGCATCCACAAAAAGGCAAAGACCACTACTCTGTTTCCATCCCATTATAGATCTTTCATCTCTTTTCCCAATTTTCATGTCCAGCATTAAACAAGTTCTAAACCATCAAATCTTCCAAGGCAAAGTAAAAATTTATCAACAAAGTAATAAGTCTTTGGCACTTCATTATTATCGTCCTTTGTAGTCTCAATGAAGTATTTATAATTGCATCATGCTTTGTACTCTTGGAATTAACCCCAAATTTTCTATAAGATGTACATAGAACCTACCAAATACCCAGCATAGAGAAGATATGCGGGAAGTAAGACCTACCTTAGGCTCTAACTCGGCGTCACCAAATCTTAGGACAACATAGTTAGTCATACGAGATGTGGGTGGAATAAAATTCTGTTTGTTTTGCTCCACTAAACTCCTTAAATCAACACTGCCAAAATCACAAAAAACAAAAAAAAAGCAGTCATATATTCAGAAGTATTTGAATCAACGTCCCACACAATATAAATTTTAAGCCACTCTCTTCATTACATTCAAGGCAAATCAGAATATATGTCCCTTTGATACCTTCACAATTTTTCTTGTCTACTTCTGACCTTCCCAAAACAAGCTTTCTCATAACTGCCATAGAGGTTCTCAACAAAATTCCTTTCCTTCCAAAGTAACATGTAACCTCACGGACCTATTTGGGATTTAAAATTTAGCACCAGAAAGACAGCACAATTTGAGGAAAAATCAAATTGGTTTTCACCCATGAGGAAAAAGGAAATAGAAATGTCACAAAAATTACGGGATGCAGTTTTACATGTAGAGTTCTGACCTTAGGTACCTTTTAACTCCAGGTATGATATTGATTTTATCCTCAAAATCATAGCCTTTAAAAAAGAATAAAAATTTTACCAAGCAAAATGAAAGATGCAACTAAACCAGAAGACCAAATAAACTTTCCAGTTCCTGTGTCTTAAATTTTCTTTCTGAGATTTGTCTCTGAAAAAAGGAATCAACACTCAGTTATCTTGAAAGAAGCAACAAAATTGCCAAGACACATAAGGCAAAAAAGTTATCAACCTGTCCTCCCTAAGTGCCACAAATTAAAGCAATTAGTCCCCTCCCTCCCAGACAGTTCAATTTCCCTCTGCTACTTATCAGCCATAGAGTTATATCTAACAGCCATTTATTTTGTTTAACATGGAAATACTGTGTTCCTAATTTCCACCAAAACCATTTCTTCATGAAAAGTCGGTGAAAAAAATTGAATACCTAAGCATCAGTTTGAAAACTCAATAGAACATTCAATCAATTTCAATAGCAGGGTGCAATTACAACCCAAACCAGCAACAATGCCTTTAATTTCTTTAGCTTGCTTTCAGTTCCTCTTAACAAATTACCCAACGCAGCAAAAAAGGTAAATTGAAACAAAATAGAAATCAAACCTAGTCGAGAAGAAGAAGGCCCTAACAGGAATAGCCGGTTTGACACCACCAGCAATTGCATCCTCCTCCTCATCCTCCGAAACCACAACCTCAGACTCAATAGGACCATCCTCTCCCAGCGGAAGAGTGTCATTCCAGGGGAAATTGCTAGCCGGCGCTAACGATGACATAGACGAAATACATTTAGCAATGGCAAAATTAGGGCTCCGCTTGGACGCAAAGAAAGTAAACCTAGGCGTCCAATGGGAATCGCGACGTAGGATTACACCAAACGACAGAGATGTAAACTGAAACGGCCTTGAATTTGTGGAAAACTTTGTAGGAATTGCCGATTTGGTAGGAGCGCTTGAGAGAGTGAAGAGAGTTCGAAAGGTTTCGAGCGAAGAAGAAGAGACAGTGAGGGTTTTCATGCGGGTGTCGATGATGGAGAGTGAGATTGGATAACGGTTCTTGGCTCTCCAAATCATCCTCATCATCGCCACTGCTGCTGCAACCCGCGCAAAAAGGACGGTGAAAGCCTAGGTGGGCCTGATTTGTATAGTTAATTCATTTTTGCGAGGGTGAGTATGGGTTGTCGTCTGAAGAAAGGAGAAGCTTGTTGCTTTACAATGGAAACCAATACAGGGTAGAGCATGTCCTTTTTTTTCAAATTATATTTTTATGTTTTGTCATTTTGCCTGGCAGCATAAATCTGAAATTGTGAATATTGGGTATGGAATGCAGTTGGCAAGTTTACAAATACGAAAAGAGTTGTCATGTATATGCACAACATATAGTTTTGTTGTAGATATGTTAAATTAGTGGGAGCTATATTAATTATGAATTTATATGAATTATTAGGAAATTAGTAGAAGCTCTACTAATTATGGATTTTTATGGATGTCCATCATTTAGTGGAGACCTCGCTAATTAAGGGATTAGTGGAAGATGATGTATTCCACTAATTAATATTTCTATAAATAGAGCTATTCTCTAAACTTAAAATATACCATCATTTTGTGAAAGAATTGTGAGAAAAAAAAAAGAGAGAAGTTTAAAGAAATTCTTGTGCAAAAAAATAGTTAGAATTTTCTCAGTGTGTAGTGTGTAAATTTTATTCTAACACTACCTAAATTTTATAACACATTATCAGCACGAGTCTCTACCGTTATCAAAGTCAGAAAATAGGTACGCATTTATTGATCCATATGGCTAACCTTACTAAGTTCGAATTTGTAACCCTTGATATTTCTGGAAAAAATTATATGTCATGGGTTTTCGATATAGAAATGCATCTAAATGCTGAAAAAAAAGGTTTGACCACCTGAAGATGGTCGTACTACCAAGGGCACGGTATAAATGATTGCACCTAAAATTGCAAGATTTTAAAACCGTGAATGAATATAGCTCCACGATGTATAAAATTATATCTCAGTTAAAATTATGCGAAGAAAATATATATATATATATATATATATATATATATATACATATATTTATTAGAGAAGACATTCTCCACCTTTCATGTTTCGAATATTATCCTGCAACAACAATATCGAGAAAAATGGTATACATAAATTTACTTACTGCCCTCCTCATTACAAAGAAAAATAATGAGTTATTATTAAGAAATCATGAAGCTAAACCAATTGGATCAACAGCACTCCCAGAAGTAAATGCTATTGGCTCCAGCAAAAGCCATCGTTATAGTCGTAGTTGTGGCAGCGGTCGTGGTTATGGTCATGGACACGCTCGATATTTTCCTTAACACAAAGCAATACTGGGCACCTGAAATGAAATAGAAAAGATAATAAGGAAAAATGATATTTCCATTAATAATAAGTATCACATCTTTGAGATGTTACATTCGGATGTCAATATATATTCATGTTAACAGTTCAGAAAAAAAAAAAATCTATCTTGTCTTGATCATAAGTTTGGTGTTCACTTGCATTTCCTTCATTCATCTCACTGGTATTTACATGAACTTGATGATACATGCTTGTAGTTGCTCTTTTTCAATAGAGTTGACAAATTTAGGATGAATGTTAGTAGTTGTTCATTTTCTATGTTTGCATCAGAGGAAGACAAACAGGTAGCAATTATGGACTACAGTTCCTCTTCTTCGACATCCTCTTCCTCTTCCTTCTCCCTTAGACCAGCATCTAGACTAACAGCAGAATTAGCCGTAAAGTTACTGTGCAATGAGTCTTGGAATTTTCTCATCCCCTTAAATTTCTTATTATATTTGGCCTTGAAGTATGCTTGTCTCAATTTCTATGTTTGATCCTTCAACCGCGTATTGGAACTTTCTTCCACCAACTTCTTCTCACATTCCAGTATCTCAATGGCTTCTCTTAACTTTTTCTTAGCCATATGTCCTCCTTCGCCTTTATCTCGTTCCTATAAATCGAAGTGATATCATCGGTGGAGATACATTCATTCCAGTCATTATTTACTTATAAATCTTTCATAGTTTCATACTTACAAATTACAAGTGTATGTGTGTGTGAGAGAACCTGAACATTCTTGATTAGGGTCTCCAAGCTCATCAACTTCCTATGAGGCCATCGACAAATTCTTAACTCCCTACATCTGTTCTTGAGAAGGGTTAAGCCAATATTCGGTTCTTTAGCCGCGCTCTTGATTGGCAGGTAAAAGTATTGCGAAATGGTTTCTTTTGATAGTCTCTTGGAGTTATTGCCTTTCTCCTCTCTCTGCCTCCTAATCCTCTCCTTCTCCATAGGAATTTCGTCTGCAATAATATCTTGAACTTCGATATTATGCATTTCATGGGTC
This sequence comes from Voacanga thouarsii, assembly GCA_026120185.1. Classification (NCBI taxonomy): domain Eukaryota; kingdom Viridiplantae; phylum Streptophyta; class Magnoliopsida; order Gentianales; family Apocynaceae; genus Voacanga; species Voacanga thouarsii. The sequence continues at coordinate 568,941 of JANUWF010001050.1, read as the reverse complement.
CTCATTTCGAATTCGTTGCCAAGACCACTCATTATTTCTCCTAAAAAAAAAAACAATATCAGTAAAGGTAATACCATGCAAAATCCATATTTGAATGTGTGGTAACATAGAACCATATTCTGGTTTTGTTCAAAATCCATTAGGGAGTAGAAAAGATCATGCACAAGCATATCCTCATTCAGATGAACAGCATCAAAAGCAATCTCTTGAATGGGTAGATCAAATTGAAAATCTAAAGTAGCATGTCCAGAACTACCACTGATTTACATCACAATAAACCAAAAGAGAGTTTAATTTCATTATTTCATTATTAAGCACACTAAAAAAAAAAAAAGAGGAAGCCCTTAAAGGTATCTCACATGAAATTAGGCGGAAGCGGTTGGCTTGGAAAGGAAAATATATCAAAATCTTCTGCGTTAGACCTGATATTAGGCGGAAGCGGTTGGCTTGGAAAGGAAAATACATTAAAATCTTCTGCGTTTGACCTGAAATTAGGCGGAAGCGGTTGGCTTGGAAAAAAAAACACATCAAAATCTTATGCGTTAGAAATCAAATCAAAATTTAACCATGTCTCAAATGAATTACGAGTCTCCATATCTGCTTTGAGGTTTTTTGTTTTTTTATATTTACTAATGATTTATGACTGAGATATATATCGATACATAAATATATATATATATATATATATATATCTGTACGAGGAAGAAGGAGAGGTAAATGATAGGTGGAGGGACGGAGGAGAAGAAAAGACAAGGAGGAAGGGGAAAAGATGGTACCGGAAAAAGTGAAAAAAAAAAAGAGATTTTTATAATAGATTTCTTGGTATTTCCTACTTGTCATCATGTTCTTACATTTCCTTTTCTTTTCCCTTATTCCCTTGTGAAATCATTATTCCCTAAATTAGGGGGAGAACAGAAACAGTATAAGAAATATCTTGATTGGACAATATTATTATATTATCTTGATCCGCGTATAAGCGCGTGTGAACTTGAAATTCAAAAGATAATTCATTTGTAAAACATTGCAAATCAAATGTCAAACGCTTTTGTTGATTCCAAAAGAGTAACAAAATCACATATTCCAGCTATAAATACTCATATTCGAATTGAAAGTTCCAGTAGAACAAAAGATTATACATATAGCTGCTGAGCCAAAAGCATGCCAGAAGTATGGCCGACCTCTTGGTTCTAAAGATAAAAATCTTCGAAAGAAGAGAGGATGAAAAGATCCAGATGATCATATTAGAAAAGAATAATAAAGACCAAGAGAGAACTAATGAAAAAGAACCAGAAGTTGATGAAAGTAACACTGAAATTTCTATCAATTATACCACTTTCGGTAGAAGTTGGAATCGGATAGAAACGATGATTGATAATATGTTTACATATAAAATATCTCTTGATGTTATACAGGATAATGATGATCCTGAACCAATATCAGTTGATGAATGTCGGCATAGAAAAGATTGGCCACAATGGAAAGATGCAATTCAATCAGAGTTAAATGCACTGACAAAACGTGAAGTCTTCGGACCTGCAGTCCGAACACCAGAAAGTGTAAAACCTGTTGGCTACAAATGGATATTTGTGCGAAAGCGTAATGAAAATAATGAAATCGTACGCTATAAAGCACGGTTAGTAGCCCAAGATTTTTCACAAAGATCAGGTATTGATTATAATGAAACTTATTCTCCTGTTGTTGATACTATTACACTCCGATATCTTATCAGTTTGGTAGTACATGAAAAGATAAATATGCGCTTATTAGATATTGTCACTACTTACTTGTATGAAAATTTAGAAAATGATGTTTACAAGAAAATCCCCGAAGGATTTCATATGCCTGAACCATATAAACATTATCTTCGTGAAAATTACTCTATCAAGTTGTAGAAATCATTATATGGTCTAAAACAATCTGGGCGCATGTGGTTCAATCGTCTTAGTGAATATTTATTGAAAGCGGGATTTAAAAATGACCAGGTATGTCCATGTGTTTTTATTAAGAAATCTAGTTATAAATTTATGATATTAGCTATATATATTGATGATATTAATCTTATTGGAACTCCTAAAGAGCTCCAAGAAACAATTGATTATTTAAAAAGAGAATTTGAAATTAAGGATTTTGGTAAAACTAAATTTTGCCTTAGTTTACAAATTGAATATTTGGAAAATGGAATATTTATTCATCAATCAACATATACAGCAAAAGTTCTAAAAAGATTTTACATGGACAAAGCACATCCATTGAGTATTCCAATGATCGTCCGGTCATTAGATGTGAATAAAGATCTTTTCCGACCTCAAGAAGATGATGAAGAACCCCTTGGTCCTGAAGTACTATATCTCAGTACAATTGGTGCATTGATGTATCTTGCTAATAATACACGATCTGATATTGCCTTTGTTGTCAATTTCTTAGCAAGATTTAGTTCTTCACCAACACGACGACATTGGAATGGAATTAAACAAATCCTTCGATATCTCCAAGGTACAATAGATCTTGGATTATTTTATTCAAATAAAACCAGCCCAACATTGATAGGTTATGCATATATTGGTTATTTATCTGATCCACATAAAACACGTTCTCAAACGGGCTATCTCTTTATATGTGGAAATGCTGCTATATCATGGCGTTTTACAAAACAATTTATAGCAGCTACTTCTTCAAATCATGCTAAAATTATAACCATTCATGAAGCAAGTCGAGAATGTGTATGGTTAAGATCAATGATTCATTATATCCGAGAAAGTTGTGGATTATCATCTATCAGAGATATTCCAACTCCTCTTTATGAAGACAATGCAGCTTATATAGCTCAATTACAAGGAGGATATATTAAAGGAGATCGGATAAAACATATTTTACCAAAATTCTTCTTTACTCATGAACTCTAGAAGAAATGTAACATTGACGTCCTACAAATTCGGTCATGTGACAACCTCGTAGATATTTTCACGAAGACTTTACCGACTGCAACATTTGAGAAGTTGAGATATAAAATTGGTATGCGTCGGTTCAAATATTTAAAGGAATCATCTTATCAGGGGGAGTAATAAACAGACATATAGAATAGTGTACTCTTTTTCTTTCACTAGATTTTTTTTCCACTGGGTTTTTATCTAATAAGGTTTTAACGAGGCATATTCTTTATGTAATAGATGGACATCCAAGGGGGAGTATTGTAAATATGTTGAATTAGTGGAAGCTCCACTAATTATGAATTTTTATGGATGTCCACCATTTAGTGAAGACACCACTAATTAAGATTAGTGGAATATGATGTATTCCACTAATTAAGAGCTTTATAAATAGAGCTATTCTCTAAGCTTGAAATATACCATCATTTTGTGAAAGAATTGTGAGAAAATTGTGAGAAAAAGAAAGAAAGAAGTTTGAAGAAATTCTTGTGTAACACGAAATCTTTCCCACTATCTTCTCTCTTCTCTTCCTCTCTCCTCTCAGTCACAAAATTTTTCCTTCTTTTCTCTCTTTCTCACTCCTTCTCCTTTCACCCATGGGATGAATTCAGAGGCATATTTGATGATGGATCAGGATGGCTTGAATGTGCTTTATTGGAAAAAATTAGAAGGGGAAATGGTAATGCAAGTTTCAAAAAGTTGGTTTTTAAGAATATTAAGCACAAAGGGAGAGAAGAGAAGCAGATGACCAGAGGCGAATGAAGAGAAAGAAAAGAAGTAGATGATCAGAGGCCAGAGGTACAAGGATACCTGAGCTCGTCCAGGAAATTTCATTGCTTAAAGAAAGTCTCAACTTTCCACAGAGGAAGTTCTTTCAAGGTAATGGAGAATTAGAATCATCAATGCAAATTGCATACCTTCGCCACCACCAACACCCTCCAGAACCAAGAAGTCTCACTTAGAAGATTTGGAGAGGAGATTGTACATAGTGCAGACTGTGGACAAAGATGAGGAGAGAGAAAGAGTGAATGGCGAGAGGGTAAGGGGTGCGTGTGTGAGAGAGGAGAGAGAGATAAAACTAATCGAGTGATTTTAGGGATTAATAAATATTTGTTAAGTATATTTAGATTAATAAAGAAGAATAAATAAATCATTTGACTAAATTTTGCCCCGACAAGAGGAAAATTGATCAGGCATTATCGCCAGCGATAGTGTAATACTCATTTTGTTCTAAAAATATCAAAATTTTATATTTTTGTTATACCAAAATACTTATCAATATCACAAATCAAGAATAAATTTATACTTATATTTTTAATTTACCCCTTATTCAATCAAGAATATATACATTTCTAATAAATTATTAATGAATGTATAGAGGAAAATAATTAATGAGTGTTTACTTTTATCTAAGGGTATAATAGTCATTTTTTATTATAATTATATAAGTTTTAGTAATTTTTTAATCTTCATGTCATTTCCTAAATAGACATAATTTTTAAGATGAAAGGAGTAATATACAACCAGCCTCACAAGTTGGTGATCTCTTGGTGTATGTGATTCAAATTTTGGGGTTAAGGTTTGTGGAGATGTTTTAAGGGCCCTTTGTGGTTTAAATGGCTAATTGTTTACAGGGCGCTTTATAGTTTAATTGATTAATTTTTGACTCATTTGATAAAATTAAAATTTGAATTCTAAAAATTAAAATTTGAACACTGAATTCTGAAATTTGAAGTTTAAATCTAAAGTCTGAATTAATTATAATTCATTTTTATACTATATTTTAGAGCAAAAAATACAAGTAATACCTGAGCTATATAAAATTCTAAATTTGTACCTAAACTAAAAAACGTTAAGAAATAGAACTCATACTATTAAAATGTCTCACTGCTGTCAAGTTTGACTGTTTAACTATATTTTTCGTCGATCACGTGACATCTTTTGAGTGTATTTTCGTCCATTAAAAGAAAGAAGAAAACAGACAAATTTACCGCAATAAACCAATAATAAATGTTCATAGATCTACTGCATATTTTGGGATCAATCTACACCCAAAATTCATATCTTAGACTTTTACCCTTCACATAAAATACGAAATTAGTGAATATTTATTTTGTCAGCAATAGGAAAAACACTAAGATTTACTTATTCATTATCACAAGTTAAGAATCTTCTTGCAAGATTTTTATTAGTTCATGAGATTCTAAGGATGCTTACCTTCCCACAATGGCAAGTGGGCAATAGAAGACTTCAACTTCTGTGCATTTCCAAATTACAATGTCATGTCCTTTTTTTTTTTTAGGGAATTAAAAAATAGAGGTATGTTGAGGAAGAAAAGGAAAGAAAATAGTCAAGTGTTTTGAAAATTATATCATCAGTTCTATTAGAGGGAAAAGGTTGATGCCTACACACGAGGGTCACGTGATAATGGAAAAAGTGATTAAACAATCAAACTTGACAGAAGTGCAAAATTGAGACATTTTAATAGTATGAATGTTACTTATAGACGTTTTTTAATTTATGTGAAAAATCTAAAACTTTCGATAGTTTATATACTACTTAGATTTTTTGTTCTTATATTTTATTATAATTTAGATTAAATATATAAAATTATGAATTATTAGAGAAGTATTTAATATATTCAAATTTAAGTAAATTTTAATTCACTTAAAAATTATAACATGATTTTAGAACGTCTTAATCAATTAAGAGATAGCAAAAATATGTTATCAAATATATTTAATTAATTAAACACTTAATATTATCTATTATGAAATGTACTTAATGAAATAAATACTTAATTAATTAATTTTAAGTGTTTAATTAGATTACCAAACAGGCCTTTGGTTAGTATTTGAAATACTATAGGTTGCAAGTTTTACTCGGATTCAAATGGAAGAAAAGAACTTTGTCTTGAGAATTTTGTTAGTAGATTGATCTTATAAAGTGTTTTCTGATTTGAGATATGCTTCTTTTTTACCCAAGTGAACCAATGATCTTGTAAAGTGCTTCTAGTACTTTAAAGGTTGTAGTTTCTTTAGTAATTTTATTCTACACATATTTTTATGTTCTTTGTGAATGTTTGCATGCTATTGATCTTCTAGAGTTGAAGTTCGTTTGTCCTATATGAAAAATATAATTATTGTAGTTATTTAACTCCTAGTGCAATTGAATTCTATGCTTATTTTAAAAATAGACTCTATTAACAAAGATCTTGTAACTAAAAACATAGAAATGGAATGTCTCTATTCTAAGATAGGGGAATGCTAGAAGCTTGTTTCGTATTAAGATATAGTGTTCTCTAGTTCATTCACTTAAGAAATCTGATGTCACAATAAATATATTAAAAGAAAAAAATAGTGCTACTCTAGAGTTTTTGTCCAATTTTTTTGTCATTTCAGATTTCTAAACTTACCACACTTATATTTGTTTTTATTTTTGAGCACTCATTATAATTGTCTTGCTTTTATTATCGTTTACTTCTTTATATTCTTATCTAGTGTATTTAGTGTTGGAATGTATGCTCTCTTAGACTAGGTTTCTAATGTAATTTTGACTTGAATTATAATAAAAGTATTTTGGTCATTTTAGTAGTCAAGACGATGTGTCTTTTTGGTTCTCGAAATAGCCCGTAAGTCCTAATTATTTTAGGTCGAGGAAATGGTCACAATGAAAAATATTTTATTTTATTCAGGAAGTCTAATTTATTTTTTAGACTGGAATAAAATAAAAGAACGAGAGAAATTAAATTTATTGTCTAGTTTAATTAGTTAATTAATTATTTAGGGCCTAAGCCCAGATTGAATAATTAAAAAAATTAACCTGGGCTTAAACTAATTAATAAAATACTTAATAATTATTTTAGTTCATTTGGATTCATTAATTATTTATTGGTTTATTTTAATATGCCCAAAAAATAAATAATTAATGGTTATTATTTTTGGGCTCATTATGTTTAAGGAAAAATAATAAATTATTTTGACCCAATAGCCTAGATTAAAGGGTTTTTATTATTCACAGTACAGAAGAGTTAAGGATTACCCAAACCTCTTCTGTTGATAACCTCTGGATGTTTGAAATATCAAAACACCGGAGTTGGGTTATCTGGTAATGTGAATAGGAGTCGTGGGGTAATTCAGTTATGAAAAAAAAAAAAGCAAAACACTCACGACACAGTGAAAGAAAAGAACCAGAGTTGTTGTCTCTGTTCTCTCTCCCTCGTTCATCTCTTTTCCTTCTTATTCTTCTTGATTTTGCTAATCAATAGCAAGGAATCAAGAAGTGTCTTTCTTCGCCTAGGTTGTTTCACCAACATAGATTAGGTAGAGAAATATTTTGATAAGCGAAAAGCTTCACGTACCTGCCAAGAAGAAGCCGACAAATCTTTGGTTTCTTGCCAAAGTCATCGTCGAAACAGATAGCCGCTCCCGTGGTTGGCACATTTTCTTCTCAGTTAAACAAACAAAGGACACATAAATGTATTGATTTTCACCTTCCACTGTGCCAATTTTATTTTTCCTGGGTTTATTTTCTTCGCGTACATGGCATCCTCTATTTTTTCATTACTTCAAGTGGTATCATAGTGTGATGCTTTGAATGGCTTAGGATTGATGTATGCTAGTTAATAAAATTGGTAAGACTAATATTATGAGATTCTTCACTATTTTGGTATGAGGTAGGTGCGTTGTAAACCTCGCGGTTAAGGTATCGGATCTCTGTACAGTTTTTGTTTACTACTTTGTTTAGTTTCGTGTAAACACAATTTGAAAAGGTATAGGTGGTTGTCATGTTTTTTGTAGAAAAAATGTAACAAGAAACGGCCTTGGACGATCATAAAGCATGCAGAGGTGCCCAACGAAAATTTGCAGAAGAAATCGCAGTGAATGAAATTTTTTCTCTTGGAAGAAGATGGGTGGAGCCGCAAGTCCAGCTAGAAGCCGAGCCGAGCCGCAACTCGGTGTGAGGAGAGCTGCGGCTTGAAGCCAGAGTCGGGCCTAAGCGTTCCTTGGCTCGAGCGCACGCGAGGAAGGCATCTTGCGGATGCAGAGCTTCCTCGCAGAAGCTATTGCATCAGGTAAACCCGCGGACCATGGTCCATGGGTTTTCCCATGGGGCATGATCTAGTGTGGTAGGTGTACTGCACCAAGAATATATATATATATATATATATATATATATATATTATATATTTTTTTCTTTGTCCCATACCAGGCGAAGTTATTTTTGTTACAATAGTTAATATTCATTGAATATTTTACATGAATAATAATAATAATAATAATAAATGTTTGGATTAAACAAGATCATTAATTAATTTAATTAATGTGTTTAAACCTTTTATTTGGGCACTTAGGATTAAAAATAGAAAAACATGAAAGCGTTTACAATTTTCTAGCATACTAATTATTTTAAGTCCTGTGTGCACGTTTTCTCAAATATCAAAATCTTTGGAAAATTTTATTTGACAAGGAAAAATATTTTTGTTTAATTAAATAGTTATTTTAACTTAAACAAAAATTAATCATTGGTTATTTTCTTAAAGGTTTTATCCTTGACATAAAAAATATTTTGGATTTAGAAATTTTTATAAGTTAAAATGAAAAGCCATTTTAATTCATTTTAGCAAAAAAAAAAAAAAATTGTCAAATAAAACCTTGAGATCAAAATGTCTAGGAATTTTTAAATGGAAAAAATTTTAAAATTATTAAGTTTTTGACTTAAAGAAAATTAACCCATGAGGAAAAATTTCTCAGAGGGTATAAACCTTGACATAGAATTTTTTTATGGATTTAGACATTTTATTTTAAGTTAACCAAGAACTTAATTAAAATTTTTTAAATGATATTTTTCCAAGTAAACCTCTATATAAAAAACTAAGTGGGAGAGGGATTCCAATGGCCCCACGACTTCCATCACGATACTCATTAGAGATCGTGGGTCTCCTCGCGTCATTCTGGAAATGAACCCGTATAGGATGGAAATACCATAAGGATCTAAAACTAATGGAATGATGTAATTAATAATTCGGGATACGTACTATGATCGGTCAGCTCACGTTGGAGGTTATAGTGCGAGATATGTACATAAGAAATGAGAAGAAATGACCATCCTCTCGATGGAGTTATCTTCTAAATCATTACCTAGAAGGAAAATTAATTTGTGGTGGTTAACACACTTAGCTTATGAAACTGTTAATCTTCCCAAGAAGTTATATCAGTTTTTCTAAGAGCCAAATTAATCATGTTAAAGATCATAGTAAAGGGATTAGCTATTATCAAGTTTATTATGAGGATAAAGTGCACAAAATTATTTTTATTTTACAAATACTAAGAATTTCTTTTATTTTTTAAAATTTTAGAAATGGTTGGTAGAGATTCTTTCAGTTACATAGTCGTTATTCTCCGAGAGAACAAGCTAACGGGTCCAAACTATGTGGACTAGAAAAAAAAACCTAGACATAATACTCACAGTTGAATAGTATAAGTATGTTCTATACAAGACTTGCCCTGTAATTGGGGAAGGTTCCACCGCTAAGGAGCGTGAGGCTGAAAAGATATGGAAGAAGGCTAACGAGATAACCCAATGCTATATGTTAACCTCCATATCAAATGTGTTTCAATCCAAACACGAACACATGGCTATTGCGTATAACACAAGCACATCGCTAGCCACAATGTTCGCGGTTAAGAGTCGGCCCGTAAGGCAGGAGGCTCTTCGAATGATCATAAACACCAAGATGACTGATGGAGCATTAGTCAGAGAGCATATACTCAAGATGATTGCTACTTTTGAGGAAGCAGAAGTCTTGGGGGTTGTTATTGACCCCGAGAGCTAAGTGGACATGGTTCTCGAATCTTTGCCTGGTTCCTTCACTCAGTTCAAGTTGAATTACACCATGAACAAGTTAAATATGAGTTTAACGGAGTTGATGAAGGAGCTCCAGGTGGCAGAGAAGGTCGTGCAGTCACAAGCTAGAGCTATGATGGCCTTTTCTTCGAGAACTGGGCCCAAGCCCAGAAAGTTCAAGAAGAAGAAAGGTAATGCAATACACCAGCCCAAGTCCCAGCCCAAAGACAAACCCAAGGGCAAATGCTTCAAGTGTGGGAAGAAGGGACACTGAAAAAATGAGTGTCCAGATCTTCAGGCTAAGAAAAACTCCATATGTAATGTTCTCTATCTAGAGTCTATATCAATGGTTAGATCAACATCCATTTGGATTGTTGATTTAGGAGCTACTGATTATATCTGTAACTCCTTGTAGGGGGTTTAAGAAGATTAGAAGACTCCAAAAGGACAAATATAGATTACGCGTAAGAAATGGAGCATAAGTTTGGGCACTTACTGTTAGTGTTGTGCCCTAGAGTCAATCACTTGTACAATATATATTGCATAGTAATTAATAAAAAAGGCATTGTTTATCTTTCAATTTGATTGTTATATCTTAATATGCATATAAACTATTTGATAAAATCGCTAGTACAACACAGTGTTAAGGAAATCATGATAGAGATCATGATGTGAGATTCCTATTATACTATGTAGTGTTTGTGTTTGAATAATCCCTAATCATAATATTAATGAGATGAGACATTATTAATACATCAAGACTAGCACATGTTATATCTTTTGATTGGATCAAGCAGTGGTTCTCATAACCGTGAGTATTGTAATACTCAGGATTAATATGTGGATGCTTGTTATATGAAAATGACATAACTATGAAATAATCACTTAGATAAGCTTTTGAGTGTCAGTGATAGAATCTCATTATAACAAGTGTGCAATTATCCTTAGACTTGAGATCTCTAAGGAATTTTGTTTATCGAGCGTTGTACTTTGATTCTAATCTTTGGAGTCTTACAAGGATCACCTATGGGATGGATATTGGGTACAATGTAAAATAAATGAAAGTATTTGAGAGGGTCAATAAAGGATTCACCACTCCTAATAGTAGGAGAGTATATCTCAGGGCCATTTATAGAAATCATTACTCATGAAATCCTTAACCAATGCAACTATGTGTTGGAAATAGTTCCAAATTTGACACACATATCAAGTAATGAATTTCTTGAACAAATACTAAAATATTCGGGCCAAAATTAATAATATTTTGTATGGAGTTAGCACTAATTCCATACTCTAGATCGAATGAGATATAGTATGGTAAAATGAGTTTATTGCACTGGTATTTTCTATTAAAATGTTCATGTCAAACCACTTGACTTTCTGAACTTTTGGATGATCAAGAGTTATTGTTAGATGTCGCTCTTGATCTGCTAAATATGAATTTATTAATTAAAGAATTAATAAATTAATTCTATATTTTATTTAGGATTATTAACTCTAAAGCTGTTAGAATTGATTCATATTATACTATCAATAAGACCAGGAAACCTAATGGGTCACACACAATAAATGTTTGAATGCTCAATATATATTATTTGATAATATTTATGATTAATACGTGGATGCTTGTTATATGAACAAGTTCATTAGATGACCTAACTATGAAATAATCACTTAGATACGCTTTTGAGTGTTAGTGATAGAATCTCATTATAGCAAGTGTGCAAGTATCCTTAGACTTGAGATCTCCAAGGTATTTTGTTTATCGAGCATTGTACTTTGATTCTAATCTTTGGAGTCTTACAAGGATCGTCTATGGGATGAATATTGGGTACAATGTAAAATAAATGAAAGGAGTTGAGAGGATCAATAAAGGATTCACCACTCCTAATAGTAGGAGAGTATATCTCAGGGCCACTTGTAGAAATCATTACTCATGAAATCCTTGGCCAAGGCAACTATGTGTTGAAAATAGTTCCAAATTTGATACACATATCGAATAATGAATTTCTTGAACAAGTACTAAAATATTCAGGTCAGAATTAATAATATTTTGGATGGAGTTGGTACTAATTTCATACTCTAGATCGAATGAGATATAGTATGGTGAAAGGAGTTTATTGCACTGGTATTAGCTATTAAAAGGTTCATGTCAAATCACTTGACTTTTTAGACTTTTGGGTGATCAAGAGTCATTGCTAGATGTCGCTCTTGATATGCTAAATATGAATTTATTAATTAGAGAATTAATAAATTAATTTTATATTTTATTTAGGATTATTAATTCTAAAGCTGTTAGAATTAATTTATATTATGCTACCAATAAGACCAGGAAACCTAATGGGTCATACACAATAAATGTTTGAATACTTAATATATATCATTTGATAATATTATGGGGTTAATTAAGAGAAGAAGATATGTTTATAGGTGAATTATAGGTTTGTTATAATTCATGGGACTTGATTGCAATTATATAAACTTCAAAGGCCCAATTATAGACATTAGATCTTGGAGGACTTAATTGCAAATGGTTCCCTTATGCTTACGTTGAAAAAATAGAGGGAGAGAGACGGACATTTCTTCTTCTTTCTTATTCTTCTCCAATTAGACCTAGCCGCTCCTCTTCTACTAGCATAGTTTTAAGTGGGTTTTGTGAGCAATTCAACCTTGTGTGGATTACTGCTAGAGACAATCCTACTCTTGGATTGTAGTGGCGCGAGATGGACGATCAAAACAGAAGAATTAGTTCCTTGATTGGCGCAAGAAAAATTTTTGTTTTCCACTATAGAAGGTAATTTCCGTTTCCTTTCTCTATTCCCATTTTAATTACAAACACGTGATCCTTGGGTATGAATTTCATGATTATTTTTGCTGCGATCTTATTTGATAAATATGATGAATTCCCAATAGTGGTATCAGAGCCTTCGTGTTTGTGTTTTAATAGGTCTTTAATCACTTTAAAATTGTTTTTAAGCATGTAACTGTATGATTATGGTGATTGTATGTCTACTAGCTTGTATGGTATACTGGGTTTTCTGGTTTGAAGAGTCTCTGGGTCATTGAAAAACTGTTGGGAAGTTATTTCCATGTGGGTCTGTTTTGGCGTTAGATTTTTCTGCAATCAAGCTTTTGATTCAACAATTTGGATTGTTGTTTAAATTGTGATGTAGATTACAATTGGTTGTTAATATTGATTAACAATACTTGATGTTAAAATTGTTTTGAACGGTTTAAAAATCACGTTGCTATTCATGAAAATTTTACAACAGAATTTGGGAAAGAAGATAAACAGTGGTATTTTTTCGCTTCCAGAACATACCTGGTGCCAGGTACACTCTGTTCTTCCCCTATGCGTGCCTCCAGAGCAAACCTAGCACCAGGAACCTTCTACCCACCTGGCATCAGGTGTACTATGTTCTTACACTGTTTTTTATAAAATAATAATAATAAAATAAGCTTTTTTTATCTTTTCTAATTTTGAGAATAGGTTCTAATAATGGTTAGAATTTATTTGAAACCCATGATTTTAGATAAAATTATTTTCAAAATTACATATAGGGTCCACAATTTTTTAAAATTTTAATTTTGGTCCAAAACTTTTTGAAATTCGATTTTGGACTCAGATTTATCCAAAATACTGATTTTGAATGATTGGGCATTGGATGTTTTATGTTGTATTTTAAGCACGTTTTATTGATATGGTGGATGGTTATGGACTAAGACCAAGTTTATCTGTTCATACATCTTTTATCGCTTTGTTTTAATTAAATAGGACCTACACGTCTTGCCTTATCTCAAATTCTTGTATAATTCTTTTCTCATATAACTCCTCTCGAATGTAACTTGAGGTTTCTTCCTTTAGGAAATTATGTAATTAGTTTATATATGTTAGATTGAGGCAGAATTTTATTTACAAGATTTTGAAGACGGTAATCAAAACGAAGCAAGATAGTAAGATATTCTACTTAAATTATGAATACACACATAGGATTGACCACATTAATTTCCTTGATGGCTCGAGAAAATTAATTTAGAGAGTCCATAACCATGCCACGTAATTGTTTATTCCTTATGTTTATCAATTTATGCTGCTTATTGATAAAGTGTATTCATGCCAAACGATGAAACAACAAAAATGAATAAATCCCTCAAATAATATTAAATCTAATACCTTCCATTAATATAATAAGAACGAAAGCTCTTTTTCGAGACCAAGTTGTTGGGTATACCCAAGTTTACTTGACATTGAGTATGTTCAAGTTATGGAATTTAATTCCTGATTAATTGATTAGGTTTAACTAATTTCATTATCCCAGTTTAGCTAACCCAAACATAAATAATATTAGAGGTAATATTGGGATAGTATTAAATACTTTAATGATTAAAAGATTTTAATTACCCAATGATATCACCTAATGATACAATAGTTATATTTGCTGTAATTAGTATTGAATATCTACCACTGAACTTAAGAGTGGCTTATTGGGTTAACCCAAGGTCATTTTAAAGGAATTTGGATATTGATCCACTGGAAAAGCTTTCAACAGGCTTTTTTGAGTCAATAGTGAAGGCTATTACAACAACAACAACAACAACAAAGCCTTAATCCCAAGTAATTTGGGGTCGGCTACATGAACCAACGTCAGGCAACGTGTGGTCATCCACATGAATCCTCTCTCGCCACTTTCTTCTATCGTAGTGAAGGCTATTGATTTGAGTAAAATAGTGGAATAAAAATGCGTTTAATTAAAGACCTAATTACTTGCATATACATGTTCTAATTACTTTATCTTTACATCTAGGTCACTTGCATCATGTCGACAAACCTAAACCTACGTAGCATCTTGGAAATAAATAAACTCACCGAATCAAACTATTTGGACTGGTATAGAAATTTGAGAATCGTTCTCAAGTAAAAAAAGTTACTCTACATGCTAGATGCTTCTATTCCACCACCTCCAACTCAAGATACTCTTGTTGATGAGCACGCTGTCCATAAGAAGTACAAGGAAGACAGTGATACTGCATCATGTATTATGCTGATATCAATTACTCTTGAGTTACAAAAATAGCATGAGTTTATGGATGCTCAAACCATTATCTTCCATCTTAAAGAGCTGTTTAATAAACAAGCTAAAACTGAGAGATATGAAATCTCTAAGCAACTATTCCGTTCTAAGATGGTTGAGAATGCTTCAATGGCCACTCATGGGCTACAGATGTTGGGCTATATTGAAAAGCTTAGGTCTCTTGATTTTGTAATGGATCACGATTTAAGTGTTGACTTAATTCTACAATAATTACCAAGTAATTTTTCACAATTTGTGGTTAACTACCACATAAACAATATTGAGACCACTATACCTGAGCTTATCAATCTGCTTAAGACTACTGAATCATCCATGAAGGAGGATGATAAGGCAATCTTGCCAGTAGATTCTTTGTCTTCTAAGAAGAAAGTTCCTAAGAAGAAGAAGAAAAATCCTACCAAGCCCAAAGGAGGCGTGAAGAAGAAGGAAGCAGTTACTAAAGGCCCATGTAATCATTGTGGCGAGATGGGCCATTGGATGCGCAACTGCAAAACTTACTTGGAGACCGTGAAGGAAAATAAAGAGAAGGAGAAGCTTGCAAGCACTTCTACTTCTACTCCTGGTATGTTTATGATTGAGATTAATACTGCATTTAATAATGAGATATGGATATTGGATACCGATTGTGGATTTCATTTATGCAATAATTTGTAGGGACTAAAGGGTAGTAAAAGGTTGGAAAAGAGCGATGTGGACGTGCGAGCTGCAAATGGAGTAAATGTTGTTGCACTAACTCTGGGGAGTTATCATCTTAATCTACCTTCTAGATTAATTTTAAAACCTCAAAATTGCTATTTTGTATCAATTTTATTAAAAAATATTATCTCAGTTGCTTGTTTAGAATTATTTAGATTTTATTTAAATTTAAAAAATAATCATTGTTATTTTTCATTAAATGATATCCATTATGGTTCTACAACTTTGGTTAATGGTTTATATATTCTAGACATGGATAATCTAATTTTCAATATAAATAAAAATAAATAAAGAAAAGATAACTCAATCTCATCTTACTTATAGCATTATCGTTTAGGCCATGTAAATGAAAAAAGCATGTCTAAGTTATACAAGTTGGGTGACTTGGGGTCATTTGATTATGAATTATATGACACATGCGATTCTTGTTTACTTAGTAAAATGGTTAAAACCCCATTTTCTAGAAAAGGAGAAAGGGCTAAAGAGTTATTAGAACTAACATATACAGATATATGTGGCCCAATGTCTATACAAGTAAGAGGAGGTTATCACTACTTTATAACCTTCATCGATGACTATTCACGATATGAGTATTTGTATTTAATGAAAAACAAGTCTGAAGCATTTGACAAGTTCAAAAACTTCAAAAATGAAGTAGAGAAACAACTTGGCAAAAATATTAAAACTCTTAAATTCGATCGAAGAAGTGAATACTTAAGGTAAGAGTTTCTAAGTTATTTTAAAGATAATGAGATATTATCTCAATAGATTCCACCACATACACCTCAGCATAATGATGTATCTGAGAGAAGGAATCAAACCCTTCTAAACATAGTATGAGCCATGATGGCTTTTACAGAGTTACCAAATTCGTTTCGGGGATATGCACTGGAGACTGTTATTTATTTATTAAACAAAGTTTTGTCTAAAATGGTTGATACCACTCCTTATGAGCTGTTCTTTGGTAAGAGACCAAAATTATCTCATTCAAGGATTTGGGGTTACCCTGCTTTTGTTAAAAGGGCAATGTCAGACAAATTTGAAAGTAAGTCTGATAAATGTTTGATTGTTGGATATCCGAAAGAATCATTCGGATATTACTTCTATCTTCATTCTGAAAATAAAGTTTTTTTTTCAAAACATGTTGTCTTTATAAAGAAGGAGTACATGTTTAAAGGAGATAGTGGGAGAAAACTTGGACTTAGTGAAGTTCAAGAAGGACAAACAAATATTGATCAACCGTCTGAACCCACACCTATTGATGAACCTTCTAACATACAAGAGCCTCGTAGTTCAAGTAAGATACGAGTGGCGCCTGAGAGATATGAATTTCTCATAAGTGACCACAATGACATATTACTCATAGAAGAAGATGGGCCTACTACTTACAAGGACGTTCTGAATAATTCAAAATCTGACAAATGGCTTGAATCCATGAAGTCAGAAATGGATTCCATGTATGACTACCAAGTATGGACTTTGGTTGATCCACTCGAAGATATCAAACCTATAGGGTGCAAATGGGTTTTCAAGAAGAAAACTGACATGGATGGTAATGTGGTTACCTATAAGGCACGTCTGGTTGCAAAAGGTTATTGACAACAGTAAGGTATTGACTATGATGAAACTTTTCACCAGTCGCTATGTTAAAATTCATAAGAATACTCCTAGGACTTGCCGCTCATTACGATTACGAGGTTTGGCAAGTGGATGTGAAAACAGGTATATGACACAACCTGGAGGTTTCATATCCAAAGATGGCACAAAAGTATGTAAGTTGCAAAGGTCTATCTATAGACTTAAACAAGCATTTAGGAGTTAGAACATACGTTTTGATGAGACAATTGAAGAATTTAGTTTCATTCAAAACATGGATGAACCTTATGTGTATAAGAAGGTTAGTAGGAATGCAGTTGTTTTCTTATTGCTTTATGTAAATGACATATTACTAATAGAAAATGATGTTTCCATTCATTAATCTGTAAAAATTTGGTTATCTAAGATGTTTTCCATAAAGGACCTTAGAGAAGCAACCTATATTTTGGGAATAAGGATCTATAGATATAGATCAATGAGGTTGTTAGGTCTTTCGTAGTCTACATACATAGATAAAGTGTTGAAGAGGTTCAGGATGGATCAATCCAAAAGAGAATTCTTACCTATGATACATGGAGTAGGCCTTTCAAAGTTGATATCTCAAAAGACACAAGTTGAAAGGGATCATATGAGTAGAATTCCATATATTTCGGCAATTGGGTCTATCATGTATGCTATAATATGTATTAGGCCCGATGTATCATGTGCTCTTAGCTTGACGAGCAGATACCAATTTGACTCTAAAGAGAGTCATTGGGCGGTTGTAAAGAATATCCTCAAGTACTTACGAAGAACTAAGAATGTGTTCTTGGTATATGGAGATAGTGATTTGCAAGTAAGAGGGTATACTGATGCCAATTTTCAGTCCAATAAGGACAACGTGTTCACGTTAGGTGGAGGGCAGTAAGTTGAAAAAGTTCCAAATAAGAGACTACTGCTGATTCGACAACTGAAGCAGAGTACATAGCAGCTTCCGAAATAGCTAAAAAAGCAGTGTGGATCAAGAAGTTCATCACAGAACTTGGAGTTTGCCTAGCATTGTAGATTCGATATTTTTGTATTATGACAACAATGGAGTCATTATGCAAGTAAAGGAACCACGGTCTCATCAACGAGCTAAGCATATACTTAGACGCTATTATCTGATTAGAGATACCATAGATCGGTGAGATGTAAAGATCGAGAAAATTTTCACGGATCAGAACATAGCTGATCCACTCACTAAAGCACTTTTCCAGAAGAAACATGATAAACATGTTGAGTCATTCGGTATTCGATATATGAATGATTGGTGTTTGATAAAGTCATTAGTACAATACAATGTTAAGGAGATCATGATGTAAGATTCCTACTACATTATGTAATGTTTGTGTTTGAATAATCCCTAGTCATAATATTAATGAAATGAGACATTATTAATACGCCAAAACTAGCACATGTTATATCTCTTGATTGGATCAATCGGTGGTTCTCATAACCATGAATATTATGATACTCAAGATTAATATGTGGATGCTTGTTATATGAACAAGTTCATTGGATGACTTAACTATGAGATAATCACTTGGATAAGCTATTGAGTATTAGTGATAGAATCTCATTATAGTAAGTGTGTAAGTATCCTTAGACTTGAGATCTCCATGATATTTTGTTTATCGAGCGTTGTATTTTGATTCTAATATTTGGAGTCTTACAAGGATCTCCTATGGGATGAATATTGGGTATAATGTAAAGTAAACGAAAGTAACTGAGATGGTCAATAAAGGATTCACCACTCCTAATAGTAGGAGAGTATATCTCAGGGCCATTTGTAGAAATCATTACTCATGAAGTCCTTGCCCAAGGTGACTATGTATTGGAAATAGTTCTAAATTTGATACCCATATCGAGTAATGGATTCTTGAATAAGTACTAAAATATTCGTGCTAGAATTAATAATATTCTGGATAGAGTTGGCACTAATTTCATACTCTAGACCAAATGAGATATAGTATGGTGAAAGGAGTTTATTACACTGGTATTTGGTATTGAAAGGTTCATTTGACTTTCTGAACTTTAAGGTGATCAAGAGTCATTGCTAGATGTTGCTCTTGATTTTCTAAATATGAATTTATTAATTAGAGAATTAATAAATTAATTCTATATTTTATTTAAGATTATTAATTCTAAAGCTGTTAGAATTAATTCATATTATACTACCAATAAGACCAAGAAACCTAATGGGCCATACACAATAAATGTTTGAATACTCAATATATATTATTTGATAATATTGTGGAGTTAATTAAGAAAAGAAGATATGTTTATAGGTGAATTATG
The DNA here is from genome assembly GCA_026120185.1 of Voacanga thouarsii. Lineage (NCBI taxonomy): Eukaryota > Viridiplantae > Streptophyta > Magnoliopsida > Gentianales > Apocynaceae > Voacanga > Voacanga thouarsii. The sequence continues at coordinate 549,464 of JANUWF010001050.1, read as the reverse complement.
AATTTGTTATAATTCATGAGACTTGGTTACAATTATATAAACTTTAAGGACCTAATTGTAGACATAAATCTTGGAGGACTTAATTGCAATTAATATAAATTTTAAAACCTATAAATATGGGAATTGTTCCCTTGTGCAGACGTTGAAAAAATAGAGGGAGAGAGACAGACGTTTCTTCTTTCTTATTCTTCTCCAATTAGACCTAGCCGCTCCTCTTCTACAAGCATAGTTTTGAGTGGGTTTTGTGAGCAATTCAACCTTGTGTGGATTACTACTAGAGACAATTCTACTCTTGGATTGTAGTGGCGCAAGGTGGATGATCAAAGTAGAGGAATTGGTTCCTTGGTTGGCGTAAGAAAAATTTTTGTTTTCTGCTACAGAAGGTAATCTCCGTTTCCTTCCTCTATTCCCGTTTTAATTCCAAACACGTGATCCTTGGGCATAGATTTCATGGTTATTTCCGTTGCGTTCTTATTTAATAAGTATGATAAAATCCCAATACTTGTTGTGGGAGAACTGAAACTTACTTTTGATTATAATAGAATAGTTGTTTTGAAGGATACTTTATTTGTTCCTGGTTTTAAACAAAATTTAGTTTCAGTTGCAAAACTTATAAATCAATGATATTCTACTTCTTGCCATTCTAGTATTATTATCAGTAGAAATGGAGAAGTTATATGTACTGGGTACATGTTTAGAAATCTATTCTTCATTAATTCTATTAATAATCAATTGAATAACGCACAATTTGAAACTTTAAATAGGAAGAGAAATATTAATGTCAATGATTCATATCTTTGGTATATAAGGTTATGTCATATTAATTCAACCAGGATTTAGAAGTTTATCCATGATGGGTATTTAGGCTCATTGAGATTGAAAAGTTGGCATCAGTGTAAATCCTATCTTATAGGAAAAATGACCAAAAGGTTCCTTACCCAAAAGGTGGATAGAGCCAAAGAAGTATTGAATCTTGTTCACACTGATGTGTGTGGTCTTTTATCTACACTAGCAAGAGGGGGGTTTGAGTGCCTCATCACTTTCACAAATGATTGTACAAAGTATAGTGACGTTTATCTGATGAGACATAAGTCTGACTCTTTTGGCAAGTTCCAAGAGTTTAACGCTGAAGTAGAGCGTCGAACAGGTAAGCTAATCAAGACTTTATGATCGGATTATGGTGGAGAATACCTCCTTAGCGAATTCAATGATTACATGATACAACATGGGACAGTATCCCAACTCTCTGCATCGGGGACACCCTAATAGAATGGAGTAACTGAGAGAAAAAATAAGGCATTAATGAAAATGGTCCGAAGCATGATGTCTCATGCTACTCTTCTACTGTCTTTTTGGGGATATGCCCTAGAAACAATGACATATATTTTAAATTTGGTGCATTCCAATTCAATACTTAGGACTCCCTATGAGATGTGAACTGGGCATAAACTAAGTCTAAATCATCTCAAGATATGAGGTTATCCAACTTATGTATCGATCAAATGAGACAAGTTAGAACCAATATCAGAATTATGCTATTTTGTTAGATATCCAAATGGTACAAAAGGTGGTTACTTTTATCATCCCAATGAGCAAAAAGTACTCGTGAGTACTAATGCTAGATACTTGGAGGATGAACAAAGTACATCCATTAAAGGTTCGACAAGGTTGGAATTCGAAGAGAAGTTATCTTCTGAATCAACTTCTCCTAACCCGATTATATAACAAAAAGAGGCACAGCCTTAGGAATCTATACAACTAGAACTTTGTCGTAGTAGGAGGATATCTAGAGTTCTAGAAAGATGGACTGGAGAGGCTTTTAACCTAGTCTCCAATCATCAGAAACAAGATCTCACTAGATACGAGTAGGCTATTATTGATGCCGATGCAGACCTATGCTCTGAAGCAATAAAAGCCGAGATTGAGTTTATATACTTCAATCAAATTTGGGATCTTGTAGCTTCACCTGAAGGGACAAAACTCATTGGGTGTAAGTGAGTGTACAAGAGGAAGAGGGGAGTGGATGAGAAGGTGAAACCTCCAAATCTAGGCTTGTGGGGAAAGGATATACTCAGAAAAAAGGGATCGATTATGAGAAAACATTTTCCTCGATAGCCATGCTTAAGTCCATTCGTATTCTCATTGCCATCGCATATCATTATAACTACGAGATATGACAAATAGATGTCAAGACGGCATTTTTAAATGGTCATTTTAGTGAAGATATCTATATGTCCCAACCAGAAGGCTTTATTCCTAAAGGCCAAGAACATATGGCTTGTAAGCTTAAGAAATCCATTTATGGACTTAAGCAAGCATTTAGAGTATGGAACATTCGTTTCGATGAGACTGTAAAGTCTTATGGTTTCATTCAAAATGAGAATGAATCATGTGTGTATAGGAAACTGGAAGGCATAAATATGGTTTTTCATGTCCTGTATGTGGATGACATTTTGCTGATTGGAAATGATGTAAGGATACTGTCATCTACTAAGATTTGGCTATCTAGTCAATTTAGTATGAATGATTTGGGTGAAGCCAGTTACATTCTCAGAATAAAGATTCTTAAAAATAGGAAGTAGAAAATGTTAGGTTTATCCCAAACTACATATATTGACAAAATGTTGGCTAAGTACAGTATGGACTCATACAAGGGGGCATTGATCCCTTGCAAATATGGGCTGTCTTTTTCTTTAAAGGTTTGTTCGAAGTCTCAAGAAGAAAAAGATAGGATGAGTAGGATTCCCTATACTTTGACTGTAGGAAGTCTCATGTATGACATGCTGTGTATTAGGCCAGATATCTGCTTTGTCGTAGGCTTAGTTAGCAGATATCAGTCAAACCCCAGGAAAATTCATTAGCAGGTTGTAAAGCATATTATCAAGTATCTTAAATATACGAGAGATTATATACTAGTTTACAGGATTGATGACTTGGTTCCTATAAAATACACGGACTCAGACTTCCAAGTGGATAAGGATAAGAGAAAATCTATTAGTGGATACATCTTCACCTTGTTGGAGGATTTATTTTATGGAGGAGTATCAAGCAATTTTACATTGTTGACTCAACCACGGAAGTTGAGTATGTGGCAGGTTCGGAAGCATCTAAAGAAGCAGTTTAGCTCCGGAAGTTCCTTTTGGAACTTGGAGTCAGGCCAAAAATGGACAAATCGGTTGTAATATATTGCGACAACACTGGTACAGTCTCACATTCCAAAGAACTTAGGAACTACAAAAATGGGAAGCACATAGAGAGAAAGTACTACCTGATCCGGGATTTCATCCAGAGATGGGAAGTCGTGGTGGAATAGATTGTCTCAGAGAATAATTTAGTAGATCCTTTCACTAAGCCTTTGGCGAAGAGAGTCTTTAGAAGATACTTAGACACCACAGGGGTGGGCACCTATGAACTTACTTAGTCTTAGAGTGCAAATGGGAGATTGTTGGAATGTATACCCTCTTAAACTAGGTTTCTGATGTAATTTTGACTTGTATTAATAAAAATATTTTTCTTAGAATTTGTTTGTGAAATCTTCTTTATATTTATGCACAAATTTATTGGAAAATGCCTATTGTGTTTAAATAAATGGTTCATGTGAATGAGGGTTTTTCATAGTAAGGTATGGACCATAGGATACTTAACACATAAACTATTATTCTTAACCGAATGATGAGGATGGGAATCTCATCATGGCAAGGTTATTGTATTATGAATTCTGAATAGAGAATGGTTTTCCTTTACCTAATCAGTAGTCTACTCATTTCATAACATAAGCGTATTTTGAATACGTAGAACATGATCTGTAGTAGTGGTTTTTAAAAGTATTATGTGAAAGAAACCCAAACTATTACTGCTACAACGTGGACTTGTACTCTACAACTTTAGTATAAGTGAAGGCTTAAAATGGCAAAAATCATCAAAACGAAAGCATGTTAGGAAAACGAAAATTTTACCTCTGTGATTGAATGACCCTCTTCGCACTAATGTAGATGTCTATGTAAGGATATTTGAGGCTAGTGGCTCACGTCCTTGCAAACGTCTACTGCGTCTCATCCACGCGAAACTTTTGATCTTCCGAAATGGTGCCCATAGCACAATCGGTGAAAGCTTAAAGAAGTGGGTTTGCAATACGTTTCTCTTCTGTGAATGTTTTACAGAAAACTTGTTTCTATGAATTGGGTTTGCAATTTCAACGATTTGGTTTTTCCAGTGTGTTCTTCAATCAAAAGCTGAAGCAATTATAGCTTCAATCATTTTTCATTTACACACCTCGAGAGAGTGGCCACTACGTGAAAATAGAAAGCTCCATACTTTCTGTTACCTTTCACGCAAAACAATACGAAATCCATCCCGTTTTTTTATTTAATTAATTTAATAATTGACTAATTAAATTTTAATTTTTTTAATTTTATTTTACCATTGATCTCATTCATTGGGCCAAATAAAATTATTTACTATTGGGCTTGAATACCCATAAATAATAAATTTTAATTATTTATTTTTTAGGCTATACTAAACAGCCCAATAAATTATTAACAAGCTCAAATAGATTAATATAAAATTTTATACATTTTATCTAGTTTATATCCAAATTAATTTTTTAATTATTTAATATGGGCCTTGGGCCTTGAATAATTAATTAATCAATTTGTTAGGATTCGTGGACTCTTAAACGCAGAAAACATCAACGAATCCCTTCCGATGACCCAAGTAAACGATTAAGAAGATCTAAAGTTTGCAGAATTGCCTCTGTTTGGTGTAATCGAGATCCTTCGATTCTGATTGTGCTGTTGTACGTGTAACCCGAACGATCACCAGATGCTGCAATGCACGAACGTCCTCTATCGGATACATACCGTGAACTAACTCGTTACCCAAGGAGTGCTAGCGCCTAGGGTTTGAGAGGTTTTTTTTTCTCTGATGAATAGAGGCATGAATATTCTCAATCGAATTGGAACACCTAAGAAGACGGCTAGGGTTTTCTTAAAAACCCACTCCGAACCTCTTAGAATCCAACCCTAATAATATCTTATCGTATTTTAATTTAAATTCAAATTAAATTAAAACTGATATGATAAGATTCTGCCATTATCTCGGTAATTTAACTAATTAATTTACCGACTCAAATTCTTATAATTTGGACATCATCCAGATATATTGAACGTAGACATATTTTCAGATTGATTGTATCTGGTTGATTTTCTAAGTTCGATTAACTTAGACATGTTTCCAGATTCATTGAATCTAGTTACCAGAAAAATAATCTAACAAATTCGCTTATTGTGTGACCCTATATGTTTATTTAACATTGGCAGTGTGCCCAAATCATATTTAAATGGCTCACAAGTTATAAGTGATTTCTAGCAAACTATTATAATTATCCAGGTTAAATGAAGATCGACGATCTCTTTGAACCAAACCATAATTTTATATTTAGTCATTTTGTCACACTATATCCGGATTAAACATAAGGCACAGAGCATGTCATCCTTGTTAAGTTTAATCAATTATTTCTTGATTTCATAGTAGACTGTTTAAACAAATGATATCAATATCTTAGATTAATATATTTGAGCACGGCCATGCATTTTAACAGTCTAACTTATCAAGGGGCCCATGGATATCTCTCCCATAATTGAGAGGGACAAATTCCTTCATTATCAATCATATTCTTCTCATTGATTTATTCTATATCCAACAGTAGTCTAATTTATTATCTGGTTAAAGACAATTTTAGACAACGTCAAAATATAGAATTTATCAAGTATGAAACTATGATGAATTTAGGTCGAAGGACTTTTAATATTATTATAGCTAGAAAGTACTTATGACATGTTCCATGAAGTACTCTCACAGTGGGTCATGTCCAATATAATGTTCTCAAACATTTATTTATGTTTTGACTCGATATCACAAATATCCATGACAAGTAAAGCATAGTCATCAAGTCACAAACATACTAATCTTAATTTATTATTATTCCAATAATAATAATAATCAATCAGGGACAGTTTTAGAATAGTCATTGTATTCATTGTTGGGTTTTACTATCAAGTCACGCACTTGATGACCACAAAACAAAATGCACTATTCATGGAAAGAAAAGCCTCATATTATTATATAAAACACAATGACAATAGTATAAGTACAAATTGACTCTAGGGCATATCTCTAACACAATTAAACTAGATAAAATAAATACTCTCTCTTTTATTTTTTATTTTATTCTAGTCTAATAATAAATTAGACTAATAAAATAAAATAAAATCATAATTATCAAGACCAATTCCTTAACCTAAATCTTTCATGACTTAAGGGCCATTTTGAGGACTAAAAGACACATCGTATTGACTACTAAAATAACCAAAATATCCCTACTATATAAATAGCAATATTTAACATTTTAAATACTTTCTAATATCACCATAAAGAAATATTGACCACAATGACAATGCTGCGTTAGCAAAGTCTTCGACCTATAGGTGTAATGACTAAAATACCCCTCTACGCATCATCGTGTATTTAGAGAAGAAGAGTGTACTAACACCTCTCTAATAGACATCTACCATCCTTAGACCTCTAGTCCAATGATCTACGACTCTTGGAATGTTTCCACTTTTTAAGGGAGCTACCTTAAAGTAAACATCCAAGTTATGTACGCCAGGGCCCTGGATAATTAGATCATTTGAACAGTCACAAGGGGCGATATAGCGTAGAAACTATCTTGTACATGCTCTGTCTTAACTAACTAGTCACATATACTCAACATACAAGTATATTGGTTCTACAAAAGAACCTCAACTACAGTATATCAAAGTATATGGTTCTAGTTTCGTCAGACTACCAACTCATATTCAAGCAGTAAAGTGTTAGTCCACGCTGTAGCAGTAATAGTTTGAGTTTTTTTTTTAAATAGTAATTTTAAAAACCATTATTACAGGTCATATTCTACGTATTCGAAATACGCTCATGCTATGAAGTGAGTGGACTACTCACTGGCTAAAAGTAAGCCATTCCTCACTTAGAATTCATAACACAATAACTTATACATGACGAGATTCATATTCTCATCAAACGGTTAAGAACAAACATTTATGTGTTAAGTAACCCATGATCCATATCTTACTGTGAAATGCCATCATTCACATGGATCACTTACTTAAACACAATGGGTCCTTTCCAAATGAAAATCATGCACAAATAAAATATAAATTCATAAACAAATTTTGAGAATAAATTCTTTTATTAATAAATTCGATAATTACATTAGATAAACTAGTCTAGAGGGCATATATTCCAACAATAAGTTGGTGGTCTGACGAAGCTGGAAGTGTATGATTTGATATACTATAGTTGAGGTTCTTAAAAAGGACCAATATACTTATATGTTGGATATATGTGACTAGTTAGTCAAAACATACTTGTACAAGATAGTGTCTACACTATATCGCCCCTTATGGTTGTCCGAATGATCTAATTATCCAGGGCCTTGGGCAATATGACTTAGATATTGGCTTTATGATAGTTCTCTTGGAAAGTGAAAATATTACAAGAAGTTGTGGATCATTAAACTAAAAGTCTAAGGATAGTAGATGTCTTTTAGAGAAGTGTTAGTACACTCTTTCCTCTCTAAATGAACGACGATGTGTAGAGTGGTATTTTAGTCATTTCACATGTGAGTCGAAAATCTAGCTAACGCAGCATTGTCCTTAGGGTCAATATTTATATAGTAAAGGTATTTTGATCATTTTAGTAGCTAAAGCGATGTCTTTTTTGTCCTTGAATAGCCCGTAAGTCCTAATTATTTTAGGTTGAGGAAATAGTCACAATGAAAAGGATTTAATTTTATTCAGCAAGTCTAATTTATTTTTTAAACTGAAATAAAATAAAAGAATGAGAGAAATTAAATTTATTATTTAGTTTAATTGGTTAATTAATTATTCATTTAATTAATGTGTCTAAATATTTTATTTGGGCACTTAGGATTAAAAATAAAAAAGTATGAAAACGTTTACAGTTTTTTAGCATGTTAATTATTTTAAGTCCTGTATGCACATTTTCTCAAAAAACCAAAGTATTTGGAAAATTTAATTTGACAAGGAAAAATATTTTTGTTTAATTAAATAGTTATTTTAACTTAAACAAAAATTAATCATTGGTTATTTTCTTAAAGGTTTTATCCTTGACATAGAAAATATTTTGGATTTAGAAATTTTTGTAAGTTAAAATGGAAAGCAATTTTAATTCATTTTAGCAAAAGAAATTTTATTTTTGTCAAATAAAACATTGAGATCAAAATCTCTAGGAATTTTTAAATGGAAAATTTTTTAAAATTATTAAGTTTTTTACTTAAATAAAATTAATCCATGAGAAAAATTTTCTCAAAGGGTATAAACCTTGACAAAGAAATTTTTTATAGATTTAGACATTTTATTTTAAGTTAAAAAAGAACTTAATTGAAATTTTTTAAATGATATTTTTCCAAGTAAGCCCCTATTTAAAAAATTAAGTGGGAGAGGGATTCCAATGGCCCCACGACTTCCATCACAATCCTCATTAGAGATCGTGGGTCTTCTCGTGTCACATTGGGAGTGAACCCATATAGGATGGAGATACCATAAGGATCTAGAACAAATAGAAGGATGTAATTAATAACTCGGGACACATACTATGATTGGTCAACCCACGTTAGGGGTTATAGTGCGAGGTATATCTATAAGAAATGAGAAAAAACCGTCATCTCCTTGATGGAGTTATCTTCTAGATCATTACCTCGAAGGGAAATTAATTTGTGATGGTTAACACACTTAGTTTAGAAAATTGTTAATTTTCCAAAGAAGTTATGTCAATTTTTCTAAGAGCTAAATAATCATGTTAAAGATAATAGTAAAGTGGTTAGCTATTATCAAGTTTATTATGAGGATAAAGTGTACAAAATTATTTTTGTTTTACAAATACTGAGAATTTCTTTTGTTTTTTAAAATTTCAAAAATGGTTGGTAGAGGTTCTTTTAGTCCTTTAGCCATTATTCTCTACGAGAATAAGCTAACAGGTCCAAACTATGTAGACTAGAAAAGGAAGCTGGATATAATACTCACAGCCAAAGAGTATAAGTATGTCCTATACGAGACCTGCCCAGTAATCAGAGAAGGTTCCACCACTGAGGAACGTGAGGCTGAAAAGGCTTGGAAGAAGGCTGACAAAATGGTCCGATACTATATGTTAGCCTCCATATCAAATGTGCTTCAATCTAAACACGAGCACATGGCCACTACGTATGACATAAGCACTTCGCTAGCCACAATATTCGTAGATAAGAGCCGGCCCACAAGGCAGAAGGCTCTTCAAATGATCATAAACACCAATATGGCTGATAGAACATCAGTTAGATAGCGTATGCTCAAGATGATTGCTGCTTTTGAAGAAGCAAAAGTCTTGGGGGTTGTTATTGACCCCGAGAGCCAAATGGACATAATTCTCGAATTTTTGCTGAGTTCCTTCACTCAATTCAAGTTGAATTACAATATGAATAAGTTAAACATGGGTTTAACGGAGTTGATAAAGAAGCTCCAGGTGGCAGAGAAGGTCATGAAGCTCCAGGTGGCAGAGAAGGTCATGAAGCTACAGGCTAAAGCTATGATGGCCTCTTCTTCGAGAATTGGGCCCAAGCCTAGAAAGTTCAAGAAGAAGAAGAGTAATGCAGTGTACCAGCCCAAGTCCCAGCCCAAATACGAACCTAAGGGCAAATGCTTCAAGTGTGAGAAGAAAGTGATACTGGAAAAAGGAGTGTGCAGATCTTCAAGTGAAGAAAAATCGCACAGGTAATGTTCTCTATTTAGAGTTCATATCAATGGTTGGATTAACTTCTACTTGGATTGTTGATTCAGAAGCCACTGATCATATCTATAGCTCCTTGTAGGGGTTTATGAAGATTAGAAGACTCCATAAAGGCAAATATGGATTACGCGTGGGAAATAGAGCACAAGTTTGGGCCTTTGCTATGGGAGAACTGAAATTTATTTTTTATTGTAATAGAATAATTGTTTTGAAGGATACTTTATTTGTTCCTGGTTTTAGACAAAATTTGGTTTCAGTTGTAAAACTTATAAATCAAGGATATTCTATTTCTTTCCATTATGGTATTACTATTAGTAGAAATGGAGAAATTATATGTACTGGGAACATGTATGGAAATCTATTCTTCATTTATCCTATTAATAATCAATTGAATAACGCTAAATCTGAACCTTTAAATAGGAAGAGAAAAACTAATTGGGTTATCTGGTGATGTGAATAGGAATCATGGGGTAGTTTAGTTCTGAAAAAAAAAACCAAAACACTCACGACACAGTGAAAGAAAAGAATCATAGTTGTTGTCTTTGTTCTCTCTCCCTCGTTCATCTCTTTTCCTTCTATGTTCTTCTTGATTTTGCTAATCTATAGCAAGGAATCAAGAAGTGTCTTTCTTCGCCTAGGTTGTTTTACCAACATAGATTAGGCAGAGGAATATTTTGAGAAGCAAAAAGTTTTGCATACATGCCAAGAAGAAGCCCACGGATTACTGGTTTCTCTCCGGAATCGTTGTCGAGACAGGTAGCCGTTCCCATGGTTGGTGCCTTTTCTTCTCAGCCAAACAGACAAAGGACACATAAAGGTATTGATTTTCACCTTCCGTTGTGCCATGTTTTTGTTTTTCTGGGTTTATTTTCTTCGCGTGCATGGCATCCTTTGTTTTCATTACTTTATTTAGAATTAATGTTATTATTACTACAAGTAATAGTTTTACTAATAAGAATATAAAAACATAGAACCTAATTTTTATATTCTAAATAGATGTGCATCTTATATATACATTTGGAATAATCATTTTGTAAATGCACAAAAAAGAAAAACAACAATTTAGAATAATTTTGTTTGCATCAGAAAAGTCAACAATTAGTTGGAGTTGAAATGATCTATAGTGTCACAAAGTCTTTAGCATTTTGAGGTAACAATTATGTTGATCAACCTATAGGTTATGTTTCTGAGGAACATCGTGCAGATATAGATGAAATCTTAATGTAACTTAGGACAAATGGACATGTAAATAAGGTTATTCGTATGAAATTATAAATATTTTTAATTTTATATAAATTATTACAAATATATGGTGGATTCGAACCTGCACAAAAAACAGTTGTAGAAGAACAAGTTGTTAAATTCCTTCCTATGTTAACTATGTCAGCCAAAAATAGTACTATATCATTTTTTTCAAAACTTTATTAAAATTTTTATTCTAAATGAACTTCTCTTATTCTTAGGGCTGTCAAACAGGTTACGTGACCTGAGCTTGAGCTCAACCCGAATTAAAAATGAATAGCTGGGGCCTCAACCCGCAACAGCTCACATATATTAAACTCAAACTTAGGTCATATTAAATTGTGAGCTCTCAACCCGAAATTTTTTTAAAACATTATTATTCACTCAAAAAGTTACCTAGAACAAAAAAAAAAAGGAATTATAAACATACTCTTCAATTAAACTTAAAATAATAATAATAATAATAATAATAATAATAATAATAATAATAATAATAATAATAATAATAATAATAATAATAATAATAATAATAATAATAATAATAATAATAATAATAATAATAATAAAGGGCAAACTACTATGGTAATCTACCAACTATTGCGAAATTCAACTTTTGCCCTCCAACTAAAAAAAGCGTAAAATGCTTGTTTGAACTTTTTTATTGTCCTAATCTTACCATTCCGTCAATTGACTAACAGTCAACTGACAATTTTGTTAATTTTTAATGATTTTTTGGTAACTTTTCACATTTTATATTAAAATATATTAAGGACAAACTATTCTAGTAACCCTTCAACTATTAGTTTATCTTACTTTTGTCCTCCAATAAAAAAGTATAAAACAGTTCCTCAAACTTTCTAATCGTAAAAACTTGCCTTTCTGATCAACTGACAATTCCGTTAATTTTTAAGGGTATTTCGATAATTTCATATTTTAATAAAAAATATATTATTTTCTTATTTTTATTTATTTTAAAATAATTTCTTTTATCTTTATTTTTATTTTCTTCTTTCAATTTCTTTTTTTTCTTGCTCGCTCTTGGTTGTTGCCACAATTCAACTCCCACCAAAATTGTAGAAATCCAATTCTTCCATATGCATCTTGGAAACGAAGCCGATGGATCGTTTTACATCTAGAAGCTGGGGAAGGATCGCTAGAAGTGGAGGATCGTTGTCAATTAGGCTAAGGCCGAAGCAGCAGCACCGCTATCTGGGAGTTTGTTTTTCTTTAATTAACTTACGACCCTTGCTTTTGGGCAATGATTCCAATTTCACTTTGCTTGCCCACTCTATTATATTGTCCTCAGATTCCTTATGATTTATTAATTTGTATCGATATAACCGGTTGTGTGTCATATACATGATGAATCCCAAACTTCTTGTTACTGAAAGACATCAATCTAAGAGGCCACCAGTCCACATGAGGCTAACAGAGGTCTACAACCATGAGTACCCCCGATCGTTACGAGTAATTTGTTATCCCAGAAGGTGTTAAAAAATAATATCTTAATTATTGACAAACGTAGTAGTGATTTTCTAACTATCTTTTTTACTCAGTCACCATAATTTTTTATTTATTGTGAATTTGTAATTTGGTAATTTGCAGGTTTCCTACGAGAGGGATATGAAGATTATTAATGCAGCTTCTTCACTGTCGAGGGAGAGGATCACACTATCGAAAACACTCTTCGCATGTAAAATCATAAAATTTATTTTCAATTTGTTGTTTCTTTTTGAAAATTACAATGTCCCACGAGAGGGACTATTGCTGCTTTGGCTTCGGCTTCCATACCCCCATCTGGAAGCACTACTTTTCCTTCTCTGTCCAGGTCTAAACTCACTACTAACTTCTCTAAAAGATGATCCCCCCATTTCATTTCCAAGATGCATCTGGAAGAATTAGGTTTCTACAATTTCGGTGGAAGTGGAATTGCAGCAGCAACCAAGAGCAAGCAAGAAGAAGAGGAAATTGGAAGAAGAAAAGAAAGGAAAAAAATAAAATTAAAAGAAATTATTTGAAAATAAATAAAAATAAGAAATAATATATTTTTAATTAACCAAAAAACTAGTAAAGCAAAAAAGGGGAAAAAAATATACATCAATAAAATATATTTATTTTGTTTAAATATGTAAATTATGATTGATATGATATTTTTTTGTTTAAATGTTTATTTTATATGATATATTACTATATGTTTATATTAATTATAAATAAATAAATAAAATATATTAATATAATATAATATCGAGTTGGACTTAAGCAGGCTGAACTTGGCCAAGCAATTCGGAATCAAACATTAAGCTCAAGCTCAACTCAGCTCTATTTCACTCTTAAAGTTTGGTTTGGTTGGACTATTTTATGGAAGTAAATAAGGAAGGGAAGTAAATGTGGACATTTACCTCATTTGATTGGATGTAGATATGGAGGGGAAGTAAATCAGGAGGGGGTACACTCTCCATCCACATCAGCATTTCCTCCCCTCCCAATTTGAAGAGATTGGGAGAGAGAAAATAAAGTAAGAGTAATAATGACAATATTGATAACATTTTTAACATTAAAAATTTTAGTAAAATAGATAATAAGGGATAAAATAATAAACTAAATTAATTATTCTTTCTCTTCTTCCCTCTCATTCCCTTCCTATTTTTACTCAAACCAAACAGAATAAGAATAAATACATTAACTTCTCCTAGTGGAAGTAAAACGTGCCACACCTCCTCCCCTTTATGAACCAACCAAGCCTAAGCTCAACTTGTGTAATATCACATCGATACTCAATCTGAATCTGTTGATAGTCCTACTTATTCCACACCTTTTTCAACCCTCGATCCCACCCTTGCACCGTAATACACCACCTCGCTTTATCTCTCTTTTCTCCCCACCCCTAGCTGTTAAGGAATATGATCGATATGCTTATATGTCAACCAGATTAAATTCTATGAGAACGTGAAAACGAATCATACCTTTTGTAGATATCATCTTTAATAATACGATTTTTGAAGTTTTTGACCTTTTGGTAGTGCCCCAAACCCCCAAACCTTCTTCAATGTAATTTCCTTGAACCAGAAAATTGTTAATCGTATTTTTCTTTATCTTTTTATTGAGAGTGGACTCATAAAAAAATTAAGAGAACATTGTTTCTCACGTATCTCAAAAATAGAGTCATAAACTAATATGTATAGTTGACTCTACCTCAAAATACGAATCCTAATAAAATAAGAAAAGTATAGTTGGATATAACTATTTTCACTTATCATATTTCATCTCAAATATGATTTTTGATTTTCTATAATTTTTATTAATAAATTATAACTTCTTATTATCCCATAATTAGGAGTTACTGAAGGGACCTGACCGGATACAGTTAAACTAAACTCCAATAAATTATTTTGTCGACAAAAATAATTTATTAATTACGTTCCAACCCTCTAAAAGAATGTAACTGTACTTTTAGTCTAATCACAATTACTGAAATCAATAATTATATCCAATAATTGATCGATCCAACAAATTACCCCTGTCGATCAATATAATACTTTGAACGAGGTAGTATGAGCATAGTGCCCCTCATTCAAATTCTCAATTCTCATCTTCAATTTGACAGTACCATGTGACCACGTCACACTTACAAATTGAATTTAATAGACACTATTGAATTATTAAGCTTAGATTTAATTGTCCCTTAGAAGAACTCATGAGGAAATGATCTTGCCTATTAAAGGTGACGGATTTCATATTGTATAATAATTATTTCATATTTATTTCACTTTAATTCCCAAGATATCGAGATATTGATTATTGAGTTAATCTCACTATTTGGTAACTCAAAGAACTTCAAGTTAGTAAATATAAATAATTGTTTGCTCAGGATTAAAGTATTATGTTCGACAATCTTTTAATATTTTATTTGTATTGTCTATTCCACAAATAAACATTAATGGTCCATCTAAGATATCAAAATATATCCTCAATTTTATTACCAAAGTCAAAGATAGACTTCAATAAAATTAAGATGATCTTACTAAAATAAATTGTCCAAATTTATTTTAGATCATGGATGATTTATTTCAAATTAAATTATAAATCAAGTCTTTCTGTGTTTAACAAATAAACACTTAATTTATAATATCTAAATAATTCGTGGGTAAAACAGGCTCATACATATATATAAATATATAAAAACATACTTTATTTACTTTCAAAATACAAATATTGTATTTACTCGATGGGCATATCTAACAAAATTTTTCCACTTGTCCTAGAGTAAATGAGACATGTCAGAAATACCTATACTTTCTATATGACTTCCAAAAATAGTTACAAGTAAACTTTTAGTAAAAGGATCCGTAAGATTTTCAGCAGAAGAAATCTTGCATACTTCTACATCTCAACATTGAATAATCTCCCTAAGTAGGTGATATTTACGTTCAATGTATTTACCACGCTGATGGCTGTGTGGTTTTTTTTCATTTGCTACTGCACCACTGTTGTCACAGTACAAACTAATTGCTTGAGATGCAAAAGGAACTACCTCAAATTCTATCAAGAACTTCTTCAACCATACTGCTTCTTTAGCTGCTTCACAAGTTACCACATATTCACACTACAAGAAAATTGAATTTCCACAACCATTACCTTTCGTGGGAAAAAAGATGGAATTGGTCGTAAATGATCAATTGCAACGGCATTGCAACGGAATAGTGGTCGTTGCTATTGAAGGGGGTTGCAATTGCCTTTACAACCATAAGCACCGTCGCAATGATCTATTTTCCACGGAAAATGCCTTTTTTTATAACCATTTTTTTCCGTTGCAAGAAACCTCAAATCTATCCAAACTAAATGCAACGGTTCTTTTTCCGTTGCATGGTCGTTGTAAATAGGCTTTTTTTTAACGAATTTTGTTCGTTGTAAATACAATTATTACTCGTTGTAAATATTTAATATTATAATTAATATTTATTTTAAAATAAATATTTAATTAATTCTCATCACTTTTAAATGTGTCCCTAATTTACTAATATTTATTATATAGATTTTTTTCCTAACGACACACTTTGTATAAGCGTCTCCAAATTAGCGACCAAAGGTTACGCTTGAGTCTCTTTTTTTGCTACACTATAAATGTGTAGCGTCCCAAATTTGGTGACAGTTTTTTCATAAATGTCCATTTCTAGTGACGGAATAATCGCGACACTATGAATGTATAGCGTCCCAAATTTGGCGACAATTTTTGTACATAAATGTCTCTTTCTAGTGACGGAATAATCAGGACACTATGATTGTGTAGTGTCCCAATTTTGGCGACAGTGTTTTTTACATAAATGTCCCTTTCTTAGTGACGAAATAATCCATAACATCGTAGAAAAGTGTCCTAAAGTTACGACGTATAAGTATATTGTGTCCCATATTTGGCAACATTTTTTTTTTTACATAAATGTCCTTAAAATGACGACGCATAACTATGAATCTGTCCCCTTTTTAGTGACGAAATAATCCATAGCATCCCCAAAATGTGTCCCCAAGTTACGACGGAATACGTATATTTGCGTCCTTTTTTCACAACACTAATTTTTTCGTAGTATCCCAAAATTTAGCATCGCTTTTCCCCCCCAATATTTCTCACAATTTACGACACATTATTACTATTGTGACATTTTTTGGTACACAATTTCTCCATAAATTGTGTACCATTTTTTATTTCTTGGTTTTTTAATACTTTTAAAGCTGCCAAATTAGTTTTTTTTTAAATTTTAGAAAGTATAAAATATGAAACATAATTTAAATATTCAATATATATATATATATAATTCAAATATCCATATCCAGATAATTTTAGAAATGGGAAGTGCTTCAATGCTCTGTATATATTTCCTAGCTAAGACAACTATGCATATCCTATCCAAGGACTCCATTGGCCTTCTGTAGTGCTATCCCACATCACAAGGAAAGCTTTCCCTTTCTTTCTATTTGCCATTTGCTTGGAAACATGCTGAAACACAAAGTCAGTGATTTCAATTCCAGAATAATCAGTACATGTCAAAAAGGATCTAGCCAGTCTATGAAAGAAAACATGAAAAGGTGAACTTGACAAAAAGATGAATTAAAAAGAAAGCTTCTGAAGGCAAAGATTCACATTTCTGCACTTACCAAGCTTCATCAAGAAGAGCCATAATACCACCAGGTTTCTGCACCACAAAAAAAAAAAAAAAAGTTTAAGGTAGGATGACATAGCAGTACAAAAATGTAGAAGTTAGTTTAACAACATTAGCACCACATCACTTCATGTGTCAGGAAAAAAAAACCAGCATCCTCATGCACCAATCTCCCGCACACCCCTTCAGTCATCCCATCGATCCATCCCCCCAAACATAACCCTAGGAATGGTGGCCGAAGAGGAAGAAGGAGAGACAGATAACGAAAATGTCATGGGACCGTGAACAAAAAAGCTCTACAATCGTGCTTGGAATAAGGAGCACATTTGCATAAATCAACCAATATCTACTTTAAAAACCAGATCATACAACCAAGCATAAGTGTAACGTGAAGCTCAATAATCCTAAACTTTGAGCAACTTGTACAACATACTTCCAATCTCCTAGTGCTTACACTGTCAATGTAAATAAAAAGGAAGAGTCAAGTATCATAGAAGGTTTCAACGAACAATGAAGAAATTAGATCAAGAGGCATAAAATCTATACATAATGGATTGAAACATATACTGCATCAGACACTGCAATTCAAGATGAAAAGATTACATTAGCCCTTGAAGGGTATAAAAATGTAACATTCACGATCTCTGCATAAACTGGAGCAATTTTGAAAACCAGTCTCAGTAGCAAAATGAAAATCCACTAGTCATTAGAAATAAGAGGATAAAAGGATATACATAAACAGCCTCTGCTGAAAAAAAAAGCAAACATCCTCTGCTAAAAAGAAGCAAACATCCAATAGTGAACACCATTGACGCATAAAAGATGTAAATAGGAATGCATCATTGACTCAAAAAGTGAACACCATCCTGATCCTGTCATAAAGTATAAATTACAAAATCATTTTTTACAAGGAATCTGGTGAAAATTCCCTACAGGAGTACCTGTTTCTCAAGTTGCCTAGCCCTTACTTCTGCTTCCTCATACATCTCTTCTGCAATTCGAAGCTGAAAAGTACATGTTATAATGGTGTAAACCCAAATATAATGTTTGTAAAAGCTAATTATCCTCTTGAATAGGCACTTTCTCAACATAAAAGAATTGAGGATAAACAAAGAAAGTTAACATACCTTTTCAAGCAAACTTTCATTTTGTTCTTGAAGAATATTAAGCTGCAATTGTTAGCAAAACTGATTAAACATCTTGGAAAAACATTCATGGCAAGCATCATTTTGAGAGATAACTCCTGCTCTAAGGAAAACTAATTATATAGAAATTTCTATTATACCAACACTCAAAGTACGTCATCAACATAGAAGCACATTTAATAGAAACCTAAAAGATCATAGGGGAGCAGAGACCAAAATTATGATTTTCTTAGGAAAGTATAAGAGTCGAATATGCTAAGAAAGAAGAGAAGTCAGTTCATCAACACAGAAATAACATGCTCATATATGACGACCTCATCTTGTAGGGCCGAAGAACATGATTGATGGTCTGGTTCTTTGTGTTTAAAAGTTCCAAAATTTAAAGATAATCTGGGAATTAACAAACAAAGATCAGAAAGTAAGCAGTTATTTCAAGATAATATATTACAAAAGATAATATAACAAGCACTAACATTGTAGACTTAGGAAATGGTTCAATTGATCGTTTTTCAAAAAAATGAATAAATAAATGAAAGAACTGCACATCTAGCCTCAATTGATGGGTGGTTTTCACAAAAAGGAAAAGAAAAAAAAATGACAGACATCATGTCATAAGGAATCACAAACAAAGAGACTACAAATACTTAGATGTGTCTAAAGAAATTAAATGATCAGAATTAAATTTCAACAAAAAAGGTAGTGGAATTATACAAAAAGGAAATAGTCTCTCCTCCTTGAGCGAAAGAACAAGGAAAAAGAGAATTTATTTCATCCTCTCATTAACTGCCAAAATGTTAGATAGCTTTGTAAATTGAATTAGAACGGCAACACAAAAGGAAAAGCTGGAAAGACTTTAAGGATGAAAAATAGAAGGAAAGAACAATAATTCTTAGGCTTGTGAGAACAAAAGTTAAAAAAGAGAAAACTTAACAATTTAAAAACAAGTAATCATCCAGAAACCAAACCATTACAGTAGTAAAAGCTAAGGAATAACCTTTTCTCTTTACGAATGTCAGCTTGAAGCTCAGATGGAGGTGCAAATGCAGCTAACCTGAGTGTTAGAGGTACAACAGGGGGCACCATAGGGACTGTCTTGCCACCTAGGCTTGGACGGCTTGATGAACGAGTAGATACAAGTTGTTCCAAAACATTGGACTGAGATACTCTACTAGCAGAATTAGACTTAGCAGATGGAGGTTGCACTTGTTCCACATATTCTGTTGATTGAGAGGTAATGCCAGCCATAGCAGAATGAGCAGAGGAAGGTTGTTCTAAGGAATTAGACGATGATCTAATATCCAAATATGTATGAGCAGTTGCAGTTTTTTGTTCCAGTGAGTCGATAGTTTTTTGTTCCGTAGATCACTCGTCATTACCCAGTTAAACTCTCATTTACATGTAATTTTTCTCACTGTAGGGGAAGGGATTTCATTGGCTTCTTTGAGTAGTATCAGTAGTGAATACACTTTTTTCATAAGAGGCTTCACAAGAAATCCAGATAAACATTATTCTCTTCTTGTTTCTCCACAGAGGTTCTTGTCCCTAATCAATTTAAGGATGCATTATGACGTTTGATATACATCTAAGCAATACTGTTTTGAAAAGGAGTTGCACAAAACCATAGTGGAAAACCAATAAGCTAATGCTCCACTCGGTTTAAATTCATATCAAAACCATCTTTTAATGAAATTTCATTTTCTTGATCATAGTTGTCCCGGCTGAAATAATTGTTAATCCTTCACTCTTACACCATCTCGCCACTTGTCATATTCATATCAAAACCATCTCTTACAAAAGAAAAAGTGGGGGGGTGCGGGGGGCAATCAAATTCAAATCTCCCAAGTATCTATGATCTCATCAAATTTATGTAAGTTATTATTAAAATGGCCACTCGGTTTCATTTGATGCCTTCTTTTAAGTGCAACTTATAATTCCACCAAAAGTACCCACGTCTATAAGGGAGAGACTAGTGACATATGAAAAGATGGCCTAACCTCGTCATCCCACCGAGCAAGGCGGGTAGCCAAATGTGCTACAACTTCATGTACCGATTTTGGTGTATTATAACCACCGGCCAAAAGTAGTTCCTATGTAAAGAAGACCGTAAATGGTATGAAAATAAAAGTCTCGCTCATTAGGTTCAATAAACATAACTACCAAAAAAAAAAAAAAACCCTAAAAAGGGATAAAGCACAAACTACTGCAAAGGAAAGATTCATAGATTCAAGTTTTAAACCATAAACTACAAAGAAGTCTTACAATGGAGCTTACAACATATAATTCAAACCAGACCAAATGGAATGTTGACAATCATGGTAAGCCAACATCAGCAAAAAAAGATCGATGGAATGTGCTTGATATGAACTGACAAACTTGGACTTCTGTGATGCCCAAAACATTGATTATTGATGCAGATCCCTTAATATGTAGAGATGTTATGAGAAAGTTTTGTGCCTCCCAGGAATGAAGTACAATAGGAATATCATCTTCACCAACATAGGGATCTCCCGCAGATTGTCCCAGGAGCTCAAACAACGACTCTCCAGACTACCCCGATCTGGAACCTTTATGAGATACAATGGATATTAAATGATACACATATGTACATTTGAAAGTTAGTGACAAAAATTTTATTGTCATCTACTATCCTAATCCTTTCCCTTTAATAAGAACAAAGATTCAAAATAAGAGGCGTGGCCTTGTTGTCATGAATTTTGAAGACAAATGAGAAGCGACAAGGGAATAGCAAAAAGTAATTAAAAAAAAAAACGCAAACAAAATCCCCTTTGCCTTACACCAAGGCAAAACGAAGAAGATAAAAATGTCAACAATATATCTGAATAGACAACGAGAGTTACACTGAAATGTGCTTCAAAACCTGGAAAATAGGACAAATAAAGCTCACAATCAGTAGGAATATTACATATTTTGCAGGATTCTGATCCTATACCTCATATAAATTCGCATAAATTTAAAAATTGACCAGAAGTTTTTTATCTTTTTGAACATTTTCCATTAGAGGGAAGATGTCCAGAACAAATGATGACAGGAGATACTGCTACAAACATTTTAAGCGCAGAGAAAGGAAACAATGCTTACACAATCCAAGCAATGAAGAAAGGGAAGAGTACTGAATAAATTAGTGAGAATATTGAAATGAACACACTATCAACATCAACATCATCAGTTGATCTTCCAAGAATAACCTGCAAATGTGAATTTAATTAGTTCAGGGGAGAAAAGAAGAAAATTCAACAATTAGGACCAAAAAAGGCTAAAGAATGCTAATATCCTAATTTTTACTATTCAACATGAAAAATTTCCACAATATTTTCACTAATAGATACATTCATTAAAGATTTTTGCCCTAATAACATAAGAGTCATGAATGTGCTTACAAAATGATTCAGAAACAACTAGTAATAATCTGCCTTAAAAAACCATGTAGGAAGCAGGCCAATCCATAAAAAGCATAGAACCTTTTTTCAGATCAGAACATAAAAAGAAACCTAGATAGTGAGGTCTGCATCAATGATCCTTGAAGCAGTATTCCGCATACAGTTCTATGTGAAAGAAATAGGTAAACCATAAAAAATAAAGGCAGACAAGAATAAGAAATGCAAAATACAATTCACAAGGAGCTCATGTGCAGAAAATAAGACTAATGTTTGTTATTTTAATCTATTTTTGCAGCCTATACAAAATACTTTTCACCTCTCTGAGTAGAAGAATCTAGCATCTAATTAGTTCTCAACAAATTGGCAAATTTGAGAGAGTTCCAGTAGTGCATAAATAGTGTACATGAAACATAAGATACAAATGAGGAACCTGTTCGCTTTTCACTTCATAAATTATGGAATCAATATGCAAAAAAACATAACTAAAAATAGCATTTCATTTCTATTCATTGACTTTACCAGATGCAAAAACCAAAAACAGTCAATGTACCTTAGTCTTCCTCATATAATGCTTGAAATGGCTGCCAAAAAAAATGGCAAAGGACCCTAGCAATGTCATGGCTCTCTGCAGACATGAATAGGCACACTGTTCCAACCTTATGATTGTCCTTCTAGAGTCCTCGCACTGATATTTTGAGGCTGCAAATATCAAACCTGAAGTTACTCAAAGCGTTACACTTACAAACAAACATATACAAAAAAGAGTGTATGACAACATGAGCTTATTTAGACAAAGATATCTTTGTTCCTGAACTTTCTTCACTAGATATTCTACAGTTAAGAGTAATTGGATAAAAACCAAAGGCTGCATGTAAAGTCACAAAAATATAGCATGGGATATCATCATTTCACAGATTTGCACAACCAATTTTCTTTCCTTTTTTTTTTTTTTTTTTGCTTCCAGTTGGGAGCAGAGGAGGGAGGATGAGATTACAAGAAATTTAATAAAAGAAAAGTATCAGAAAAACAATCACAAGAATAAGCATAAAATAATCACGAAATTAGTAGTTAAATTTTAACTAAGCCTTCACACTTCAGCTTATGATACAAGGTTTAACCTCACATCAACAAAGATGACATCTTGAAGGTAAAGAAAAACCCAGAAAATTTAAGACGGAATCAAAGGGAAGATACTCATTCATCATTTTCCACATAAAATTCTTACAAACGACTCACCTAGCCCTTCTCTGCACCACTGCCTAACAATATAGTTGGTTGCTACAAATAGATATCAATAGTCACAATGATTCTAGGAAAACAAAATGTTACTAAAGGTACTCAATTTTCATGATGTTGCAACCCAGTCTACAAAGATAAAATTGCACAAAATGAGCAAAATGAGCTACCAAAAAGTAAAATTTGAAAGGTACCCAATAGTCATCAAAACCCACATGTAGAAACCAAAAATGAGCTACCACTACTGAATAATTAAACAAAAATTGCATGAAAAATATGAACAGAAGAACAACCTAAAAATTAAAATTTTCATTTACATTTCATAAGAAGGTTTAAGACACCTAAGAAAAATCCAGAACCTCAATTCTTCAATTGAAATTGTAATGAACTGCAAGAAAAGATCAAATCCACACACATTGTACAAAGCATACAATTACAACTACACAGCAAGAAATTCATTAAAGGAAAATAGAAAAAAAATTACCTTTTGCAAGTGTGAGACACGGAGAGTTCTACCATACCAGTGGGTGGGATTACGGGTAGCGGGTTGGAGCGACGGTGAAGAAGCTAGAAAGGAGAAACAAATATAATAGAGGAGATGGAGAGAAGAAGGCAAGGAAAAAATGACGATGGAGGGGGGAGGGAAGAAGAAGAAGAGATGCTATAAGCGGCGGCGGGGCGACGGAGGGGATGGTTCACTGGCGACGGGGCGACCAAAGGCGGGAGCAGGTGACGGGGGTCAGGGTGGGGGAAAGAAGAAGAAATGAATAAGAAAGAAAAAGAAGAAATGGAAGAAGAAAGAAAAAATGAAATTTTTTGTAGAGGATTTTAAAAAAAATACAATAATTATTTTTAAAATATTCCTAAAATTTTTAATGAGATGATGTTTAAATGTTCTATTATTTTACACGATTAAATTATTATTTTTTCAAAAAAAGTATTGAAAATATTTTTATATTCTGATACTTTTTTTATTAATGTCAAGAATATGTAAAATATGCCAACTCTTTTATTTTATATCGAAAAATATTTAATTAGTCGAAATTTTATATTAAATATCGAGAATATTGTTTTTAATTAATATTGATTAAAAAAATCCTTTTTGAATCAGGATAATTAATTTTAAAGTATCCATTTGATTTTGAATGAGACGACACTTATATCAAAAAATCGTCATGGTTGTTTGACATTATTTAATTTAACATTACTTTTTTAAAGTGTATCGAAAGTATTTTTAATATTACGACATATTTCTATTAATGTCGAGAAAAAAAATATAATGTACCGATGCTTTAATTGAAAATTAACAAGATATTTTTTATTTGTCGACGTTTGATTCTAAACGTCTGGAATATTTTTATTATAGGGACAATTTTATGTCAAAAAGTGTAGCTAAAATAGATTTTTTTTTTGGTAGTGAATCATTAAGTTAATAAATATTATTAATTTTAAATTTGTTTTTAAATTCACTAAAGATTTGTTTTTAAAAGTGCTTTAAATTAAATTATGAAATAAAATATCAAAATTCAAAATTATAATCCCCACCATTTTTTCATTGCCAAAGGTTATCATTTTGGTCGTAAATAAAGATGGTTCATGCAACCACATACTTCGGTTGCAATTGGTTAATTTTATTTGCATGGTATTAAAGGTTCCTGATATTTGTAATGGATATTTATTTTGAAGCAATTGAATACTCATTTGCAACCAAAATTTATCCGACGTAAATAATCTGGTTACGAAAACTCATTTTTCTTGTAGTGTCAGCATCCATTGTAGAGTTAACAATACAAGATTGTCTTATACTTCTCCACATGATTGCACCACCACCTAAGGTGAAAATACAGCTTGAAGTGGATTTGCGATTAAAAGATCTTTATCAGCTTAAAAATCAGAATCAGTGTAATCTATAAGTACCAACTCTGGAGCTGAGTAAACTAACATATATCGTCGAGATTTGCGAAGATACTTGAATACATGCTTTACATCTATCCAGTGTTCCGATCCTGGATTTGACTGATATCTATTGACCATCCCAACAACATGACAAATGTCTGAACGAGTACAAGGCATAACATACATGAAACTTCCTACAGCTGATGCATAAGGAACTCGTTTCATGTACTTAACTTCATTAGGAGTTTTAAGACTATACTTTTGAGATAACTGGATTCCATGTTTGAAAGTTAATTAACCTTTCTTGGAATTTTATAGTGAAAATCTCGCCAATATTTTGTTAATATATGAAGCTTGTGATAAAGCTATTGTCTATTCTTTCTATCCCGAATGATTTGAATGCCTAGAACATATCTTGATTTTCCCAAGTCTTTCATATCAAACTGTTTACCCAACCAAATTTTCACCAATGTTGATGTCCTTACATTATTTCCAATGAGAAGGATGTCATCAACACATAATATGAGAAAAATCATCTTACTATCTATAATTCTCTTATAGACATAAGATTCATCAGGATGCTAATTAAAATCATAAAATTTAATGGCTTGATCAAACTTGATATTTCAATATCTAAACGATTGTTTAAGCCCATAAATGGACTTATTCAACTTGCAGACTTTATGTCCTTAACCTTCTTAGATAAAACCATTTGATTGTACCATGTAGATACATTCGTCAAGATTTTCATTAAGGAAAGCTGTCTTGATATCCATTTGCCATACTTTATAGTCGAAGTGAGCTGCAATGGATAAGAGGATTCTTATAAACTTTAGCATGGCCACAGGCGATAAGGTTTCCTCATAATCAATACCTTCTTGTTGGGTATAATCCTTACCAACCAATCTAACTTTGAAAGTTTCTACTTTCCCGTTTACTCCTCTCTTTCTTTTGTAGACCTATTAGCACCCAATAGATTTTACCCCATTAGGTAAGTCTACTAGTTCCCTTCATCTTTAACTATTTTTTTGTAAAGACCTTATAGACTTAATTGTTTTACACGCTCTATTGTGTATGCCCTACATTGATAGAGATCTTAAGTTAAGATTTTGAGACATCTTTCAAGTACCAATTTGAAACTAATCCTTTACTTTTTGAATAGAATTTCATTGAAATATCCAAAAATGATTATGTTTTTTTCTAAATAAACATATTTTCAATCATCTACAAAAAAACCTCCTTAAATTAAGGCATATAAGTTCCAAAAACAAATGTGTTCCACCCTAATCTATTTAATCAATACAAGTAAGATATCAACTTATTTGTAGTTAGATATTCTTTTAAATCTTTATTATAAATCAAAATAAGTCATATAAATTCGAACAAATAGAGCAACAATTTTTAAAGCAAATCCTGATAGTCAACCCCTAGCCCCTTTATATTTAAAATTTTTTTGACGCACTATAATAGGTTTTTTTTAACTAACTAATTATATTCTAAAAAAGAGGGAAAAATCTATCAAATTTTCAACTTGGTCGTACAAACCAATGTTATCAAAATTCAATCAATACGATCACCTTGACAAATGTTCTATGTGTGATGCATGTCCTTTTCACCCCTGAATAACAAAAAAGCACTTGCCCATTTTGCCATTTTTACTGTCCAATTATCAAATCGGTGATGTAAAATGGTGGAATGTGATAATAGTTCAATTAATTTGTTCAATATACTCCGAATAGGGTAAAAATTAAACTGCTGGTCACGAAAAGATGACTAGCTAATTGAGGTAGTTTGTAAGTTTAGGACCAAAAGGAATTTGGTTCTTTTTACGATCTTGAATAACACGGAAAAAACATTATTCAACTTTTTGATGTCATTAAAAAAAATCAAGAAATAAAAAGAATCAAAATTGATTGATAAATTTCTCCGAAGAAACAAATCTTGATCAAATCTATATTTACTCAAATTACAATATGTTTTTGCTGGCAAAAATGTAAATGTAATTCAAAGCTTTTTTAATATACAATGTTTACTTTACTATGAAGAGAACAATGAGATGGATATTTGCCTGATTTACATCAAATTTATATTCAAGAAATAAATACTTTATTAACGAGTAATTATTTTAACTAAAATATTATTATAAGTTTAAATTGTCCAGATAATTTTGGGGGATCGATGGATTAAGTCCAAGTACCGCTTGTTTATTAAAAAATGTTTTTGGTGTCTTATTTATTACTTTACCACGAATGATTTTTTTTTTAATTTTTAAAGATAACTTAAAATTTCTAATCTATACATAGAAGGTTTTGTTCTATGCGTTTCTTGGGGAGTAAGGAAGGGAGAATTTCTTTTTCTTTCCTCTGTGGAAAAGGAGCTTGAATTCTATCTACAGAGTAAAAAAAATTATACATAATTTTTAATTCCATATAAAGATTAATTTTTGAATTACTATTATTCTTACTTTTCCGCAACTGTACTTTATTTTTTTTACCCCATTTTCTTTTTTCATCTCCTACTAAAATCCTAACCTCCTCTCAATCGGAAATTCTTGTATGGACCATTCACCATAAATGACATTCTTTGAGTGTTATATTAAGTGCAATAAAAGTTATATATTTTTGTAAAAAATATAATACTTTAAAACACATTATTTACGTAAACCCGGTCTACACTCAATAGCCTGTAGTCATCCATGGCTGCTTCAAATGGTCTGCCTCTACCTTATATCTTTTTCACAAAAACAATATATCTTAACTTGTATTTTGCAGAATGTTGTATTATGACTTGGATTTAATGCCTCATAAGTCATACCACTGTGACAAAATATATGAACAAAAATCACAGACTTTACAGTGAAGCTTTATAGAAAGGTAGCATCAAAAGAAGTATTGAATATGTATCTCACGAATCAAGTTTCGATTTCTATCATACTTACTTTGAAACATGATCTCGAATACATAAAAAAAAAACGGGGAAAAAAAAAAAGAAAAGTACGAAAATAAGTTTTTGTTATTTTTATTAACTGTGATGACTCCAAATATTTAGTGACAAGATATTTTACTAGTGTTCTAGAAGGGCAATAAATTTGTGTAAGGCATGAACGTTCATATGTCCAGTTTAAGTTAAGGCCCCTTGTACTAATTATGTTAATTAATAAATCCTTAATTGTATTTCTCTTTTTGTTCTTTTAAGTCGGGAGGGTTATTGTCCTTATGGAGTTTGTTTAATTATGACATTAACAAAAATTGCAGACAATCAGTTGCTGAGGAAATAAAAATAAGAGCATTATTTCTTTGTTTTATTAATAAAGATAATTTTTTTTATACCAAATTTCACTTTTTCTCATTCTTTGGTTAAAAGAGGCATGCCATTGAATTCTTTAAAATGCTATATTCTTCTTTGGTTCTTCTCTAATTTTAGTTTTAGGTCTCAACTTTCTGGATATATGTTAAGTTTATATCATCAAATATTATTATTTTCTTTTTTTTTTTTTTGGAGGGGGAGGAAGGAGTTGTAAACTTAAAGGAACAACATTGAAATTTTCTTTAATACTAATATATGTAGTATGTATATAAATTTGTATATGACCTCTTGAAATATAAAATATGAACTTGGTCCTCAAGATTTTGAAAATTTTTAAATGATATATATATATATATATATATATATTATAGACATAAATTTGTATATAATTCCTCTAAATATAAAATATGACCCCAAAGTATATATTCAGATAAATATAATAACTTTTCTAATGCGCTTTTAAGGAGATGGAGGGGTGACAGCCTTTGCTAAGGTAAATTGAAGTCTTCCTATGTTTCTTCCTTTAACCATTTGTGCCTTTTTCTTTTCACTTTCTGCCTTCATCATCTACCAAACTCTCTTTTCTCTACCTCTTTCTTGTCTCTAGTCTCATTCTTTCCTTTTTTTCTTCTACCAAAGATCTCACTAGCAACAAGGGTTTGAGGTTCTGGGCAAAAGCCTTTTCAGAGTTTAAGGTTCTCTTATTGTTGATTTTAGATGATTTTGATACGTATATATATCCACACACCCATATACTTTTAGTTCATTTTATACATCCCTAGGCCTCAGTGACATCTTGGCCTCACCATTTCTATGAGGTGGGCCTGCCCACCTCTTTAATTTTATGGTTGCTGTCTACATTTTTTTTCAGTGATCTTACAGAGGTGTGAAGAGGGTGATGAGGGAGATCAAATTTCTTTTGCAAAGAATGCAGATGATCTTGATTTCTCTCAACCATGGTGGACAAAAACATCATCTTGAAATTTCTATGAGAAGTGAAATTGAACTAGGATTCTCTGCACGTGAATGTCTGCAAAGTCGGTGGCTTTCCATGACATAAACCTTTGACGCTCCTTGGGCACTCAAGGAAGAAGCCATAAATAAGGATAGAATTTAATTAACAGAGGATAATATTATAAATTTTAAAAATTTTTAAGAAATAAAAAATAAATTTTATATAGATTTTGTCATGTTCCGAATCAGGGCTCAAGCTGTGACAAATTTTTTCCAAAAAATAACAATTTTTAAAGGAGATAAGTTATACCATCACCTCCACTCCCTCCTCCAAATCCATCTTTGGCCATGAAACAATGATGAGTATCTTAGCCTCCCTCCGTCTCTGGTTTGGAACAAACTCTTGATAGATCTAAATCTATCCTGGGGGGGGGGGTGTTGCGGGAAGGCCCCTCCCATTTTTTATTATATTAACTCTAAACTACAAAATATTTATATTCTTGGTTTCTCTTATTTTTTCAAAATTTTTATTAATTATAATATATTAAATTAAGAGTGATAATATATATATATATATATATATATATATATATTATACTATTAGACTATTTTCAAATCTATTAGTTATTATCTCTTCTTTTATATTTACTGAATTCTAAACTTTTAATATTTATTGACCCACTAAATTACTTGTGTGAAAACTTTTTGTCTCATTCAATTTTTTCCACTCAACTCCCCTTCATCAACTGTTATTGAATTTTTTGCGTCCGTCTAAAATTTCGGTCCCCTTCCAAAATTTTTTCTTGCATACGCCCCTATCTACAACTATATATGATCTCTTCAGCATATTAACAAAATCACTTTTTATGTTTCAAACTACGAATAATCTCTTTATTTTCGTATTCACATAAATTGTGAGGCTGCTGTTATTTAATATCTCATATTTCCCATGTATTTATAGGATATCATGATTTAATTAGTGAGTTAACTTTCAACAATTCTTTCTTATTATTTTTGTCATTTGATTTTCGGATACTTAAATTTCTAAGTTTTACGTCATTCCTTTTAGTTTTCTTTGAGAGCTGTCCAACATTTTTTTTTTATATTTTGATTTTTCTATCATTCTCTTGCATAACTTCGTTATTTTAAGAGTTCTATATATATAGAAGCATTTTATTTGCTCCAACTTTTCCTACTTCATTCTTTTTTACCCTATTATGTAAACTTTCTTCGGCTTCTCATCTATAAATTCCCCCTTTTTTTTTCCCCATGTCTGCAATATTTAAACATTTTTCTTTGATTTCCTAAAATTTTCCTTCCACTGTCTCCCCTCCCTCAAACATACCATTTTTTACATTTTTAATTTCCATACAAATTGAAATAAACCCATGCAAAGTGGGGGTGAAAAACTAGTGAAGTATCAAATAGGTTAAAAATTTACTCTCCAACAAAATTATTGCAAAAAATAATTGTACTAATCCATTATTCTTACACTTTTTAATTATTGCTCCTCCCTACAAAAATCAAGTCGAAGCATACTATTAAACTATTCTTTTCACGGGAATGAAGATTCTAATGATTAGTTTCACATTTCAAATGTAGTTAATGGATGCGATTGTTTGTTTGTTTTTTTTTCTAATTAGTATACACAAAAAATAGTAAATCAATAAGATTAATTTCACTAAAGAATAAACCTCTTGTTCTCTCGTTTTTCTATCAATTAAATATTTAAAATTAATTATTAAGTGTGTCTAATAATAGATATTGTGTACGTTTAATAAAAGATTTTTTTTTTTAAAGAAAGAATAAGGGATCCTTGTTATCATTTAAACACATTAAAGTCCTCTTGTAAACTTTCAGTGAAATGAAAGTTAATTACATTTTAATTCTGAATATGTTAATATTTATCTAATTATTGTTATAATTTTATTTAATTAAAATCATAATAAAATATAATATAAAAATAATTTATAATTAATTCAATCATTATATTCAAACTTCACATTTCAAAATTCAATTTTTTGATCATCTTCAAATTTTAGGATTATATTTAAATATTCAAACTTAAATGTTCAAACAATAACTTTATTGTTATGAATTATTGGAATCTTTATTAATTAGTGGAGGCTCCACTAATTATGGATTTATGTGAATTATTATAGAAGATTTTTATGGATGTCCACCATTTAGTGGAGACACCACTAATTAAGATTAGTGGAAGATGATGTATGCCATGATGTAATCCACTAATTAGAGCTCTATAAATAGAGCTATTCTCTAAGCTTGTAATACACCATTATTTTGTGAAAGAAAGATTAGTGAAAGAAAGATTAGAGAAAGAATTGTGAGAGAAAGAAAGAGAGAAGTTTGAAGAGAAATTCTTGTGCAAAGAATAGTTAGAATTTTCTTAGTGTGTAGTGTGTAGATTTTATTCTAACACTACCCTAATTTTATAACATTTATCAAATAAATCCTTACATTTTTTTAAATAACCACAAAGTAAGTTGAGCAACCACTTAATAGCGCGTTTTTCCTATAAAGAAAAAAACTAGATGGGCAAGTAAAAGTGCCTACATTAGGGCCACTTTAATAACTCAATTAATAACTTAAATTTAATTAAGAGTTTATTATAATTTATTCTTATTAAGTTGGGATAGTTGTATTTTAATATCACAAGTTAAAAAAAATATACTAGAAGTCCATTGACTATTAGTTAATAACGGTATTAACTAATAGAAGTTACTTTTATAATAAAATATCTATTTTACTCATACTAATTATAATATCTTGACAATTAGGTTCTGATTTTATGATTTTACCTTAACACAAATAAATAATATTTATTTGTGAAATTGTCTCTATAATTTTAAAAGAGAATAAAAATTATAGTACTTTTTATTTTTAATTAAAAATCATAATATTTTGATTGACAAACTCTTGATAGGCTTATTTTATTTTTTTTGTTATTTTCTTAAGAAACACTATGGGAATTGAAATAACTTGAGTCACGATATACTTAAATGTAATTTTGTGCTAATCATTTTTTTTTTCTTTCTTCCTTTTTATCATGAGGGGGAAAAATAATTAGCATTACAATATTTCTCAAGCACGGCCATATAAAAAATTATTTTTCTATGGAATGTTGAGTTTAATTATAATTATTGTTAAAAATACGACATCTTAAAACTTCATATAATAGACAAAATTAATTTTCATAAATAATATTAATTTTTTAAATTATGTACATACAAATCAACCGATTGTATTACAAAAAAATTGGAATGAAACTCGAACATGGATAGATGGGTTGCTAGGATAATAATTGGTGAAGCAAAAGTTGTAAAATTAGTATAAAATAATTAAATTTGAGATTCTAATGAATAAAAAAAGACAATTGACAGGAATAAAATAGATATTTTATTAAAAAAGTAAATTATATTAGTCAATACTGTTATTAATTAATAATCAATGGACCTCTAATTCTTTTTTATAACTTATGGTACTAAAGTGTTACTAACTTCTAACTTAATGGAAGTAAATTACAATAAAATTTTTAATTAATTAAGTACTTATATTTTTTAATAATGAATAGTATTAAATACTTAATTAATTAAGTGTAATTGATAATATATTTTTATTATCACTTATTTGATTAAGGTGAATTGAAATTTTTTTAATTAATTTTGAGTGAAATGAAAGTGACTTAAATTTGAAATGTGAATATGTTAAATACCTATTTAACTATTAATATTTATTTATATTTATTTTGAATTACCATATAATATAATATAATATAATATAATATAATATAATATAAATTATAACTAATTTAAATTTTAAATTTAGACTTTAAATTTTAAAAATTTAATTTTATCAAATGAGCTATTATAACTTTATCTATTTATTGAGAAACATCGGACCAAATTTCTCATGAGCATAGGAAAGAAATGAGCCTCAAGGAAAATTATAATACAAGATATTTGTAGACTGACCATTTATAAATCTTGCCCAATGAATAATATACTATATAATTAGGAAAAAGTAAAGTGGACTTTGCCTTCTTCTACTCTCTACAACTAAATACATTTGTAAAGGAATTATTATTAATTGCTTTGTTACTTAAGTATTCCAATTGAATACTTATCATCATTACGCACTTAACATGTTTTAGTTTCCAAATTATAAAAATTAATTTAACAAGTCTTAAATCATGTTCTGACTCTTAATTTAGAATTGATATTCTAAATTTGGTAAACCTTTTAATTAAAAATATTCTATAACTTAGTATATGAATATAGAAATAACTAAATACATCCATCTTAAAAAGATAAACTTACACGTCTTCTATTTATATCTTAATTGACCAGTCTAGTTAAGTACGAAATTACCATTCATAATTTACAAAATTCCAAAAATGAAACTCCTAAAAACCACGAAGTAGTACTGGTACATTAGTATTATTGTACAACAATTGGTAGGACAGAGGGATATATAAAACCATCGGTGGTCCATCACTCACCCAAATTTCCCTTCCTCGGAGGAGGCTTCTTCTCTCTTTTGACACATAAGATAAAGAAAACACATAAATAATACTACTACAACAACAATGAACCATATATAAAAAGGCCATCCATAAAAGCCGTCTCAATCCTGTGGCTTTCAATTCAATCCTGGGTGCCGTACAGTTTCTCTCTCCTTCTCTCGCACTCTCTCTTCTGTGTTGGTTTTTCGCGTCGCTCTTTCTCATTCTCTCTCCCCCCAAATCAAGAGTCACTGTAAGTGTTCTCCATTTTTTAAATCAGCATTGAAATGATATGTGCAAAAACCCTAGCTTGATTGTTAATGTACCTTTGTTTTGGTGGAAATGTAGGAAAATGTCTGTATACGCGTATATATTGAACACATTGGGGGTGTGGTACATGCATTTTGTGTATATGTGGTTAATTCATGTTTGAATCACAATTTGGGTGTGGTTACGAATGGTTTACATTTCGCAATATCTGGATTTGTTTTTATGGAATGCACAGTGGATTGTGATCTGATTTAAATATTATTATCATTTTTTTTCTGAATTTTGTTTGAGGATGGGGTTTTGTGTTTCCTGTGTATGTTTCTCTGCGTAAATTTCTGTGTGAGAGTCCGAGGAAAGTACGTGTGTTTGAATGTGTAAACATTTAATGCTGTTTATTTTCCCCAAATTTTCGGTTTATTAATTGAAGTAGTGTTATTTTTTCTTTTTCTGTGAAAGAGCAATCATGAGCACCGAAGAAGAGAAAAGATGTCCTCTTTGTGCGGAGGAAATGGACTGGACGGATCAGCAATTCAAGCCTTGCCAATGTGGTTATCAGGTGCGAAGTTTTCTGTTCAATTTTGTGGAAATTGTTGGAAAATTATTACTTGTAGAGAAATTGATTTGGTGTTTTTGTTGATAAACATTGATCAAGCAAACCTATTAGAAGGCAATTAAATGACTCCTGTTAGGCTGTTTGATATTTCTATTTCTGTGTTCTATTTTAATGTGAATTAGGCAAGTCTATGAGTCATTTATGGTTGTGTGATTTTTGCTTCATGAGTTTGATGCATGTAAGAAATAGAAGCTCTGATCATGAGAATGTGGAAGTTTTGTCAAAGTTCATGCTAGACCTAGTTCTCTTGTTAATCAGCATATGCTTGAGTTGAATATAGATACTTTATATTGTTCTTACTGGATATAACTTTGTAGTATGATTCTGGCACAAGCTGTTTGACATGTAAGGTAACACGTACTTTTTAACCTTGTCCTCTCTCTGTTGCTTTCCTTGGGTACTGAGTTTATCAGATGTTTTGGAGAATATGTGGCATAATTTTTTATTTTTTCATTCTTACTGCTTGATAGAATAGTATCTTGATTAGAAAAGATTGGTTTGGACATTTCTTTATGTCTAAGTTGTCTTCATTCTGAAGTAGTATGATTTGGATGAAATCTTTTGGGAGTTGGGATTATATAGGAGGTTTTGTTTCATACTCTTTGTGCTATATTCTTGGTTACACATGTAAAACAACACATTTAGAGCACAAGTGTAGTATCCTTGTAGGTACCTAAATAGAACAGGTTTAGTCTTTCCTTGGTTTAACATATAAAGAAAACATGTTTACTTATTAACCTTTCCCGCTGTGCTCCTACTTTCATAATTAATGTTCACACCTTTTTGTTGCTGTTTCTCCCTCTCTCTTTTTGGTTTATGTGAAGCATTTGCATGCACTTTGCTTTGTGTTGGAACTCAGACCTTTTAGTATGATGTATAGTTATGTGAATGGGGGGTACTTGTTGCCAATTGTATACATACTTCTCTGTTCACAATCTAGGATTGCATCTATAATTGGCTCATAGTTAGACTAGGTTAAAGCTAAGTTGATCTTGAGTCAGTATAGTTAGTATGATATGTAGTTGCATTATCCAACATAATTGGACCAATGAGTTTTCAATATTGGGGACAAGAGAGGATAGAAATGTTGTATTTTAGTTTGTTGGCAAGGATTGCTTATCCTTAAAAAGGGGAAAAGTAGACTAACTTATTCTAGTTCATGACAGAAAGAAAATTTCCGTTGTTGTATATATTTTTTCATTACTAGAACTCTTAGGTTAATTTCAATAATTTAGAATTCTTTCCTCAATTTATCTTCCTAAAGCTTGGCCAAAGATAGATAACCGGTCTTCAATTGCACAAGTCTTTTATTAAGTGTATCCTGCACGGATAAGGAGCTGTTTGACTTGTACCTTTGGGACTGTTCTTCTTCAGTAAACACGTCCAAGGTGTTAAGCATGGCCTTTTGGCTTTGCCTTTGAGCCTAAGTTCAGATAATTCCTATTTGCATAAAGCACTAGGTGTGTTTGTGGTCCGGAAGTATCCTGGTCAGTTTGAGTTTTCTGACACTAAAATTCTGTATAGGTTTTTTCTTCATTTCAGTGATATGTATATGCATTTACATTTTGGGTAAATCTGCTATGACTTGCTTCAAGTTTTTTCATTGGCATTACAATATTATATCTGCACTGAGCAGATGCTAGAAGATGGAATTTTCATAGTTCCTTTAACCTTTTATTTGTTATGTTCATTCATCCTCTCAGGTGTGTGTTTGGTGTTGGCATCACATAATAGACATGGCAGAGAAAGATCAGACAGAGGGGCGTTGTCCTGCCTGTCGGACTATCTATGAAAAGGAAAAAATTGTTTCAATGCAAGCAAATTCTGAAAGGTTTTTTTTTCTCTCCCCCCCCCCCCCCCGGTTTTCTTTCTTCTTTCTTTCTGAGTTTATCTTTTAACATTTAAGGTTATCTTTGTGCTGGGTTAGGGTGGTGACAAAAAGTTGTAATAAAAAATGCAAACCACCGAAGGCCAAGCCAAAAGCTCCTGAAGTAAAGAAGGATCTTACAAATGTTAGAGTGATTCAGCGGAAAATGGCATATGTAATAGGGCTACCTCTTAGTCTTGCTGATGAAGATGTACGAAGCTACTTTTTGTTGTGTTGTTACTTTACCTTACCTACGTTTGTTCTTTTTTTTTTTTTCCTCATTCTTATCTAATATGATATATCAATTCTGTTTTCCAGCTTTAGATCAATAAATGAAACAATTATTGAAGAAATATCTGTCTTCCTAAACAGTCTTTAGGAATTCCTGTCCTATTTTGCAGCTTTTACAACGGAAAGAATATTTTGGTCAGTATGGAAAAATATCTAAGATCTCTCTCTCTCGGACAGCTGGTGGCACTATTCAGCATTTCATTAATGACAGTTGCAGTGTGTGAGTTCAAAAGCTTCCAAGTTAAAATAATTCCACCTTTTAGTTTATGCACTAAATCTAAATCTATTACTAGTCTTGGATTTTATTGACCTTTGACCTACGTGCTCTTCATGCTTTATTATTTCACATCTCTTTGGTAAATGCTCTCTCATGGTTTAGATATCCTTCTTGCTGAAATCCTTAAAAACCATTCAAAAGAAATGGCAAATTAGAAGATTTATCATTGCCAAGAAAAACATGCTTCTGTATACATCACTTTCTACGTTATTCTATGTACTTTTGACAGTTATTGTAATGAGAAAGTTGCTAAGGGTAGGGTAAGAAAGAAATAGGGGAGAGAATACTGTGTTGAAGAACTATGGAGATATTGCAAAATGTTAACCATACATGGTTATGTTAGAGGTGTGGACTCTAATTTTCAGACCTTTTAGGCAACCACAACGTGGCAAGCTTGCTCTTGGCTACACATGATTATTCTTTCTTAATGCAGACATGCGTGACAAGATTCCTCTTAGATATGCATGTTAAATTTTTTATCAAGTTATGAGTTCCTGTATTTTTAAAGGAATTGAAAAGTTCTTTTAATTCTAAACTTTGGTTGTTATCATGCGAAACTAAGCATTGGATTCTTTTGAACTTTCCAAAAGAAAAGAGAAGGAAATGCAAATTAATTTTAACATATTGCCAAAAATCCATGAAGATGTTTAAAACTGCAAGCGAACAAAAGAGTTTGTATTCATAAAGAGATACAGCCATGTATTTACCTACAAAGATTAGTAGGAGAGCAAAATAAATTTTAGAGAAAGTAGAATTCCTTTGATTTTTGTCATTTTATCTTCTAATGGGTGTTTTGTTGTATTG
Organism: Voacanga thouarsii; assembly: GCA_026120185.1. Lineage (NCBI taxonomy): Eukaryota > Viridiplantae > Streptophyta > Magnoliopsida > Gentianales > Apocynaceae > Voacanga > Voacanga thouarsii. Next base: position 511,651 of record JANUWF010001050.1, on the reverse strand, counting down.
TTGTGAAGTGGTTACACTGTGTACTGTTATGTCAAGTGGATAAACATGTTCCACAAATGGTCAAGCTCAAAATAGCTGTAGGAAAAGCTAATCACATATTATCTATAGCAAACTTCTCATGTAAGAATCCTTGTCTATTTCGCTTATTTTAATAATGTCTCATGTCAGGTGGTTTGGTTTATCTTGCATCAATAGATGTCAGTAGCCTCCTTTTTTTGTTGCTAGCCTCAACAACTATCCAGCATTTGACCGTTGGTTTCTATTCTTTCCTCGTTTCCCTTTTAGATATATAACATATTCAAGAGAAGAGGAGGCCTTGAAATGTATTCAGTCAGTTCATGGTTTTGTCCTGGAAGGTAGGTTTTTGAGGTAAGGACCTATCCTTTTTCCTTTCCTCTTATTTGGAAGACCACCTCCTGTTCTTAGTCATGAGACCAAATCTCATTGTGCAGAGCATCATTTGGAACTGCAAAGTACTGCCATGCCTGGTTAAGAAACATGGTATGGTTTGGTGATGCTTCTGATGACATCAACAATCATGCCATATATTTTTCTTTTTCAATACTCTGCTTTAAAATTTCAAGTGAATGAGAATCGAGTGCTTGTTAACAATGGTGTTTTGTTCTTCCAGCCTTGCAATAATCCTGCTTGTTTGTATTTACATAACATTGGTGCTGAAGACGATAGTTTTGGGAAAGATGAAGTAGCTGCAGTTCACACGAGGTATAGATGTCAAACCACCGGTTTCACATTTACAATATCTTCTCCTTTCTATAAATTATGGGCAGCACAGATCTGAAGTAAGGCAGCCTGTTAATTTATCATGAATTACAAAATGAATTCCCACTTCTTAGGAAGAGAAAAGCTTCAGCATAAATCTGTTTTTTCATGACGCTGAATTGATTTTATGTGGGAAAAATGGTTTTTGAATGTGAGAATGATGCAATTTTCCAAGATTTTGTTTTTTCAGCATTCGAAGAATTTATGATGCTTATCCTCAATTATTATGGATCAGTTTTGTTTTCTAAACCTGGATCCTTAGCATGGTTTATATCCAAGGATGTGGCCTCTTCAGTATGTTTTTTGATTTATTTATTTCTTCATTTTCACCTTCCATGGGGGTATCATGGTGTTTTCTTTTGTTCAGAGTCTTATGACTCTTATGATTCTTGTATTTCCTATCTGCTTCTTCAACTTTTGTCTCGTAGATTGTGATTGTTGAAATGCTATTGGCTTCTGAATCTTATTTTTGTTTTTATAGGAATCGAGTTCAACAAATTGTTGGTGCTGGAAATAATATGCTGAGGCGTGCTGGAAGCATCTTGCCACCTCCAGTGGATGAATTGTCCAATAGCAGCAGCCTTTCAATAGAAAAATCTGCAGTTAAAAGTCCTTTAAATGTAAGGCACTATGAAGAAGCTTCTCCTTTCTGGTTAATATTTCTTGACTATATTGGAGTAAACTTCTCCTTTCTGGTTAATGTTTCTGGACTATTTAGGAGTATACTGTATCTTTAGATAGCTGTGGTGCCAGCTTTTCTATTGTGCACATGGTATTTTTCCAAATAATCAAAAGGGAAAATTTACATTTTGACGTATCAGGTTTGCCTTCATGATTTGCATTGCCTTTTATATGTAACTACAGGATTCATCCCCTGGTGGCCACTTAACTGGAGGATTTGGTGTACCCAACAAGACGACAACTTTTGTAGATATTGTAGGACGGTCCAGTAGTCCTGGTCTAGAAAAAGATGGAATCTATTGTGAAGATAGAAGGATTTTGAACTTATGTTCTGACTTATCTTTGGTAAAAATAGATAAAAGTGACCATGTTGGGGATGCATATGCTAATTCTATGCCCTATAATGTTTCATCTTCTGGTCACCTTATCAATAGATTGCCTGGGGATACAGAGCCAAAAGAATTTTCAGACGACTTATTCAGAGAAGATATCACACCTTTAGATGACTTATTGTCAAAGGATTCAGGCAATTTGAGTCAGAGGGTTTGCTTTCATCATTCACCTTATCCTGCCCAGGTTTCAGAGGATTCTGGTGGTCATTTTTTGTTGCATAGGCGGAATCATAGTTCAAGTAATTGCAGTGCAGATCAAAATTCTGTACATAGTCTTGAAGATGAGGCTTCTTTACCTTTTACATGTGTAAATTCAGTATTAAATGACCGAAGCCATGAATTGAAATTCCAGAATTCGGCCAAATCAGATAGGATTTATCGAAGTTCCAACTCCTTCTCAAATGAAGAAATAGTAGAGCATTTGCGAAGAATTGATGATGATACTTTGACCAATGATGACGAAAATTCTGCTTTTGATGCTGTTGAGACCAGTATCATCTCAAATATAATGTCAATGGATTTTGATTCATGTGATGATACCTTGACATTGCCTCATGGCTTGACAGAGTTGCTTGATGAAACTGATAACCAGAATGGTTCTTGCTGGAATTCTTATGCCAGTGGGAAATCAGGTCTCTCATTTCCCAAGGGAGATGGCTTTGCAAGTCAAGTGGCTAATTTTCGGCCTTCTTTTAATAATCTTGGTCAAGTGTCGAACAATTGTTCTGTCCTTGAGGATTACGGGGGGAAGAATGAGCACTACTTGTCTAAGCCTCAGTATCAAGGTAACAAAGATTTCTTTTCTGTTGCCCTTATTTTTACTATGTTCTGGTCTTTTCAATTCTTACTTTTGCACAGCTAAGAGTCTAGTGTTCTGCAGTTCTAAATTCTAGTTTAGTTCTTCCTCTTCTTGTATTCAGAGTTGATTTCCACTCCCCTTTTGGTTTAAAGATCATTAATTTTTCCATTCTTTGTAATCTTCTTTCTAGGTTTTTGATTGCATAAATTTTGCTTTTTAGCTCCAGTCTTTTTATATTATAGCACAATGTTTATTCTTATGACTTCCCTGGTTGGGATCCCTTTTTTCTTTGTGTCTGGGTTAGAGATGAGGCTTTTTCTGCTTCCCTTAGGATCTGGAAGTAATTTGGCAAGTATGGTCTTTTTGATCTCTTATACTCAGCATTCTAGTTGACTAGTTTTGATCTCTTTGGCATTTACACTTTTGGGACATCTTTCACCTTTAACAGCAGTGAAGTCTCCAAGCTTGGCTCCACCTGGCTTCTCAGGGCCCAGAGAAGCACCTCCTGGTTTTTCTACATATGAGAAGGCGGGGAGATTTCCATGTTCCACCTCTGGTATTTTGTTGCTGCTTCCTTCCCTATCTTATTGTGTTTCCTAATTGAGGATGCATGATTGTTGGTGCAATCTTAGTTTGGCTCTCTATTTCCGTGTTGACAGGGAATTTGGTTAATAATTCTTCTTTGCCAAAAAATATGCTTCAAATGCCGCCAATGGGAAAGAATAGCAGTCATGTTGATGTTGATTTTATAGATCCTGCAATTTTGAGCTGTGGTCAAGGCAAACCACCAAATGTACTCAACGTGCCAGGCTTGGGTACCAGGTCTGGTTCGAATTCTCAGTTGAGTGCTTTCGATGACGAGACAAGACTTTGGCTTCTAATGCAACAGCCAACATCTGCAGACCAAGACTTGAAATTTTCTCAGATCTTTGGGCAACAAACACCCACTCTGCATAAGGAACTGAGGTTTCCAGGCCATGTTGGTGACCATCTTTCTGCTTTGGATAGTGTATATGGTTATTCATCAAAGCTGCTGGATCAATGTCAAAAGAACGAGCCATCTTCCTTTACACCATTACCACAGCCAAAATTGGCAAATGGACACATTTCTAATGGCTATCCGCACAGTTTGGATGAAGTCCAACGAAGGAACGACGTTGGCATGGCAGAACTTCAAAGAAATGAGAAACTAGGGTTGAACAAGTACTTCTCCATGTATGGAGATTTAATGTCCCAGATGTCTAATTCTGGAGATGTATACACCAGAGTATTTGGGATGTGACTCTCTATCTCTCATCATTGAAATGATGATCACTTGGCTATGTAGACGGGACTGAAAATGATTGTAGTATGACCCTGGGGGTGGATGGGATTGATCTCTGCAATTGTATATTGTGGCCATATATTGCCTTGTTTTCCTTTTTTCTGAAGTATCCCAGTGAAGCAGGCTGTCGATGCGATTTAGAGATATCTAAATAGCTGTCCTCGTCCTTGCATGCGACTTACCTTGCATGTAGCTGTAGCTTAAGGGTTTGCAACTGGTGTAAAATATCCTGAAATAGAGAGGGCTAGAGACTTGAAAACCACCGCGACCCAAGTCAACTTAAAAACGTTTTCGACGACCCAATACAAAATCTTTGATGGGGGGGTTTATGTGGGCTTGGTCCATGTCTTGAAGCAAGTTCAAAAGAAAATTTCCTGTAAAAGGCATACCTCTGTGTCCTCTAGTCAGATAATAAAATTGGTAAAGCTCTTCTTGTCAAATTTAAATTTGTTGATGCTGGATGCATGTCTAACTTGCTTCCATGGCACAGGTGTGAACTTTTCTTTTCAGTTTTTATTTCCCTTGCTGTGATATTGTCAAAGATTATATATATACGGAGTGAAATATGTTGGAGCAGAGAAATATGACATTATTGTAAGTTATGGTTGTTTACGGTTCGGTGATTTAGAAATCTCTAATATTGTTTTGAAATTTCAATTCTTTCATATTCTCAATATTAGTTTCGAATCGTAATTTTGAGACGGGATATGACGGATCTTTGGTTCTAATAGAACAAAGATGGTTCTAGTTCAATTTTCAGATATTTTTGAACATTTTTCATAAAAAATATTGTTATTCACAAATTTGAAAAATATATATTAATAATTCTCAAATTTTAATCTAAAATAAAATTAAAATAACCTCTATAACACTTTATATAATAATTTATATAATCTATATATACCATATAATACTATACTATATAATCTATATATACATATTATACATATAGTATAATAAACATATAATATATTATGTAATCTATTATATACTAATCTATATAATTTACCTATCCAAATTGTACCAAATCGAAGAACTAAAATTAAAACCGAATATATATATATATATATAATTTTGATTCTTCAGTTCGGTACAATTTGGAACGGTTTTTATATGATTCGGAATAGCTCTCGATACGGATATTACATAAAAAATTTCGAGATAATTTAGTTCGAAAAAGTCAAAAGTTAATAATTTTTTTTTTCGATTTTAGTTCTTTTCGATCTAATTATTCGGGTCAGTTCAATTATTTGGAGATACCCTAATTGTAACATTGAACTTGTGGATAAAGTTGTATAAATGATGGAGTTGAACTTGTAGATAAATCGTAACGTTGAACTTGTTGTATAAAAGAAAATGATAGATTAAATTGTTATAATTTTTTAAAAATTTAAGAGCAAAAGATAAATTTTATACAATTAAAAAAAAAAAAATCAATTGTTTAATACGGGATAGATGTCACGTTGCACTAATTCTGGCACTGCAATGATGCTATATGACTATATGACTTAAACTCCACCAAGTAACTCAATTATATATATATATATATATATATATATATATATATATATATATATATATATGTATGTATATGACTCGCAAATTAGACTCCACCAAGTAACTCAATTCATTTGATTTCTTATCCATCCAAAGCTGTGTCCAAATTCATCAGGATGAAACAAACATTGTGGCGCTTTTGAGTCACTCTTGGTATCTCACAATTCCTTTTCTTGCAAAAAGGAATATATTTTAAGGTCCTATTTGGCACCATATCGAATAATATGTGGTGATTGTTTCTGTGAGCCCACAGCCCCATTCGCCTTGGGCAGTTCCTATTTTCAGGATTTAATATGTAGCGTGCTTAAACCCATGGATTTTGGGATTTATCTATAGGTTATGTAAAGTTTAGTAGGTTATTAGTAAATAGTTTTAATTAAAAGTTTTATTTTTTTGAGTGACTCGTTAGTTATGCGTTTATTTACGTTAACATTGTCATCAAATAGTGCTCAAGAGAAGAAGAGGAACGATGCAGGAGCAAAGTTTGAGGAGAAATTGGGATTTGAAACTCCAAATCTTGGTGAAGCATGGCTTAATCGTTTTCTTAATAGCTATCTTTTGATAGTTTATGAGGTTTTAGTTTCGAATTAAGAAAAGTTTTGCTTAGGGTTTGCATTGGGGAAATAGTTTATGTCTATAATTTTGATCGTGGTTTGTGAATTGTTAGGTTTGTAGGTGTGTAAAGAAATTCAGAGGCATTAAGGGTGTGTGATTCTGATTACTTGATTGTCCACTATGAAGGTTTGGCTTTCCTATATGTGAAGCATGCTTGATTTCTAATTCTGTATCAATTTTGAAATTCATGAAAATACTATATTCGTATAAAAATTGGATTGAAAATGATGTTTAAATGCTTTCAGTGTGAGTATGGTGATTATTCTGAACTTTGCACAATAATTTTTATGGAATTTCTATGCTGTATTGAATTCAGGTTCACAAGATATCTGATGCTTGTGGATGGTTGTGGGCTCCCCAAACCTTTATGCATGACCATTGGCTAGAGGAATATAGTACCTAGTAATCTATATAGCCCTAGATTATTTTATGGCCCCTTACCCCAAGCATATTTTAGCTTTGGTAAGGAATTTGATATGAGTGCTTAAAATTTAATGAATACAAAAGTATGTTTTGTTATGAAAATAGGTTGTTCTTGAGCTTCTTGGTGTTTTTGAAAGCATGAATGGGGGTTTTTGTTGTTTGAATGACAAAGCTTGGCCTGTGTTGCCTGTTTTGGCTCGTTTTCTACTGTTCTCGAGGCCAAGCAATGCTTCTTGTCTCCTTTCAGCCAGCACTGCACTCATAAGCTTTTCTTGACCCGAAGCTTATTTGAGGCAACTCACTTCTGCTAGGTCTGTGTTCATTCAGGTTATTTGATCCAGGAATATTTGTTCTTAAAAAGCCAATGATCCATAAAGAAAAAGGCATTTCTTGAAAGTATATTTGTAGGTTTAAACTTGAGAAAAATAAGTTTTTTTTTCGTAACATACTTAAGCCGACGTAAACTACATTTCTTTATTAAGCTAATGAGCTCACTATTTTCTAACATTGCTAGATGAGGATGAGTTAGATGAATAGTTTGATAAGGATTTGGAGTAGAGTGAAGATGGTGTAGTTCTTGTTAGGATTGAAATTCAAGTTAATTTTAGGGCAAAATATATCAGTCACCCTTAAACTTTCATCAATTTTGATTTTCACCCTCGAACTTTAAAATATGTGATTTTAGCCCTCAAACTTTTAAAATACCTAAAAAATAGCCCTTTTAACAATAAAAGCTCAAATACAATACAAAATCACTAAATTTTAGCTCTCATTCCCCTGTTTTTAATTTCTAAAATATTATTCTTCAACTTTAATCTCACTCTATTCTCTTCGAATTTCTTCATTTATCAACAACAATTTTGAAATCTAACTTCAAACCTTTTATTCGACTCAATAATATTGAGATTACTCTTTTGTATTTTTTTGAATCTAACCATATAATAAAAATAACATATTTTACCCTTTAATAAACAGAACTAAGATATAAAGATGAAGAAGAAAAAAAAAATCGATTCAATTCTTTACGAATAGTAATTTTCTTGGCATCTCTACAGGAAGGAAGAATAAATTTAAAAGTATAAGTGAATTATAAAAAAAAAATCTAAAAAGAGAAGTGAGAGACGCGCAAGTCGCAATAGTTTTTTTCTGTCATATATAGAAGTTACTTTATAATAATTAGAAGGATGACACCATATTGTGAGAATTGAGTAAATGAAAATACCTATAAAATATATCATGTGGAAGTCATGTGATGAACTTTTGTGAGCACTTAATAGTTTTAATTAATGGAAGAGCTAATTCGAAGAGAAGAGAGTGAGATTAAAGTTGAAGAATAATATTTTAGAAATAAAAAATGGGAGAATAAGAGCTAAAATCTAGAGATTTTGTATTGTACTTGAGCTTTTATTGTTGAAATGGCTATTTTTTATGTGTTTTAAAAGTTCGAGGGCTAAAATCAAGCATTTTAAAGTTCGAGAGTGGAAATCAAAATTTATGAAAGTTCAAGGGTGGCTGACATATTTTGCCCTTAATTTTATTAAGTTACATTTATGTTTTAAGTGTTTTCTAGTAGTTTGGATTTGGCTTGTTAAGTTTTAACATGTTAAATGTTTTTTATGTTTATCTCCATGATATGGAGACAGTGTATTTGAGTTTAGTTAATGGAAGTTTTCAAGTATGGATGTGTGAAGTAGACTGATATGCCAAAGGTTCGATATTCTTTTTGGGGTATTGCTATATCATCCTCAATTTCGAGGTATGACAGTTTTGACCCCCCAACAATCAACTCCTCCTCCTCCTCCTTTTTGTTTTGTTTTTTTTTCATTTTAGTAAACTTGTAAATAAACATTGGTCCACACACAATAATCAAAGTTAAATAGGCCAATCATAACCTCCATTTTCTAATTTCCCTCGTGTCCCCAAATCTTGTTTTTTTTTTTTTTTTTTGCTAAATAAATATTAAACTTGACATTCATCCAAAACACTTATATAAGTGGCATCAAAAGCTACTCTATCTGTCCATTTTCTATCACAAAGTACAGTAGGGGGGATTTGAGATGGGGGAATATCTCCAAAAAAGATTTAAAGATTTAGACCATGAGACTAAATAATGTGCTCCTACATTACAAATTCTAAGAGTATACAATTTCCCAAAGTTGCCATCGTTGAAGGATATGTTTTAAGGCATCTATAATTGATTTGCTAGTCCATTCTTCAGTAGTAGAAAGCCCATTAAGGAATCTCCTTAAAATGTCACCCTTTTTGCCTTGAGTTCCTCAGCTAAGCAAAGGGCATGAAAAGTAGCAACGGCTTCAGCAGTGAAGACATCAATAGCCACGTCCTTTCCAATCCATCATTTAAGAATTTTACCTTTGTTGTTTCTAAACAGTACTGCAGCTACCAATTCACCATTGTGGAAGGTAGCATCAAAATTAGCTTTGATCTAGTTAGTAAGAGGGGCCTTCCATGTACGTATCTGTTGTCTAGAGACTCTCTGTAGTCTTTTTCTCACATTTGCATCCCAATATACTTTGGCCGGTCTGTTAATACTTGATGACAATTCCTCCCAAGTCTTAGCATTTCTAGCTCATTTAAGCTTGTTTTTGAATAGCCATGTCTACTCCATAGCTACAATAGTAAAATTCAGGAGCTTTTCTTTTTCAGTAAAATTTATAAGGAACAAGTTGTTGGAATCCAGAAGTATGGTTTGCCACCCTTCCAGACTCCAATATTTGAAAGCATCCAATCAAATCTGCCATTTGGAATTCAACCAAATCATAGTTATTAAAGGACATTGTAAGAAAATATGCTGCACTATCTCTGAGTACATACTTCAAATTATAGAAGAATCATCATTCAAAGGGAATATGGATGAAAGTCTAGAATGAGTTAGCAAGATATTCACTAGAAGCCTCCAAATGAAGTGTTTGTGGAGGTTATGCATAGTAGAACCCACATCTTTTTCTAAAAGCTACGACAATCTGTATTCTAAATCAAAGGAATTCCTTGGCTTTGTATTCTATATGCTAACTTGACAGAAAATCTCCCTATTGTGGAGGAAGCCCAAAGTAAGGAGTCATGTTCCTCAAAGAGAGGAATTTTGATTTTCAATATTTCCCTAGAAATAACAAACGGGAAAATGTTGGGGATCATAACATAGTTCCAACTCTTTAACTCATATCAATAAGATCCATAACAAAGAAACAAAATCCTTTCCTCTATGAACTACTAAGGGTTTATAAATAAGCAAACCAGGCACCTAAGGATCCTCCCAAACCTTGACCAAAAAATTAAATCCCATCTTATAGCACAAGCCTTTGCTTAGGAGATCCCTAATATTCCAAATACTGCTCCAAACCCAAAAAGAGTTAATAGGGCACTTTTCTAAATCTAGAAACTTTCTACCCCTAAGATACTTAGACTTCATCAATTCCACCCAAGGTTTATGAGGCATAGTGTATAAGTGCCAGCCAAGTTTGGAGACCAAGGTCATGATAACATCACTGAACTTTCTAAAGCCAAGACCACTAATAGCCTTAGCTTTACAGATAGAATCGCAAGATTTCAAATAAAGGTGTCTGCCATCGTTTTCCTTAAACTCCCACAAAAAATTTCGAATAAGAGCATGCAATTTATGATAGATTACGAGAGAGAGCATAAAACATTGCATAATATGTAAGGGGATAAAATGAGTAGCTGATTGAAGTAAAATTTCCCTACCTGGTTGGGACAACAACTTAGTTTTCCAACCTCCCAACTTACTTCAAAGTTTAGATACAATGCTATCAAAAACCTGTTTTTTGGAATGACTTTTACAGAAGGTGTACCACCCCACATATTTTATGTCGTAGTGGGTCTTGTCTTCATGAGATGTCGCCCTGTCTGATTTCCTAGACAAAGAATCTTTATAATTAGTAATGGCAGTGGGTCGGGCCAGCATAATCCCTTATGGCGGGCCGACTTGTGGTCCAATCCGTGGCGTATCGCCCGATGAACCGGTAGGCCAGCCCGCTAGAATTCAACTCTTTAGTATTATTATTATTATTATTATTATTATTATTATTATTATTATTATTATTATTATTATTATTATTATTATTATTATTATTACATTCCTCCCTAATTGCCATATTCACTTTTTCATCTCAAAAACTCTATAAATACTCTAAATTTATCCTAAAACTTACCAAATACTCTCCTCAAAAAATAATTCTCTCTATTTCTTTTACAAAAAAGTGTTAAAAATATAGTACTTTTTAAAGAGGTTTAGGTATCAAATCCTTATTTTATATAATTTTTATCTTATTAATTAGTAATAACAGTATGAGTCTAAGCCAAACCTCTCACCGCTTCAAAGTACATTTTTTTAATAAATATAAACAGTCACGTTAGTTAAATTATAAAAAAATAAAAAAATTAAAATTTAAAATTTCAATTAAAGAAAAAAAAGAATAGGTCCACTAAATCAGCCCGCCCGACCTACGGGCCTCGTGGTCCTAGGGGCCGATATGTGCTAGTCCCATGGCCCGACCGGCCCACAAGGCACAAGGGCCGGTCTCGAGGGACCGGTCCAAACCCTTGCGGGCCGGCCCACTTGCCATTATTGTTTATAATAGATTAATATTTAAAACACAGTGAGATTATTCTAAAATAGAGAATTTATTAATAGAAAAATTCGTAATAAATGGAATTCAAATTCTTCATACAATATTCTAAACTCATAATATATCATACAATATATCATCTTGCTTAGTTCTACTCCATTATGCTTCTGTTGCACACTGTAGTCACTAGTCTGTATAGTAGGGCCTAAAAATATATAGAAAAATGTGTGAGTGCAAAATACTCAGTGAGTCCCGCGTGTGCTAATGTTTTTCTACATAAAAGGATTTTATCGTGTTTTTCTACCAAAAACAACTTTTTAAACATTGTAGTTGAAAAAACCTCGTTAACTGCTATCAAAGAGTGTTTGTGCACATTTGGAAAATATAATTCATTGAAAACTGATGCCCCTTTAAAGATAGGAGTTTTAATCATATCATCTTTATTTGGTCACACTGGCCCAGTTAGGATTTAGAATCTTACCACCTTTATTTGGTCATACTTGACCTAAATAGGTTTTATAGTCCTACCGCCTTTATTTGGACACATTAACTTGGGTGTCCCACGCTTGCCCTCCCTTTCTATGGTGGGAAAACATATTGCTAGTTAAGGACGACAAAATATCAAATATTAGCACATCATGAAGAACGAGATCACAGTCCAGAGGTAGCTGCCAATCGGATAGCGTTCTCAAACCCACGTAAGTTAGTATAAGTGCAAAATCCCTCTTGACTACTGAAGGATCACACGGCATAAAACCAAAAGATCATCATAATGTCTCAACAGAGTTCAATACTTTTCAAAACCAACTCCTTTTTCTACAATATTTTTTTCCCCAAAAGACAAGCTTATTTCCAAGCACAAGAAAATTATTTTCGGGGCCAAAATATCAATTTTCAATGTGTATCATATTTTTTGTTATAATTTTCAAAGTTCATTGACGTAGAAAACAACATGCTTTTCATATAATGCAGAGGATGCTTTAAAAGTAATTAGACAAAATGTCATAAGACCTTGTATCATTTAATAAGAAAACATTCATATCATGAATATTCTTTTCAGAAACCATAATTGTTCATAATTATCAAAACTATTGAAGAAAATGTGTATATGAAATATTACACAAAACACCAGTTAAAATGGTACTTTTAAATCAGTGGGACTCACCTTATATAGTGCTATTCGTTGTCCTCAAGAAATCACAACTTCTTTATAATAGACACACCTACATTAAGAGGAAATTTCACCTTAGTGTCTCAATTCTCTAAACCAATGCATTAACATGGAAATTGCTAATTTCTGATGTTCTTATTTCTCATGGAAATGCACCACTTGGAATAATCAAAGGGGATATTATCTTTCCTACAAATCCATTTCCTTATCCCTTCGTCCAACATAATTATAAGGCATTCACTTGGCCTTATTAACTTCAGCTATCCATTAATTTCAATGGGCAAACCATAATATTACTTTTTCAATAAATTCTGCAATTTTCATTTCATGATATCCTTTCATATTTTTATCATAACTTTTGATCCACAAGTTCAAATGACGTCAAACTAGTTCAAAAATATCCATAAGACATTCCTTTATAAAATTCATGGAATACCAATTCCCTCTTCCGTTTTGTTCAGTTCTAGTTACAAAGTTCCAGAATTCTAATCTTGTCACAGTTTTGGCAGTGTTTGGTATTTTTCTCATAGCTTTTTATTCACCACTCCAAATCATGCTGCAGAACTACTGCAAGTAAATGCTTGCTGTTTTTCCAAACAATAATCTTCTTTTCCAGCAAATTCATTCTTTATTCATTCCTTTCTAATTTAATCACTTAATTCACTTTAATTATCATCTAAAGACCACATAATCTCTTGACTTTCAGATATGAACAAAGTAGATTCTTCACACATATAAGGTGGCGAAAATCACAGCTTTGCACAAAAAAAATCAAATATTCCATTTCTAATAATTATAATTCCGTTTTCTTCCTTCCTTTCTTTGTTTATTCCTTTCTTCATGTACAGCCATCTTCACCCTCTTATAACTCCTTCAAATCACAACTAAACACCATAAAAATTACAACAAATAACTCTCATAAGCAACCGGCACATAGCATTTCCAAAATAACATCACAACAACAATCTTTCATATATCACTTTCTATAATTCATGCTATTTTCCCATGAAAATTACCATCAAAATGTTTTCCAAAATCTATAGAACAACTTTAATTCTTGAAAAAGAGAGTTTAACTTTGTATATAATGCATTCTACACTTGAGATAAGTAAGCATTCCTTCATTTTCCTTCTTCTTCCTTCTTCTTTCTCCTGGTTCTTGCTAAATTTTAGTGGCCAAAAATAGCCACCACCAGCCTTCCTTTTTCTATTTATAAACATAATTAGCATGTGATCAAAATAGGAAAACATGAAAAATATCTTGGACACTTAACGACTTTGGAAACTTGTGGATTTCTTTAGAATCTTCAAGTACTTGGTGGAACATCCTAGAAAACTTTAGAAATTTCTAACTTTCCACCTCATCATGTAGCAACCAATCATATGGTTCCAAGTAGCCTTTCATGCAACCAATCATATAGTTCTAAGTAACCTCTAAGGCAACCAATCATGTAATTTCAAGTGTTTTCTCATGCAACCAATCACACAAGGTCACCTAGCCTCCAACAACCAATCACAAAATGCCATGTAATTCTTATGTAACCAATCACATAATCACATGTAGTCTTCATGCAACCAATCACAATTCTCCAAGTAGCCTCCCTATGCATGTAACCAATCATATTGTTCCAAATATTTCATCCATACAACTAATCACATGAGCCTAAGTATTTTATTCATGCAACTTATCATAAGCCTCCAAGTGGCTTCTTATGCTACCGTTCACTTAAATTCATATAACTTCCATTTGTGGGCTAAACTAATTTCAATCCATTACTTAGATAGCCCACCAACATTATATATAATTAAACCCATTATCTTTTTCCATCTTAACCATGGTTAACTAGGTTTCCCAAAAATAAACATAGTTAATGTTACTATTTATCCTGGTCGAAAAAACTTTTTATTTTTCCAATGCGTCTACATATTAAATTAAGCATTTTGGTGTCTCCCAGATTTTCAAATTCCTTCTCAGTTTTTCTTAATTCGAGATCGAAAATTCTACTAACTCCTCTTAAAATTTTTATCTAACCAAAATGTTCTTCTAAGTAAACTGATCATTTCTTGTTTTAAGCCTTCATGCTTATGCTCACTTAATAAAAAGTAGTCATCAATCAAAGTGTAAAATGGAGGGATGTTATAAAAGGGTACCCCAAGATACTTATTGTCATGTGAACACTCTTGTATCCCAAGAGTAAGACAAATGCTTTGCTTCAAATTGTCTTCCACATTTATGCTAAAGTGTATCATGGATTTCTCCAAATTGACAAATTGTCCCAACCATGTTCCATAAGTATCCAAAAGATCTAACAAAATCATAACCTCCTACAAATCAGCTATACAAAAGATAGTCAAATCATCAGTGTATATGAGGTGAAAAATAGCAGGACTCTCCTTACTAATTTTGATATCACAAATTTTGTTATGAAGTTTAGCACGCGTGATCATTCTAAAGAGAAGATCAAAGTAAATCACAAACAAATTAGGAGGCAAAAGGTCTCCTTATCTTGGCCCACGGGAAGGAGAGAAGAAGCCAAAATGAGAGCCATTAATAAGAATAGAGAAAGAAGAAGTGGAAATGCAATTCCTAATGAGATTCACAAAAGTAACTAGAAAATCATATTTGAGAAAAACATAAAGAAGAAGAGACCATTCGACTTTGTCATACGTATTGACCATGTCAATTTTAGGAGCCATAAGACCAAGCTTGCCTTTCTTATAGTTAAGATGGTGCATAAGTTCATACCCCACAATGATGTTCTCGATAATACCTCTACTTGGGATAAAAGCTCCTTGAGCAAGAGCAACAATTATGTCTAAAAAAGGTCTTAGTCGATCAGCAAGTATTTTGGTTATTATCTTATAAACCACATTGCAAAGAGAAATAGGACGGAAGAGTTCCACCTTATGTGTATTCTCATTTTTAGGATTAAAGGTGACAAAAGTATGATTAAAAGCTTTCAGAAAATGGCAATGCTTAAAAAATATTGAACTGTTTTGGTGACTTTGTCATCTACAATATACCAGTAGGACTTCTAAAAACTCAAAGTCGTATCATCTAGACCAGGGCTTTTACCAGCCTTCATAGCAAAAAAAGTTTGCTTGATCATGAAACCTAGAGGAATGGAGCATAAATTCTCAGAATCATAAACAAAAATAGAAGGAGTGATTAAGTTATCAAGGTCATCAAGGAATTGTGGATGAATGGATGAAAATAGACTGGTATAATATTACTTAAAGTATTGACTAATACTATACCAATCTATCTTCCAAGAATTATCGAGAGAGAGCTAGAAATTAATACTGTTGTATCTTTTGTGAATGATGGCAACAAGGTGAAAGAATTAAGTGTTGGCATCCCTCTATTCTATCCAAAAAAATATGAATTTTTCCCACTATAGAATTTGTTATCTCTTCGGTAGTTCATCCAATTCCTGTAGAAAGACTTTCTCTCTTTCCAGATTTGATTGGGTTTGAAGAAAGGCTTGATATGAAGGTTACTCCTAATATCCTATATCCTGATTTGAATATGGCCAAAATTATTTTTGTGCTAGTTTTTGAGAGTAGTCTTAGTATTATGGAGAGACTGGAAAAAGTTGGAAAGCAGGGGAGCCACTATGCATCTTTGACCAAGCTAACTTAATGACATCATTAGAGAATTCATCTCGTACCCACGTAGACTCAAATTTAAAGGGTTGTGACTATCTCATTTAAAAAAAAGAGATGGCCAGTAGAAGAGAATGATGGTAAGAGGATATGGCAATAAGGTGAGTGATCAAAGCACGAGGAAATAATAGCCTCCAAGAAATATTCACCAATCTCGATCCAGTCTAGCTTAGATATTTCGTTCATAAGCTCTTTTATTTTCCAAGTAAAAGGTAGATCACTAAGCTTGCTGCATTAATGAATGACTTAAAGCCACCATGGAATGAAGTATGAGGCCTCACCTTTGCTTTTCTTCTTGTGAATAAATGCTGTTAAAACCTCCAATAACTAGCCAAGGACCACTAAAGGTTTAACCCACTTTATCTAAGTTATCCCAAAAAGCCAATTTTAGAGCATAGTTATTAGATGCATAAATGCACAAGGGGTCCGAAAAAATTACGCAATTTATAAGTTTATCATTGGCTACAATCACTTGTAAGTCTATGTTGTTTTTCCAACAAGGAGCAAGACTGTCCGAAAAAACTAATAGCAAGAACAAATGAAATTTATGGAAGCTAACAGAGAGTAGGATTCTAAAGAATTTTGGCAAAGAAGAAATTTTGAGTTTAGAAAGAAATAAAATGAAAGGTTGATACAAGTGAAGGAAAAATCACAATGATTGAACTACCTTGGGCTTCCAAGCAAAAATGATTATGGAAAAATTGGGGGCTTGATCAAGCTCACCTCCTCAGTCAATTTTGACATGCAGGGGTTGTGTCATCACTAATTTCTTTAATAAACATTGAAGGAGTATCACACTGTGGGCTAATCGTAGTAGCAGATTGGGGTGGAGACTATCTTGCTTTTCGTTGATATGGATAAATCTCTTTCTCACCAGGACAACACTCTCTTCTACAATCATCTTGGCATGTCCAGGGGAGGACAACTCTAGTTTAATGCATGAAATAGAGGTGAAGACGGACAACTGTTCAGAAATATGGAGTTTAGAGAATTGGTTTTCAAAATGACCATGTTTAAAATGAATTGGAAGAGCTGGGCCATTGATGATACTAGGATCTAGGGGATTTGAGTTAGACATTTTGGGGCTTGAAGGTTTAAAACATTTGGGAATTAGAATTGGGCCTAGGGCCTGTCTCTTTTTAGAAATTTGGGGATGGGTCTCAAGTATAGGAAGGTTCCTAGCCAAAATAGATTAGGTTGGATTGGGCTCAAAAGATTAGTCCAAAGAGGCGCTATTGGTAATGGGCTATGAGATAGGTGAAGGAGTCTCAAGTACAGTAGTGAAAAAGAGAAGGTTGGAAAACTTTAGCACAGACCCTGATAGCCCGGGCTGACACAAAATTGCAGTGCTGTCTCTGTTATCTTCCAATAGAGGTCCTGTGGTCATAGTCCCCATCAGTGTGTGGGTATTCATTGCCAAAGAGAAAATAGGGGATTAATAGAACCCGACCTTCTCTTGAGCAGATGTTGCAGTTCTGATTGTGCTCCGTGTGAACTATGAACGAATTGTCTTAGATCAAGACGATCGAAAGAAAAGTGGAGCATTGTCTCACAGTTACTCTCCTGATATCCTAAGATTCCACATCTATAACATAAGTTCAGCAATTGTTCGAAATGAAGTGGGGCTAAGTCATCTTTCCTTCGCCTTTTGATAGGAAAAAACTGGTACAAAATGGCTAAGTCAAGAGAACTTCCACCTTAATTCTTAAAACTACTTTTTTTTTAGGCAATCCACCAAGACATTTTTCAAATATGATAAACTTCCTAATTGAAGCTAAGAAATCATACAAAAACCATGCAAGATGCGAAAGCAAAAACTAGAAAGACAATGAAAACTCAGAGCACACAGTAGAGAAGCTTTTAAATTAATACCTCTGCATTTTAATGCTGTTTTCGGTGTTAGAGTGGACGATGAAACCACCGAGGCTTCTTCACGCCTGAAAGATGTTTCTGAATCAAAGCCTGCGATGCATCTACTCCTCTGGGACATGAACGCCAAAGTTTTTGAGAACTCAGAATATTCCACTGTTTAAACACTTGTAGGCAAAACAACTTAGGTGAGGAAATTCACTATCTCAAACACTTCTTGATTTCTTATTATTAATTAACAAGACTAAGAAGAAAAAGGAAAACAAAGAAGAAAGAGAGAGAGAAGAAGATCAGGCTCTCTAAGACTAAGTGAGTCCATAGGTGCCCATCCCTATGGCATCTAAGTGTCTTCTAAAGACTCTCTCAGCCAAAGGCTTAGTAAATGGATCTGCTAGATTATTCTCCGAGATAATCCATTCCACCATGACTTTTCGCCTCTAGATAAAATCCCGGATCAAGTGATACTTCCTTTCAATGTGCTTTCCCTTCTTGTAGTTGCTGGGTTCTTTGGATTGTGAGAGTGCAACAGTATTATCGCAATACATCACAACTGGCTTATCCATTTGTGGCATGACACCAAGTTCTAAAAGGAACTTCCGGAGCCAAATCGCTTCCTTGGATGCCTATGAAACAGCCACATACTCAACTTTCATGATTGAGTCAATAATGCAAAATTACTTAATACTCCTCCATGAAATGGCTTCTCCAGATAAGGTAAAGATATATCTACTAGTGAGTTTTCTCTCATTCTTATCCGCCTAGAAGTCTGAGTCATGTATCCTGTAGGAACCAAGTTATCAACTTTGTAAACCAACATACAATCTCTCATACCCTTAAGATACTTGAGAATATGCTTTACAACCTGCTAATATACCTCCACGGGATTTGACTGATATCTACTAACTAAGCCTACGATAAAACAGATATCTGGCCTAATACACAGTATGGTGTACATGAGACTTTCCACAGCTGAAGTATTGAGAATCCTACTCATTCTATCTTTTTTTTCTTTAGATTTAGGACAGTCATTCAAAGAAAAAGATAACCCATGTCTGCAAGGGATTAACACTCCCTTGCATGAGTCCATGTTGAACTTGGCAAGTATCTTGTCGATGTATGTAGCTTGGGATAATTCTAACATTCTCTACTTCCTATTTTTAAGAAGCTTTATCCCGAGAATATAACTGGCTTCACCCAAGTCCTTCATACTAAATTGACTAGATAGCTAAACCTTGATAGATGACAGTATCTCTACATCATTTTCAATAAGTAGAATGTCATTCACATATAGTACAAGAAAAACCACTTTTATACATTCTAGTTTCCTGTACACACATGGTTTATCCTCGTTTTGAATGAAACAGTAAAATTTTACTATCTCATCAAAACGAATATTCCATGCTCTGGACGTATGCTTAAATCCATAAATAGATTTCTTAAACTTACAAACCATATACTCTTGGCCTTCAGCAATAAAGCCTTCAGGTTGGGACATATAGATGTCTTCACTAAGATAGCCATTTAAGAATGCCGTCTTGACATCCATTTACCATATCTTATAGTCATAATGACATGTAATAGTAAGGAGGATACAGTTGGATTTAAGCATAGCTACCGGGAAAAAGGTTTCTTCATAATCGATACCTTCTTTCAGAGTATACCCTTTCACCACAAGCCTAATTTTGAAGGTTTCCACCTTCCCATTCACTTCTCTCTTCTTCTTGTATACCCACTTACACCCAATGGGTTTTATCCCTTCAGGTGAAGCTACAAGATCTCAAACCTGATTGAATTATATAGGCTCAATCTTGGCTTTCATTGCTTCATGCCATAGGTTTGTCAAACCCGATCGTAATGTCTTGATTAGTTTACTTGTTCGATACTCTACTTTAGCCTTAAACTCTTTGAATTTGTCAAAAGAGTTAGACTTACATTTCATCAGATAAATATAACCATGCCTGGTACAATTATCTGTGAAAGTGATGAAGTACTAGAACCTCCCCTCACTGGTGTAGACAAAGGACCACACACATCAGTGTAAACAAGACTCAGTGTCTTCTTGGATCTATCCATCTTTTGGGTAAATGACCTTTTGGTCATTTTTTTAATAAGACATGATTCACACTGTGGCCAACTTTTCAATTTTAATAAGCCCAAAGGCCCGTTATAGATTAACCTCTGAATCCTAGTTGAGTTAATGTAACCCAACCTTAGATGCCAAAAATATGATTCATTGACATTGGTCTTTCTCTTCCAGTTTAAAGGTTCAGATTTGGTGTTATTTAATTGATTGTTAATAGGATTAATGAATAATAAATTTCCATACGTGTGCCCAATGCATATAACTTCTCTATTTCTACTGATAGTTATACCAGAATGGAAAGAATTAGAATATCTTTGATTTATTAATTTTGCAACTGATTTATTAGTTTTGCAATTGAAATCAAATTCTTTCTAAAGCTAGGAACAAATAAAACATCTTTTAAAATAACTATTCTGTTACAATCAAAAGTAAGTTCCAGTTCTCCCACTGTAAGGGCCCAAACTTGTGCTCTATTTCTCACGCGTAGTCCATGTTCGCCCTTCTAGAGTCTTCTAATGTTTCTAAAACTTATGTAAGGAGTTACAGATGTGATCAGTAGCTCTTGAATCAACATTTCAAGTGAAAGTTGATCCAACCATTAATATAGACTCTAGATAGAAAATATTACCCGTAGGATTTTTCTTAGCCTGAAGATCGGATATCCTTTTTTTAGTGTCCTTTCTTCTCATATTTGAAGCATTTGCCCTTGGGTTTGTCTTTGAACTGGGACTTGGACTAATGTACTATATTACCCTTCTTCATTTTAAACTTTCTGGGCTTGGGCCCAATTCTTGAAGAAGAAGCCATCATAGCCCTTGCTTATGGTTTCATGACCTTCTCTGCCACTTGGAACTCCTTCATCAACTCAATTAAACTTATGTTTAACTTGTTCATATTGTAATTCAACTTAAACTGAGTAAAAGAGCCTGACAGAGATTCAAGAATCATGTTGTTTGGATTGGAGCATATTTGACATAGAAGCTAGCATATAACATCGTGCCATCTCATCAGCCTTTTTTCATGCCTTCTTAGCTTCACGCTCCTCATCGGTGGAACTTTCCCCGATCACAGAATAGGTCTCGTAAAGGACATACTTATACTCCTCAACTGTGAGTATTATGTCCAGGTTATTTTTCCAGTCTATATAGTTAAGACCCGTTAACTTTTTTTCACAAAGAATAATGGCAAGGGACTGAAAAAACCTCCACCAACCATTTTTGAAATTTGAAAAATAAAAGAAATTCTTAGATTTGTGAAAACAAAATAATTTTATGCACTTTATCCTCATATTAAATTGATAATAGCTAACCCCATCACTATTATCTTTAACATGATCAATTTAACTCTTAGAAAAACTAACATAACTTCTTGAGAAGATTAACAGTGTTTTAAGTTAAGTGTGTTAACCACCACAAATTTATTTCCCTTCTAGATAATGATCTAGAAGATAACTCCATTGAGGGGATGGTCGTTTCTTCTCATTTTCTATAGACATGCTTCGCACTATAACCTCCAACGTGGGCTGGTTGATTTGCATGTCTCGGGTTATTAATTACACCATTCCATTAGTTCTAGATCCTTGTAGTATCTCCATCCTATACAAGTTCACTCACAGGGTGACACGAGGAGATCCACGATCTCTAATGAGGATCATGATGGAAGTCCTGGGACCGTTGGAACCCCTCTCTCACTTAGTTTTTAAATAAGGGTTTTTTGGGAGAAATATCATTTTGAAATTTTCAATTAAGTTCTCTTTTAACTTAAAAATAAAATATCTAATTTCATAAAAAAATTTCTACGTCAAGGTTTATACCCTTTGAGAAATTTTCCTTATGGATTAATTTTATTTAAGTTATGAACTTAATAATTTCAAAAAATTTTCCATTTAAAACTTTCTAGAGATTTTGATCTCAAGAATTTATTTGACAAAAATAATTTTTCTTTGCTAAAATGAACTAAAATGGTTTTTTATTTTAACTTACAAAAATTTCTAAATCCAAAAATATTTTCTATGTCAAGGATAAAAATCTTTAAGAAAATAACTAAGGATTAATATTTGTTTAAATTAAAATTAATCATTTAATTAAAGAAAAATATTTTTCCTTATCAAATAAAAATTTCCAAAGACTTTGGTATTTGAGAAAACATGCACATAGGAATTAAAATAAATAGCATACTAGAAAATTGTAAACGTTTCATGCTTTTCTATTCTTAAACCTAAGTGCCCAAATAATAGAATTTAACACATTAATTAAATTAATTAATAGTCTTGTTTAATCATAAAAATGCTTTATTATTATTCATGCAAAATATTCAAAGAATATTGATTATTGCAAAAATAATAACTTTGTCTGATATAGGGGCCAAAAACAAAAAAGAAATAGCCCAAAAAACAAGGAAAATTTTTTTTCCTTTGGTCTTGTGCACCTGCCATATTAGATCATGGCCCATCGAAAAACCCATGGACCATGAACCCCGGGCGGGTGCCCTCGACCCACGGGCACACGGGTGCCCCAGGACCCAGTCATAACAATGACCGCATCTTGCCCAGGATGCAAGTCCTGTTGCGGAGTTGAGATCGCACCTAGGCCTCGACTGCGCTTGCAAACTGCGATTGGCTTGGGCGCCTGCCTAGGCTCCAGGCAGTTCGAGCCGCGGCTCGGCTCGGCTAGGCATAGGCGACTTGTCTTCTTCTTCAGGTTTTTTTTTTCTCTTCTACGAATTTTTTCAAAAACTTTGCAACTTCACTCCGCGATCAATCTAGGCGGCCTTTTGTTACATTTTTCATAAAAAATAAACACCACATCCGCCTAACCCTTTCAAATTTGGTTTACATACAAAAAACTTTTAAAAATACATGGTTTCCTAAACCTTAATCGTGAGGTGTACGGAAGACTATCCCATACCATAGATAGCGAAGGATCTCAAGCATTCATTAAAATTAACGTGCCAATTTTATTAACTAGCAAGCATCTTTCCTAAGCCATTCAAAGTTTCATGCTCTGATACCACTTAAAGCTAAGAAATCATACAAAAGCCATACAAGCTGCAAAAACAAAAACTAGAAAGACAACGAAAACTCAGAGCACACAGCGGAGAAGCTTTTAAAATTAATACCTCTGCATTTAATGCTATTTTCGGTGTCGGAGTGGACGATGAAACCACTGGGAATTCTTCATGCCTAAAAGATGTTTCTGGATCAAAGCCTGCGATGCGTCTACTCCTTCGGGGCATGAACACCAAAACTTTTGACAACTCAGAATATTCCACTGCCTAAACAGTTGTAGGTGAAACAACTTAGGCGAGGAAATTCACGGTCTCAAACACTCCTTGATTTCTTGTTATTAATTAACAAGAATAAGAATAAGAAAGAAATACAAACAAGAACAAGAGAGAAGAAGAAGATCAGGCTCTCTATTTTTTCCCACAGTCACAATGCAAACCCCAGATGTACACACGGTTCTCTCCTAGAGAACCTAACCCTTGAGTTTTTATTTTTAAAAGAAACCTCTGGTTGTTATCTAGATAACCATCACATAAGGCGTTGTTTTTCAATTCTTCAGTTCTGTGAATTAATTAAAACCCTTTTGGTCCAAGTTATTGGGCCATTAATTTTATTTATTATTTTTCTTGAACCCACCCAAAATAATAAACATTAATTATTTATTTTCTGGGCCTATAGAATTAACCCAAAAAATAAATAATGAGTCCAAATAAACAAAAATAATTATTTAAGCCTTTTTATCTAGTTTAGGTACAGGTTAATTTTTTAATTATTTAATTTGTACATAAATTTTGAATAATTAATTAATCAATTAAACTAGATAATAAATTTAATTTCTCTCATTCTTTTATTTTATTCTACTCCAAAAATAAATTAGACATTCTGAATAAAATAAAATTCTTTTAATTGAGGCCATTTCCTCGACCTAAAATTAGTTAGGACTTATGGGCTATTTCGAGGACCAAAAAGACACATCGCCTTGATTACTAAAATTAGTAAAATACCCATATTATATAAATAGCTGTATTTTATATTTTAAATATTTTTAATATCACCATAAGAAAATATTGACCCCGAGGACAATGTTGCGTTAGCTATGTCTTCGACTTATAGGTAAAATGACTAAAATACCCCTCTATACATCATTGTGCATTTAGAAAGGAAAAAGTGTATTACCACATCTCTAAAAAAAATTTACCATCCTTAGACTTTTAGTCCAATAATCCACGACTTCTTGAAATATTTTCGCTTTCCAAGGGAGTTACCTTAAAGCAAATATTCAAGGTATGTTCCCCAAAGCCCTAGATAATTAGATTATTCGGACAACTATAAGGGGCGATATAGTGTAGAAAATATCTTGTACAAGTTTGTCTTAACTAATTAGTTACATATACTAAACATACAAGTATATTGGTCCTACTGAAGAATCTCAACTATAGTATATCAAGGCATATGCTTCCAGCTTCATCGGACCACTAACTTATACTCAAGACGTAGAGTATAAGTCCATGCTATAGCAGTAATAGTCTAAGTTTTATCGCATAGTACTTTTAGAAACCACGACTACAGGTCTAGTTCTACGTATTTGAAATACGCTTGTGTTATGAAATGAGAAGACTACTCATTGGCTAAAGGTAAACAATTCCCTATTTAGAATTTATAACACAATAACCTTACCATGATGAGATTCCAATTCTCATCATCCAGTTAAGAAAAAAATTTTATATGTTAAGTAACTCATGGTCCATACCTTACTGTGAAAGTCCTCCATTCATATGAACCATTTATTTAAACACAATTGGTCTTTTATAATGAAAATTGTGCACAAATATAAGGAAGATTTCACAAACAATTTCTGAGAAAAATAATTTTATTAATATAAGTTAAAATTATATCAGAAATCTAATCTAAGTGGGTATACATCCCAATAATCTCCCATTTGCACTTTAAGACTAAGTGAGTCCATAGGTACCTACCCCTATGGTATCTAAGTGTTTTCTAAAGACTCTCTCAGCCAAAGGCTTAGTAAATGGATCTGCTAGATTGTTCTCCGAGACAATCTATTCTGCTACAACTTCCCGTCCCTGGATGAAATCCCAGATCATATGGTACTTCTTTTCAATATGCTTCCCCTTTTTGCTGTTCCTGGATTCTTTGGATTGTGAGACTGCACCAGTGTTGTCGCAATACAGCACAACCAGTTTGTCCATTTGTAGCACGATTTCAAGTTCTAAAAGGAACTTCTGGAGCCAAATCGCTTTTTTGGATGCCTCCGAAGCAGCCACATACTCAGCTTCCATGGTTGAGTCCGCAATGCAAAATTACTTAATACTCTTCCATGAAATGGCTTCTCCAGACAGGGTGAAGACATATCCACTAGTGGATTTTTTCTCATCCTTATCCGCTTGGAAGTCTGAGTCCGTGTATCCTGTAGGAACTAAGTTATCAGCTCTGTAAATCAACATATAATCTCTCGTACCCTTAAAATACTTGAGAATATGCTTCAGCCTGCCAATGTACCTCCTCAGGGTTTGACTGATATCTGTTAACTAATCCTACAACAAAGTAGATATTTGGTCTCGTACACAATATGACGTACATGAGACTTCCCACAACTGAAGCATAGGGAATCCTACTTATTCTATCTTTTTCTTTTTGAGACTTTAGACAGTCCTTCGAAGAAAAATATAACCCATGGCTGCAAGGGATCAACGCTCCCTTGCATAAGTCCATGCTAAACTTGGCCAGTATCTTGTCGATTATATAGCTTGAAATAATTCTAACATTCTCTGCTTTATATTTGTAAGAAGCTTTATCCCGAAAATGTAACTAGCTTCACCTAAGTCCTTTATACTAAATTGACTAGATAGCTAAACCTTGGTAGATGACAATGTCTCTACATCATTTCCAATGAGTAGAATGTCATCCACATATAGCACAAGAAAAATCACATTTATGCCTTCTAGTTTTCTGTACACACATGGTTCATCTTTGTTTTGAATGAAATTGTAAGATATTACAATCTCATCGAAACAAATATTCCATGCTCTGGACGTTTGTTTAAGTCCATAAATAGATTTCTTAAACTTCCAAACCATATGCTCTTGGCCTTCAGCAATATAGCCTTCTAGTTGGGACATATAGATATCTTCAATAAGATGACCATTTAAGAATGCAATCTTAGCATCTATTTACCATATCTCGTAGTCATAATGACATGCGATGGCAAGGAAGATACATATGGACTTAAGCATAGCTACTGGGGAAAAGGTTTCCTCATAATCGATACCTTCTTTCAGAGTATACCCTTTCGCCACAAGCTTAACTTTAAAGATTTTCACATTCCCATCCGCTCCTCTATTCCTTTTGTACA
Organism: Voacanga thouarsii; assembly: GCA_026120185.1. NCBI lineage: Eukaryota > Viridiplantae > Streptophyta > Magnoliopsida > Gentianales > Apocynaceae > Voacanga > Voacanga thouarsii. The sequence goes on along the minus strand of JANUWF010001050.1, from coordinate 485,311 downwards.
CCTACTTACACCTAATAGGTTTTATCCATTCAGGTGAAGCTACTAAATCCCAAACTTGATTGAAATACATAAGCTCAATCTCGACTTTCATTGCTTCATGTCATATGTTTGCATCAGCATCAACAATAACCTCCTCGTATCTAGTGGGATCTTTTCCTGATGGTCAAAGACCTCTCCAGTCCATCTTTCTAGAACCCTCGATATCCTCCCACTACGATGAGGCTCCGTTTGTACATGTTCCTGAGGCTATGCCTCTTCTTGTTCTATAATCAGGTTAGAAGAAGTCGATTCAGAAGATAACTTCTCCTCGAGTTTCAACCTAGTTGAACATTTAGTAGAAGTACTTTGATCATATTCTAAGTATCTAGTATTAGTACTCACAAGTACATTTTGCTTCTTGGAATGATAAAAGTAACCACCATTTGTTCCTTTTGGATACCCAATAAAATAGCATAATTCTGACTTTGGTTCTAACTTGTTTCCCTTGATCAGTACATAGGCTGGACATCTCCATATCTTAAGATGATTTAAACTAGGCTTACGTGAAGTCCACATCTCATAGGGTATCCTATGTACTGACTTGAAAAGTACCAAATTCAGAATATATGTTGTTGTTTCCAAGATATATCCTCAAAAAAATACTGGAAGAGTAGCATGAGATATCATTCTTCAAACTATTTCTATCAATGTCTTGTTCCTTTTCCCAGCATGCTCAAGAATAGTCTTTATAGCTTTGAAATTTATTTATTTTTTGTCCGTTAGCAACTTAGCCACCAATTTATGATCTGACCATGGGGTATTAAAACCTATTCATGGCTCCAAACGTAAGATACCTTCAGTCTGCTCAGTGATTGTACAATCCATATCAAGCTAAGACACGGAAAAGGATAAAAGAGAGACAATAAGAAAAAATAAAAAAAGGGGTTATAAGTTTGGAGACCTAGAACAACTAGACATAAAAGAGAAAACAAGAAACAAGGTGAGCAGAGAGAGGGTGGGACAGGAGGACCAGGGAACAAAAGAATGGGGGAAAACCCAGTAATATGGAAATGGAAAGTTACACCTAAAGAGCACAAGTTGAACTATGGAATAGAGTAACTCTAGAGAGAGAAACACAGGAAGTTCCACTCAAAAGAGAGAACGGATCCTAAAATCTTGATTTAATTCATAAACAGTTTGGCTTTTTAATGATTCTCTAGTTTCCCCCTTGTACTCAAATCTTGGTTCAATTCATAAGGAATTCGGCTTACTTATCGAGGCTTGTTTTAATTGAGTCTACTTTTGTTTCTTTTCTAACAATGTTTTCTATTTTGTTTTTTTATTCATTCTTTAGGAATTGTCGATGAAAAATGTATACAAATTTTACAATATTATAAAGACTTGGGCAAAATATGTCAGCCACTCTTAAATTTTTTCAAATTTTAATTTTTACATTTGAACTTTAAAATGTGTGATTTTAGTCTTCGAATATTTAAAACACTTAAAAAAATAGTCCTTCCAACAATAAAAATCTAAGTACAATACAAAACCACTAAATTTTAACCCTCATTCTCTTTTTTTTTTTTTTAACTTCTAAAATAATATTTTTCAATTTTAATTTCGCAATTTTCTTTTCAAATTTCTACATATTACCAACAACAATTTCAAAATCTGACTATATGCATCTTAAGTGACTAAAGAATCTTGAGATTACTTTTTTGCACATCTTCGAATTCAATCATACAACAAAAATCATATATTTCACCATTTAATATTGAAGGAAAAAAAGGAATGAAACTAGATTCACTTCTCAATGGATAGCAAAGAAATCCAAATTTAGTTCTCGATGAATAGCAATTTTTTTGGCATCTCTATGGAAAAAAGGAATAGATTTGAAAGGAGAAGTGAATGACCAAAAAAAAAAAAAAAAAAAGATATGAAAAGAGAAGCAAGAGACATGCAAGTTGCAACAATATTTTTCTGTCATATACGAAGTTACTTCATAAGAATTAGAGAGAAACTGGGTGCTACATTTTGAGGGTTATGTGTTATGGATGCCTTGCATCCATATGGGTGTGTCCCACATCCGTGGGCAATCCATTCATGAAGATGTCCCACATCGGATACCAATAATAATAGCCCTCCTTTCAAGCCTTATAAATATAAGGCCTTGTTTAGCTTTGTAACAACACAATACCAACAAGAGTTCTTCTAGCTTGTTTAAGCTTTGTTTTTTTTGAGGTTCTCTTGTTTTGTTTTATTGGTGTTTAGTAGCTTAGGAACACTTTCCTAAAGTCTTGTAAATTGTCTTTTTCATAGTGAAGTTTTGTTTTGTCTCCGCCTGTGGACGTAGGTCATTTGACCGAACTATGCAAGTTCTTGTGTCTCTCTTTTATTTCTTTTCTCGTTATTTATTTCTCTTCGTATTATTTACATTATTATTTCTTTGTTATCGTCTTATGTGGTTTTGCCATTGAAGTTTTGGTTTGTTCCTGGGGCCTATTTGTAACACCCCACGACTACGTACCCTAAAAGGGCGGGGATGTCGCCCCGTCCCGTAGGACAAGAGGTCTTTAGAACGAGGTATAAAATATAAAGGCAATCTCCAAAAGGATCAACTTAGATAAATAAAGAAATACTCTTATTACATCAGGCTCAACTTGGAGCAAAAAGGAATAAAACAAAATATTGTTTAGAAGCATAAGCAACAAATGTCTCCTAGAACGGATAGAGAAAATAGCAAAAGCTTCAACTATTACATGCCCCGCTGCCTCAGCACAGTCTATCTCCTGAAAACATGATGTAAAACGGTGTGAGAATAAATCTCAATAAGTCCTGTGTGTGCACATGGTGTTTTGAATAGTTCATGTATGCAAAGTGTAAAACATTTGTAGAAATAATTTGGCAAGTCATAAACAATATTTTTTCGCAAGGAGTGGGTTTTTCTCATTGTCACACTTTGTACAAAATAAATCCTCCACTCGGATAAAAGTCATGTCACCACACGTTGGGCTCCATGACAACAAATTGGCCAAGGCACCACACTTTGTGCACTTTGTCCGGACCAGATTACCACACGTTGGGCGTTCTGATCAAGGTGAGTGTACAGCTCACCGGGTGAGATACTCCTCCATCTCTACACCCAACAAAACCATCCGGGTGTCCATGCCGGGAATATAAATAATACCTTTCAGGTACAATGCTAGCTCGGACCGGCCTGACCAACCAACACTGTCGCCTTTTCAAGCAGAGTTTATCTTCTGGAGGTGGCCTTCTGCCAAAAGACTTACGCTAGCCCTCCAAGACTAGTATTGTTAGCCTACCCTTATTGAGTACTCAACGAACATATCTGTCAATTCCTGATTCAAAATATTTCCAAATATTGGCTTTGTAAAACGTGGTTTTCTTTAAAAGAGTTTCTAAAAATTTAAGGAAAAGAATGGTTTTCTTGCTAAAAACCATTAGTTTGACAAAACCGTTTAAAGAATAAATATCCACGTTTACAACCCAAGCAAACATAGTTTAACAATAGCTTTACAAAGCTTCACAATATAGACTTGCCATCACAACATTTAACAAAACAATTTATAAAAGGACTTACCATCACAACATTTAATAAAAGAGTTTATGCAAGGACTTACTTGATATGCCTCAGATAACGAGATAAAAATCACAGCTGGCTTTCCTCAATTATCCACCTGATCTAAACCATATAATATTATGATCAGGGTCTCAATTAATTCAAACATGCTCTAATCCCATTTATTTTCACAATAATTCGCAATCTCCTATTTAATTCCAAGTAACCTATTCAATCCCCAAAGGTCATATACTACGACCACATGCTCATCTCGCTAATAAACACCATTAAACTTTACTTTCGGCATCAAGGGAGGGTATTCCCTTACCTTGCAACTACCGGGTAATGAGATCTCGATGCTCCTATGGTGATCGTCCCGAGTTCGCTTGAGAAGAAGAGAGAAGCTACCTCATTTGCTTCACTTGACCGAAAATTAAGGAAGAAGAGGAAATCAACCTCTATAGGGCGTGGTTTAAGGGTAGAAGAAAGAGAAAAGAATCATTAGAGAAAACGGCATCAAGAGGTTGAAAGGATTTGTGCTTACCTTAAGGTGTGTTCGATTTTTGCTTGGAATAACTCTTGTGTTTTCGAAAATTTTGCAATGTTGCAGAGAGATGTTGCTGAAATTTTCGTGTAGAATGGAGAGGGTAGACGGTTGCTATGATTTAAAATTGGAGAAGATTGGTTTAGGGTTAGATGGTGATGTTTAGATAGACTCCTAATGGCTTTAGGTTTCTTGGACAGCAAAGGCGAAATTTCAACTTGTGCGCGTCTCCTTGCTGCCGATTTTAGGGGAGTTTAATGGAGGAAAAGATTATGCAATTTTGCTCCTTTATGCTGGCCGAAATACTGCTCAAAGGAAGGGCTGAATGTGTTCAGAATTTTGGGCCAAACAAGGAAGAGTTTGAGTGAGTTTTGATGACTGAAAAATCCTGTGCAAGTGCTGTGAAAATTCTGTGCAAGTGTAGCAAGGTTTGGACTGTTTTGGCTGCTACAATTCTACCGAAATTTTCAGAGGAAAATTGAGGGTTTTGGGCGCTGAAAATAGCTTGATCAGCTGGGATTTTTCAGTGAATTATGTGTGCAGAATTTCGGTTGAAGTAGGAACACAAAGCTGGCCGAAAATCCTGCACAAAGCTGACCAAATTTTCTGTACATAAGCTGGACGAATTTCAGTGTTTTTGTGTGAATAAAATTCTGGTTTTTTGCAGCTAAGGTTCCCTAAATTAATGAGGAATATTTAGGTGTTTTGAGCTAGGATTTACAGAGTTAGATTGTAGCTAAGAAGCTGGAATTTTCGGACAGCTTATGTTGATACAAAGCTGCCGAAATTCAGCTAGGAAAAGGAAGAAAATCCTAGTTGAATCTGGATTGAAATAAAATTTGATTTTATCAAGGATTTGGATAGGATTTCCTCTAGTCCTAGAAGAGTTTGGATTGAGCTAAAGGTGCTCCAAGGTGGCGGACAAAATCTGGAAAAATTTCCAGAATTTTTCCAGCTTATGGTTTCCGAAAATTCAAGGGAACAAAAGTTGAAAATAAAACAAACTTTATCCTTATCTAAAATCCTTGAACTTAGGAGTTAAATATAGAGTCTTATTCCTATGGAAGTGGCGTTTAAACCCAAAGAAAATATCTAAGACTTTAGTTAAAATATTTCTCTAAAACAATTAAATAAATAAAAGGATTATGGCTAGAATTCTTGAAGAGGTAAGATAAGATTTTTCCCTAATATATTCCCTAACTCTAATATTCATCAATATGAGTTTTATACCACTTGAAATTCTTCAAAGTGGCACCTAGCTAGGGGTTTTTTTTTTTTCGAAAATCCTAAGGAACACAAGCTGAAAATTAAAGGTGAACTTTATTCACATCAAAGTCCTTGAATTTAGGAAATAAATATAGAGACTTATTTCCTTGGAGTAAAAATACTAAAATTTCTCTAGGATAACTAGGTTCTTTTTCGGCCAAGACAAGAAATGGTCTAAAGAAAAGAATTTCAAGAAGAGAAACTAACTTCACAAAAGGTAGGATTCGAACTCGGGTCACCAAAGAAAATCACCAACCTCCCCGCTATTCCAAACCAACTCCAATGCTAATTTTTTTCCTACAAAAAGTTCTTACCACCCCAATACTCATCCTTCCAAATCTTCAACCAAACCTCCCTTATCCAAATCTTTAACAACACAACTATTTCACATCAATTACTTCAAATGCAAGAGCAACGGAAAAATTCACATGCATCCATGCAAATAAAAATTATTCTAGCTACCACATAAGATGAAAGATGCTATGCAATGCATGACTTTTCCCCATAGTCAAATGTGGTTTTGGGCGGGGTATTACACTATTTCTAACAAACTGGTATTAGAGCTACTAGCTCTTAACTCTGTGGTAATGACAATAACAAAGACTAAGGTGGAGAAATTTGATCGGGGTGTCAACTTCGGCATGTGGCAACTCAAAATGGAGGCCATCTTAATTCAAGATGAAGTTGACTTAGCCTTGAAAGGAATAGAGGAAAAGCCAGCGGAGATAACAATAGCGGCATTTGAAGACTTGGATAAAAGAGTGAAACCAGGTATCATTTTAAATCTCTCTAATGAGGTTTTAAGAGAAGTCGCTTCTAAAAATACAACCAAAGCTATGTGGGAAAAGTTGAAGGCTTTGTATATGAAAAAGACAATGGAGTATCGGCTCTACCTGAAACAAACCTTGTTTACTCCTCGGATGGCTAAAGGTACATCTATTACTTCATATCTTGATATATTTGATTCTCTTATTATAGATTTGAGTAATATTGATATGAAAATAGATGATGAGGATCAGACCATTTTATTGTTGTGTTCTTTCCCCAATCCCTTAAGCATTTTTGAGATATTATGATGTATGAAAAAGAAACTATCTCGTATCAGAAAATTAAATCTATTTTAAAATCAAAAGAAATGATTAATAGAGATTTAATTGGGGAGGTTAGTGGAAATCAGGCTGACGTTTTGGTAGCCAGAGGTATATCTGAAAATAGAAATTGTGACAGTGATAAATCAAAATCCAGACATAGAAATTTGGTTTGAAATTATTGTCATAAAAATGGCACATTAAGTCTGAATGCATTAAATTGAAAAATAAGGATAAGCATAAAGAAAAATCTATTGATGTTGCCGAAGCTAGTGTTGTAGCAGATGAGAGTGAATGAAATATTTTCTTTGTAAATGATAACAGGACAAGGTCTGAAAATGAATGGATTTTAGATTCGGGTTGTTCTCATCATATGTGTCCTAATAGGGATTTGTTTTTCACTTATGAAGCCTATAACGGTGGAGTTGTCTTAAGGGCAATAATATCGTTTGTAATATTATGGGTAAGGGCACAGTTCGAATTAAAATGCATGATAGTATTTGTTGGAATATATGCCCTCTAAACTAATTTTTTGATGTAATTTATTAATAAAAGAATTTATTCTCAAAATTTGTTTGTAAATTTATATTTTATTTGTGTACGATTTTCATTTAGAAAGGACTTATTGTGTTTAAATAAGTGATCTATGTGAATGGTAGTTTTTCATAGTAAGGTATGAATCATGAGTTACTTAACACATAAATGTTTGTTTTTAACCGATTGATGAGAATGAAAGTTTTATCATGTATAGGTTATTGTGTTATGAATTTCAAATGGAGAATGGTTTACTCTTAGCTAGTGAGTAGTCCACTCACTTCATAGCATGAGCGTATTTCGAATACCGAATACGTAGAACATGACCTGTAATAGTAGTTTTTAAAAGTATTATTTAAAAGAAACCCACACTATTACTGCTACAGGTGGACTAATATTCTACCGCTTGAGTATGAGTTAGTGGTCTAACGAAGCTATCAGCATATACTTTGATATACTGTAATTGAGGTTCTTTTGTAGAACCAATATACTTGTGTGTTGGGTATATATGACTAGTTAGTTAAGATAGACTTGTACAAAATAGCTTTTACGTTATATCGCCCCTTGTGACTATTCAAATGATCTAATTATCTAGGGCCCTAAGAAACATGACTTGGATATTTACTTTAGGGTAGCTCCCTTGAAAAGTGGAAATATTCCAGGAGTTATGAATTATTGGACTAGAGGTCTAAGGATGGTAGATGTCTATTAGAGAGGTATTAGTACACTCTTCCTCTTTAAATACACGGCGATGTGTAGAGGGGTATTTTAGTCATTACACATGTAGGTCGAAGACTTTGCTAACGCAACATTATCTTTGGGGTCAATATTTTCTTCTAATGATATTAGAATATATTTAAAATACAAAATATAGCTATTTATATAGCAAGGGTATTTTGGTTATTTTAGTAGTCAAGGCAATGTGTCTTTTGGTCCCCAAAATGGCCCTTAAATCCTAACAGATTTGGGTTAATAAATTGATCTTAATAATTATGGGTTTTATTTTTTTTAATTTAAGTAGTCTAATTTATTATTGGATTAGAATAAAATAAAAGGCCTGAGAAAGAGTATATATTTTATCTAGTTTAATTGGTTAATTAATTATTCAGTGCCCAAGGCCCAGATTAAATAATTAAAAAATTAATCTAGATATAAACTAGATAAAATATTTGATATTTTATATTGGTCTATTTGGGCTTGTTAATTATTTATTGGGCTGTTTAATGAAGCCCAGAAAATAAATAATTAAGATTTATTATTTATGGGTGTTCAAGCCCAAGAGTAAATAATTTTATCTGGCCCAATGAATAAGATCAAGGGTAAAATAAATTTTTTAAAAAAATTAATTAATTAATTAAATAAAATAAAAATAACACGAGATGGATCTCGTATTGTTTTGCGTGAAGAATAATAGAAAGTATGGTTGCTTTCTGTTTTCATACATTTGGCTACTCTCTCTTGGTGGAGGAACAAAATGAAAGGAAATCATGCAAAGTGTGAAGACTTTTCATTTTTTGCACTTCACAGAGACGACACCCATTTTCTGTGAAGCATTCACAAAAGCTAAAAGACTAAGCTAAATCCACAACTTTGAGCTTTCACCAGCAGTGGACAGGGCACTATTTCCGAAGATCAAAGGTTTCGCATGAATGAGATGCAATAGACGTTTACAAGGATGTGATCCAATAACTTCAAGTATCCTTGTACAGACATCTTCTTCAATGCGAAAATGGTCATTCAATCACATAGATAAATTTTTCGTTTTGTAAGCATGCTTTCGATTTGATGATTTTTCCATTTTAAACCTTTAATTGGTATCAGAGCCATGGTTTAACAAATATAGGAAGCATGTTGGACATAACTAAAATAAGAAAATATTTATTTTGGATGAAATCTGTGATCCTTCATGTTTTCTGGTATGGGTAGTTTCACTGTAAGCGTTGCGAGTTGAAGTATAGGAATACTGTATTTTGATTGCTTTCATAGATATCATATAAGTTCAGTGTTTTTAAGGGTATAGACAGTTGTTTGGATGAGTTTTGATCGAAAATAGTGGAAAAAATTGCACACAATAGAGTTTAAAACGCAGAGAAAAAATTTGGAGAAGATGATCACTGTAGCAGCCGAGCCGTTTTCGAGCCACCAATTGTGTTTGTGCTTGGAGCCGCTACAGCCGCGCCCCCAGCGAGGACAGCTTCCTCGCAGAAGCCGGCTTCCGTGAAGAAGAGCAATTGCAAATTTGCACTGTGCGGTCATCAATTTTGACCGCGCAGCAACCCGCCCGGATCGCGGCCCATAGGTTTTCCCATGGGCTATGATCTAGTGTGGTGGGTGCACTAGCCTCGATATTAAATTTTTTATTTTTTATTTTTGGTCCTATACTAGGCGAAGTTATTTTTATTGCAATAGTTAATATTCTTTGAATATTTTGCATGAAAAATAATAGTAAAAGAAATTTAGGATTAAACAAGACCATTAATTAATTAATGTGTTTAATTCTATTTTTTGGATACTTAGGTTAAAAGAATAGAAAAGTATGAAAAAGTTTACAATTTTCTAGCACGCTTATTTCTTTTTATTCCCTATGTATGCGTTTTCTCGAAAACCAAAGTCTTTGGGAATTTTTGACAAAGAAAAATATTTTTCTTAAATCAAATGGTTAATTTTAATTCGAACAAAAATTAATTCTTGGTTATTTTCTCAAAGGATTTTATCCTTGACATAGAAAATATTTTGAATTTAGATATTTCTGTGAATTAAAATGGAAAACCATTTTGATTGAATTTTAACAAGGAAAATTATTTTTGTCAAATTAAACTTGAGATCAAAATTTCTCGAAAGTTTTATTGGAAATTTTAGAAATTATTAAGTTTATTAACTTAAATAAAATTAATCTATGAAAAAGTTTCTCAAATGGTATAAATCTTGACAGAAATTTTTATGGGTTTAGGTATTTTATTTTTGAGTTAAAAGAAAACTTAATTGAAATTTTCAAAAGATATTTTTTAAGAAAAACCCTTATTTTAAAATACTAAGTGGGAGAGGGATTCCAACGGCCCCACGGTTTCCATCACAATCCTTATTAGAAATCGTGGGTCTCTTTGCGTTACCTTGGGAATGAACTCGTATAGGATGGGGATACCACAAGGATCTAGAACTAATGGATGGATGTAATTAATAACCAAGGACACGTGCTATGATCGGCCAGCCCACGTTAGAGATTATAGTGCGAGGAATGTCCATAGGAAATGAGAAGAAACAATCATCCCACGATGGAGTTATTTTCTAGATCATTACCTAGAAAGAAAATTAATTTGTGGTGATTAATACACTTAGCTTAGGAAACTGTTAATCTTTTCAAGAAGTTATGTCAGTTTTTCTAAGAGCTAAATTAATCACATTAAAGATAATATGATTAACTATTATCAGATTTAATATAAGGATAAAGTCACAAATTATTTTTGTTTTTCATAAACTGAATTTTCTTTTATTTTCGATTTTTCCGAAATGGTTGGCGGAGGTTCTTTTAGTCCTTTGGCCGTTATTCTTCGTGAGAATAAGTTAAGGTATTTCTTATTAATTTCTATGTCTCTTTATCTTTCGATTCAATTGATTTCTATTTTGAAGCACACAATGAAAAAGATTTCAAAGTTTTGAAAATCTCAGAATTTTTGGATTGAGTAGTTTTGGATGTTTCTGTATCCAAAAGATTCGTCCAAAATCTTGTAAACAGTGTTGAAATGTTTCTACCTGAAAAAGTGCTATTTTGGACTTACCTTTTGGATGCATCGTCGTCCAAAACTTGAGTCCAAAACACGGGTGAATTTAATAGAAAAATTATAGCCGTTGGTACTTCACTTTTTGGCTTTATAAATAGCCTCTAAACAAGATTAGACAGAAGATTTTTGTGACATTCTTCTAAGAAACACTATTGCTCAACAGTTTACAAAAATCTCTTTTTATCAAGTGCTTTAAAGTGAACTCATATTGTGTCAAATGTAAAAGTGTTTATGCTTGGTACCTTAGAGAACATCTGCTCAAACAAGTGAACTTTTACTATTCTATTGATATTTAATCTCCTTTGTAGTACAAGGTTATGGTGTAAAACCCATTTGGGGTGAACCTTGATGTGAGTGTTTGATTGAGAAGTTTTTGAAAATCAAGTGTGGTGATCCTTTCTTGTATGTGGTACGGTTTGATTTCATTAAGTGAAGTAAATAAAATCTGGTTGAAAATCCTTAAGCGTGACCTTAAAGTAGTGGACATAGATCTTGGTAGATCAAACCACTATACATTATGTGTCTCATTTCCTTTCATATGTCATTGACTGCTTTGTATTTATTTCTTTAGTCTGAATCTGAATATATCTCAAAGAGTTCTTGAATAACTTTCTTTGTCACCATAAAGTCGGTCCAAGAAACTTGATGATCATTATTATTATTATTATGTATGTCAGACGATTTGAAATATTTTTAGATTGCCAAAAACCTTATTCACCCCCCCTCTAACGTTTTTCATCCTCTTTGACACCTGTCCTATTATCGGGGAGGGTTCCACCGCTGAGGAGCGAGAGGCTGAGAAAGCATGGAAGAAGGCCAACGAAATGGCTCGATGCTACATGTTGGCTTCCATGTCTAATGTGCTCCAGTTAAAACACGAGCACATGGCCACTGCGTACGACATTAGTTAATCACTAGTCACGATGTTCGCAGATAAGAACCGGCCCACAAGGCAGGAGGCTCTTAGGACGATCATCAATACTAAAATGACTGAGGGAGCATCAGTCAGAGAGCATATACTCAAGATGATTGTTGCTTTCGAAGAAGCAGAAGTCTTAAGGGCTGTAATTGACCCCGAGAGCTAAGTGGATATTGTTCTCGAATCTCTTTCGGGCTCTTTTATTCAATTCAAGTTAAATTATAATATAAACAAGTTAAATATGAGTTTAACTGAGTTAATGAAAGAGCTCCAGGTGACAGAGAAGGTTATGAAGCCACAGTCCAAAACTATGATTGCTAGAACTTTTTCTTCCAGAACTGGGCCCAGGCCTAGAAAGTTCAGAAAGAAGAAGGGAAACGTACCGGCCTAGCCTAAGAACCAGCCCAACAAACCCAACAGCAAATACTTCAAGTGCGGACAGAAAGGACACTGGAAAAAAGAGTGTCCAAAACTTCAGGCTAAGAAAAACCCTATAGGTATTGTTCTTTATCTAAAGTCAATTTCAACGGTTGGATCAACTTCTACTTGGATTGTTGATTCTAGTACCACTGATCATATCTGTAACTCCTTGCAGAGGTTTTGAAAAATAAGAAGACTCCAAAAGAGCGAGCATGGATTACGGGTAGGAAATAGAGCACGAGTATGGGCCTTTGCAGTGAGATAGTTGGATCTTGTTTTTTATTGTAATAAAGTAGTTTATTAAATGATATTTTATATGTACCCGATTTTAAATAGAATTTGATTTCAGTTGAAAAGCTAATAAATTATAGATATTCTGTTTCTTTTCATTCTGGTATTACTATAGTAGAAATGGAGAAGTTTTATGTACAGGGTACATGTATGGAAACTTATTCTTTGTAAATTCTCCAAACAATCAAATAAATAACACTCAATCTGAACCTTTAAGTAAGAAGAGAAAGACCAATGTTAATGACTTACATCTTTAGCATCTAAGGTTGGGTTATATTAACTCAATTAGGATTCAGAGGTTAATCCATGATGGGCCCTTGGACTCATTAAGATTGGAAAGTTAGTCTTAGTGTGAATCCTGCCTTATGGGAAAAATGACCAAAAGGTCATTCACCCAAAAGGCTAATAGAGCCAAGGAGATATTGGGCCTTGTTCATACTGATATATGTGGTCCTTTGTCTACATAAGTTAAAGGGGTTTTAAGTACTTCATCACTTTTACAAATGATTGTACAAGGTTTGGTTATGTCTACTTGATGAGGCGTAAGTCTGACTCTTTTGATAAGTTCAAAGAGTTTAAGGTTGAAGTGGAGTGTCGAACATGTAAACTGATCAAAACCTTATTATCGGATTGTGGTGGAGAGTACCTCATCGGTGAGTTCAAGAATTACATGGTACATCATGGGAAAGTATCCCAACTCTCTATGTCGGGTACACCCTAACAGAATGGAATAGCTGAGAGAAAGAATAAGACATTAATGGAAATGGTCCGAAGCATGATGTCTCATGCTATTCTTCCGGTCTCCTTTTGAGGATTGATAGGGCCTAAATTAGTCATATATTTCCTAATTATTTGAGACCATTTTGTGATACATTTTGTGCAATAACTGGTCATATTCCTTCATATTTGAGATTTTACCCTTGGAAAGGTATTTTGTGCATTATTTCAGATTTTAGGGATAAAATAAGGCAAAAATGCCGTGGAACAGAACAAAGTCGGCTGCATCTGGAAGGAGTGGCACAAAAATCAAGAAAAATCGATGAACGGGCAGAAAGGCAAGACAGGCTGCACCGGCCCTAGCCAGGAAGGCGGCGCCAGTTGTGCATTGGGACTAAGGCGGTGCCTCGATTTTCGTGTGTATTTTTTGATAATTTGCAGAGTTTTAGTATTTTCCTACTTCTATTCGGCCAAAAACCCTAGAAGGACGAATTTAGGACTTCTAAAGCCTATAAATAGAGGGAAAAACACAAGTCATGGAGAGGAATTGACGGATCAAAACACAAATCACTCAAAATCTAGGAGGAATTCATCAAATCAAGGAGAATTGTACAAGAGGGTCTACAAAGGAAGAAGAAAGAGGCTTGTTTGTGAGTGCTTTCTTTTAACTTTTTTTCTTTTCTTGAACAATGATGTATTAATTATTTTATTGTAATTTGACATTGTTTTCGGTATTCATGATTTTAGAGTTATTTGATCTTTTGATTAATTGATTGTTATTCTTGGTATTTAATTACTTATGCTGATTATAAGATTAATGTGTTGTTTCTTTCTATTAACTTGCTTGGAAAAGGGGTTGATGGTGGTCTCAATTCATTAATTTTATATTTATTATCTATTAACTTGCTTGGAAAATGGGTTGATGTCTGCCAGGATATAGATTTATTGGTTAATTTCATGTTTTAAATTGCCAGGATATGGGGATTTAATCAATGATTGTGTTTAATGCCTCTTTTGGGTGAATTAGTTGAGACAGGATATGTGATGCTAATTTGTCTAGAAGATAGTGATTTCATGGATTAAAAGAAATGAATCTATCTTAATCCTTCATGATGTCAAGAGAATGATTAGTTATGATAATGATTGGGTACTTTAAGGTCATGTTTGTCAAAATAATGGTTTGAGTTACATAATTCTCCATTATTGACATGTATATATTCTTTTATTTTATTTTATTTTCCTTTTTATTCTTTTTCACTTCATGGAGTCGGTTAAACAATGAAAGAAAAATGATAAAGGCATACTTGTTATTTGAGAATCGACACTCGTTTTAAATCCTATGTTATGCTTAATGATGAGTACGCTTGCTCATATGTGTAATTTGGGGTTAACGATTTAATTTAAACTTGATTGGGATTGTGCTTATTTTTATATGATTTTTTATACCCAAATTCATACACATCAAGTTTTTGGCACCGTTGTCGAGGAACAATATCATGAAAGCATGGATTTTATTGATTTAACCATGTAAATATGTAAATTTGTACAATTGTTCTTTTTGCAAAAAGGTACCATCTTTTGTATCATGTGTATTTTTGTAATCTAATTTACTAATTTTAACTGATGTTTAATTGACTAATTTATTCTTTTAATTTTGTTTGAATTGTGAATTCCGTTATCTAATTTTCTTGTCTTTTTTAAGTGTTAGTCTTGGTACATGATCTAACAATCTAAAGGCGACGTAGTAGATTTTGATCCTGAAATTGAAAGGACATTATCAAAAATTCGCCGGACAGGGATATACCTTGGAAACAACGGCATACATTCTGAACTTGGTGTCTTCCAAGTCAGTACCTAGGACACCCTATGAGATGTGGACTGGGCGTAAGCCAAGCCTAAATCATCTCAGGATATGGGGCTGTCCAGCTTAAGCACTGATCAAGCGAGACAAGCTAGAACTAACATCAGAATTATGCTATTTTTGTTGGGTATCCAAAAGGAGGTTACTTTTATCATCCCAAGAAGTAGAAAGTACTGGTAAGTATTAATGCTAGATACTTGGAAGATGATCAAAGTACTTCCACTAAAGGTTCAACAAGGTTAGAACTTGAGAAGAAGTTATCTTCGGAATCAACTTCTTCAGACCCAATTATGGAATAAAAAGAAGCACAGTCTCAAGAAACTTGTACAAATAGAGCTTCGTCGTAGTGGAAAAGTATCTAGAGTTCTAGAAAGATGGACATGAGTGGTTTTCAAGCTGGTTTCCAACCATCAGGAACAAGATCCTACTAGATACGAGGAGGCTATTGCTGATGCCGATGCAGATCTATAGCATGAAGCAATGAAAGTCGAGATTGAGTCTATGTACTTCAATCAAATTTGGGATCTTGTAGCTTCACCTGAAGGGATAAAACTTATTGGATGTAAGTGGCTATACAAGAGGAAGAGAGGAGCGGATGGGAAGGTAGAAACCTTCAAAGTTAGGCTTGTGGCGAAAGTATATACTCAGAAAGAGAGAATCGATTATGATGAAATATTTTCCCCGGTAGCAGTTCTTAAGTCCAACCTTATCCTTCTTTCCATTACATATCATTTCGACTATGAGATATGGCAAATAGATGTCAAGACGGCATTTCTTAATAGTTATCTTAACGAAAACATCTACATGTCCTAATCAGAAGGTTTTATTGCTAAAAGCCAGGAACATATGGTTTGCAAGCTTAAGAAGTCCATTTATAGACTTACGCAGGCATATAGAATATGGAATATTCGTTTTGATAAGACTGTAAAGTCTTACGATTTCATTCAAAACGAGGATGAACCATGTGTGTATAGAAAATTAGAAGATATAAATGTGAATTCTCTTGTCCTATATGTAGATGATATTCTACTCATTGGGAATGATGCAGGGACATTGTCATCTACTAAAGTTTGGTTTTCTAGTCAATTTAGTATGAAAGACTTGGGAGAAGCCAATTACATTCTTGGGATTAAGCTTCTTAGAAATATGAAGTAGAGAATATTAGGATTATCCCAAACTGTTAGTGTTATGCCCTACAGACAATTACTTGTATGTTGTTTATGACACATTTTATTTTAATAAAATGTATTATTTATCTTAAAGTTTCTTTTGTTTACTTTTGGGTAAAATAACTATTAGATAAAGTCTCTAGTACAACACTGTGTTAAGGAAATCATGATAGAGATTATGATATGAGATTCCTACTACACTGTAATTATTAATCTCAAAGACGTTTGGATTAATTTATGTTTGCTACCAATTGACTGGAAAACTTAATAGGTCACACACAATAGAGGATTATATACTCAAGATGTTATTTGATAATATAGTGGGGTTAATTACGAGAAAGAAAAGTTGTTGTGGTTAAATTATAATTAGTTATAATTTATGGTCAAAATTATAATTATGAGAATTTGATATTTCCAATTACAATTAGGGAATTCTAACTATTTTAGAATTCTTAGATGGAGGATTTTTCAGCAGGATTTTCATGTTATATAGGATATACACACGAAACCCTAAGACATGTGTAAGATACGAAACAACTCCAACCCTAGCAACGCACGATCTATCCCTTTTCTCTCTCTTGTGGTTCTTGCAACCTAACCCTAGCTGCCATCTTGTTTATGCTAGCACATAAATATCTTAGTGCTTGAGTGTCATCCTCCGTGTGGATTTCTGTTAGAGATAATCATACACTGTGATTATAGTGGTTGGATGTTTAACTCTCGTGGTGTTTAAAAGGATTGCTGGATCGCACCTCGACTTGAAGAAGAAAAAATTTTGTTCTTCAGACGATCAAAGAAAAGTAAAAAGTTGTTACCTTTGCTTTCTATATGTCTTGTTTTCCACACATATGCGGATTTTAGGATGGTATCTCGTTTTATTTTTCTACTGCGCCATATATGATATGCGTGAGAGATACCCAACGCAAACAACATATATTGACAAGATGTTGGCCAAGTTTAGTATGGACTCATGCAAGTGAGCTCTAATCCCTTGCAGACATAGGTTGTCTTTTTATTCTAAGGACTGAAATAAGTCTCAAGAGGAAAAAGACAGAATAAGTAGGATTCCCTATACTTCGGTTGTGGGAAGTCTCATGTACGTCATGCTGTGTACTAGACCAGATATATGCTTTACCGTAAGTTTAGTTAGCAAATATCAGTCAAATTCTGGGAAGATTCATTGGCAAGCTATAAAACATATTCTCAAGTACCTCAATGGTACGAAAGATTATATGTTGGTTTACAAGGCTGACGACTTGGTTCCTATTGGATAACAGCCTCATATTTCTAGACAGATAAGGATAAGAGAAAATTCACAAGTGGATATGTCTTCAACTTATCTGGAGGAGCTGTTTTATGGAGGAGTATCATGGAAGCTGAGTATGTGGCAGCTTTCGGAAGCATCCAAGGAAGCAAGTCTGGCTTCGGAAGTTCTTTTCAAAACTTAGAATTGTGCCACACATGGACAGACCAATTGTAGTATATTGCGACAACTCTGGAGTAGTCTCGCAATCCAAAGAACCCAGAAACCACAAGAAGGGGAAACACATTCAGAGGAAGTTCCACCTGATCCGAGATTTCATTTAGAGACAGGAAATCTTTGTGGAACAGATAGCCTCGGAGAATAACCTAGCAAATCCCTTCACTAAGCCTTTGGCTGAAAGAGTCTTCAAGAGACACTTAGACGCCATAGGGGTAAGCAACTACGAGCTTTCTTAGTCTTAAAGTGCAAGTGAGAGATTGTTGGAATATATGCCCTATAGACTAATTTTCTGATGTAATTTATTAATAAAAGAATTTATTCTCAAAATTTGTTTGTGAATTTACATTTTATTTGTATACAATTTTCGTTTGGAAATGACCCATTGTGTTTAAGTAAGTGATCCATGTGAATAGTGGTCTTTCACAGTAATGTATGGATCACGGGTTATTTAATACATAAATGTTTGTTCTTAACTGATTGATAAGAATGAGAATATCATCATGTATAAGTTATTGTGTTATAAATTCCAAATGGAGAATGGTTTACTTTTAGTTAGTGAGTAGTCCACTCACTTCATAGTATGAGCGTATTTCGAATACGTAGAACATAACATGTAATAGTGGTTTTTAAAAGTGCTATTTAAAAGAAACCCAGACTATTACTGCTACAGCGTGGACTAATATTCTACCACTTAAGTATAAGTTGGTGGTCTGACGAAATTAGAAGCATATACTTTGATATACTGTAATTGAGGTTCTGTCGTGGAACCGATATACTTGTATGTTAGGTATATGCGACTAGTTAGTTAAGACAGACTTGTATAAGATAACTTTTACGTTATATCACTTCTTGTAACTGTTCAAATGATTTAATTATCCAGGGCCCTAGGGAATATAACTTAAATGTTTACTTTAAGGTAACTCCCTTGGAAAGTAAAAACATTCCAGAAGTCATGGATCATTGGATTAGAGGTCTAAGGATGGTATATGTCTATTGGAGAGGTGTTAGTACACTCTCTCTCTAAATACACGACGATGCATAGAAGGATATTTTAGTCATTACACCTGTAGGTCGAAGACTTTGCTAACGCAACATTATCCTTGGGGTCAATATTTCCTTATGGTGATTTAGAAAATATTTAAAATGCAAAATAAAGCTATTTATATAGTAAGAGTGTTTTGGTCATTTTAGTAGTTAAAGTGATGTGTCTTTTGGTCCTCGAAATGGCCCTTAAGTCCTGACAGATTAGGGTTAAAGAATTGGTCATTATAATTATGGGTTTTATTTTATTTTATTTAAGTAGTCTAATTTATTATTGGACTAGTATAAAATAAAAGGCTCAAGAGAGAGTATATATTTTATCTAATTTAATTGGTTAATTAGTTATTCAGGGCCCAAGGCCTAGATTGAATAATTAGAAAATTAATCTAGATATAAATTAGATAAAATGTCTGATATTTTATATTGGTCAATTTGGACTTGTTAATTATTTATTAGGTTGTTTAATGAAGCCCATAAAATAAGTAATTGAGATTTATTATTTATGGGTGTTCAAACCTAAGAGTAAATAATTTTATCTAGTCCAATGAATAAAATCAATGGTAAAATAAAATAAAATATAATTAATTAATTAAAATAAAAAAAATCCCGTGTTGTTTTTAGTGAAGGATAACATAAAGCATGGTTGCTTTCTGTTTTCATGCATTTGACTATTCTCTCTTGGTGGAGGAACAAAATGAAAGGAAATCATGCAAAGTGTGAAGGCTTTTCATTTTTGGCATTTCACAGAGATGAAACCCATTTTCTGTGAAGTATTCACAGAAGCTAAAAGACTAAGCTAAACCCACAACTTTGAACTTTCACTGGCAGTGGACAGGGCACCATTTCGGAAGATCAAAGGCTTTGCATGAATGGGATGCAGTAGACGTTTACAAGAATGTGATCCAATAGCTTCAAGCATCCTTGTACAGATATCTTCTTCAGTGTGAAAAGGGTCAATCAATCACAAAGGTAAATTTTTCGTTTTGTAAGCATGCTTTCAGTTTGATAATTTTTGCCATTTTAAACTTTTAGTATTGTAAGGATTCTCACTAATGCTAGACATGTTCTTGATTTGAAAAAAAATCTCATCTCTTTGGACACCCTTGAGGCTCTTTGGTGTAAATATGCAACTAAAGGTGGAGTTATGAAAGTTTGTAAAGGTAGTCTTGTTGTTATGAAAGGTTATAAGTCTGGTAGTTTGTATACTTTGTAGGGAACTACTGTTACAGGTTCTGTTGCAGTTTCTACATTAAACTTGTTCAATGCTGATATCACCAAATTGTGGCATATGCGTTTGGGGTACATAAGTGAGAAAGGCCTGCGAATGTTGAGTAAGAGAGGCCTTTTAGATGAACAAAATATCGGTGCATTGGACTTCTGTGAGCACTGTATTTTTGGGAAGCAGAAAAAGGTCAGCTTCAACTCACCAGTAATTCACTGGACTAAAGGTACTTTAGATTATATTCATTCAGATCTTTGGGGTCCATCTCGTGTTCCTTCTAAAGGTAGTGTCAGGTATTTGCTAACTTTCATTGATGATTATTCAAGGAAAGTTTGGTTTTATTTTTTAAAGAATAAGAGTAATATTTACCTAACTTTCAAATAGTGAAAAGTTTTGATTGAGAAATAGACAGGTAAATAGATTAATCGGTTGTGGACAAATAATGGCATGGAATTTTGTGACAAAGAATTTAATGAATTTTGTAAAAATGAAAGAATTGTTTGGCACCATACAGTAAGAATGACGCCCCAACAAAACGGTATTGCAGAACGTATGAAAGAACTATTCTGAAAGAGCACGATGTATGATATCAAATGTAGGGTTGAAAAAAGATTTCTGGGCAGAGGCAGTTTTTACAGCATGTTATATTATCAATCGCTCTCTTTTTGCAACTCTTGATTTCAAAACTCTTGAGGAAGTTTGGTTAATTACTCTGATTTGAAAGTTTTTGGATGTCCGGCATACATGCATATAAATGATGGAAAATTGGAGCCTAGAGCTAAAAAATATATTTTTCTTGGGTATGTTTCTGGGGTGAAAGGATACACATTGCGGTGTCCAGATCTCAAATCACCAAAATTTGTAATTAGCAGAGATGTTACATTTGATGAATTGTCTATGTTAAATTCCAAAAGGGAGGCTTCTAGTTCTTCTTGTGCAGATGGAGATGGTACGCAGGAGCTATAGAGCTTGAAGTTGGCTGTTCTGGTCCTTCTAATTTAACTTCTTCTATTCAGCAAAATTCAGCTCACAATGATGAAAAAGATATAGAAGAAGAGTATTCTATAGCCAGGAATAGATCAAGAAGGGAGATTCGACCATTGCAAAGGTATACAAATTTAGTTGCATATGCTTTGTCTGTTGCAGAAGAAATAAATAGAGATGGTAAACCGTCTACCTACAACGAAGTTGTTTTATGTGAAGATTCAGCTAAGTGGTTGATTGCAATGAATGAAGAAATTGAGTCCCTCTATAAGAATGGAACTTGGGTTCTTGTAAAGCCGTCTTTGGAAAAGAAACTTTTTGGTTGCAAATAGGTCTTCAAGAAACATGAGAGTACTTCCGAGGCTAAAGATGAAAGGTACAATGCAAGATTAGTTGCAAAGGACTATAGTCGGTACAAGGTGTTGATTTTAATGACGTATTTTTACCTGTTGTTAAACATAACTCTATCTATGTTTTACTTACTTTAGTTGCTATGTATAATTTGGAATTAGAGTAACTTGACGTTAAGACAGCCTTCCTGCATGGTAATCTTGAGGAACAAATTTACATGAAGCAACTTGAGGGATTTAAAATTAAAGGAAAAGAAGACCATGTTTGCCTTTTGAAGAAATCCTTGTATAGAATGAAGTAGTCACCAAGACAGTGGTATAAGAGATTTGACTCTTTTATGTTGAGTCGTAGTTATTCAAGGAGCATGTACGATAGCTGTGTTTACTTCCGAAAGTTACATGATGGTTCTTTCATTTGTTTGCTGCTCATTGTTGCTAAGAGTCTGGTAGAAATCGATATCTTGAAGAGATAGTTAAAGAGTGAATTTGAGATGAAAGATTTGGAAGCAGCTAAAAAGATTCTTGGCATGGAGATCAAGAGAGATCGAGCTCTTGGAAAGTTATACCTAACTCAAAAAAATTACATTGAGAAAGTTTTGGAGAGATTTGGCATGAAAAATGCAAAACCTGTAAGTACTCTTTTTGCAAGTCATTTTAAACTTTTAGTTACTCAGCCACCACAGTCAAGTGAAGAGGAAGATTGTATGTCATGGGTTCCATATTCCAGAGCAATCGACAGTATAATGTATGCAATAGTTTGTACTCGTCCGGATATTTCACAAGCAGTTAGTGTGGTTAGCAGATATATGTCTTGTCCTTGAAAAGCACAATGGCAAGCCGTAAAATGGATTCTTAGATACTTGCGAGGCACTTCAGATACTTGTTTGGAGTTTGGAAGAAGTAACAATATTTTGGTTGGTTTTGTGGATTCTGACTACGCCAGAAATCTTGACAGAAGAAGATCATTTACTAACTATATATTTTGCATTAGAGGTTGTACAGTTAGTTGGAAAGCTAGCTTACAACATGTAGTGGCCTTGTCAACTATGGATGCAGAATATATAACTTTGACCGAGGTAATCAAAGAAGCTTTGTGGTGGAAAGGTTTATTTGATGAGCTCAATCTGCATAAAGACATAATTACAATTTACTGTGAAAGTCAAAGTGCTATACATTTAACTAGAGATCAGATATATCATGAGAGGACAAAGCATATTGATGTGAAGTTTCACTTCATTCGAGATATTATTGTTGAGAAGAAAGTCTTTGTTCAGAAGATTAATACTAAAGATAATCATGCTGACATGTCTACGAAGCCTCTTCCCGTCTTCAAGTTCAAGCAGAGTCTGGACTTGATTGGCGTTCACTATTCATGATCTATGGTTTTTGGACTTTTATGGAGAAGGTGGAGTAAAATTATTATATTTGAGTTTAGGATGCAAGTTAAGGTGGAGATTTGTTATGGATGCCTTGCATCCATGTGGGTATGTCCCACATCGGTGGGCAATCCATTCATGAAGGTGTCCCACATCGGATACCAACAATAATAGCTAGATATCAACAATAATAGCCCTCCTTTGAAGCCTTATAAATATAAGGCCTTGTTTAGCTTTGTAACAACACAACACTAACAAGAGTTCTTCTAGCTCGTTTAAGTTTTGTTTCTTTTGAGGTTCTTTTGTTTTGTATTATTGGTGTTTAGTGACTTAGGAATACTTTTCTAAAGCTTTGTAAATTGTCTTTTTCATAGTAAAGTTTTGTTTCATCTCCGCCCGTGGATGTAGGTCATTTGACCGAACCATGTAAGTTCTTATGTCTCTCTCTTATTTCTTTTCTCGTTATTTATTTTTTCTTCGCATTATTTTCGTTATTATTTCTTTATTGTCGTCTTGTATGATTTTGCCATTGAAGTTTTGGTTTGTTCCTAGGGCCTTTCCCTAACATTATGAATGGATGAAAATACCTATAAAACAAGTTATGTGAGAGCCGTGGGATGAACTTCCATGAGCACTTAATAGTTTCAATTGATGAAATGATTATTTTTTAAGTGTTTTAAATCGTCATGTGTTAAATCATACATTTTAAAATTCGAGTATGAAAATCAAAATATGTGAAAGTGTAAGGGTGGTTGGCATATTTTGTCCAAAGTATTTTTGTCCATAGTTCAAGGATAAACTTCCGTGATCACTTAATAGTTTCAATTGACGAAATGACTATTTTTTTAGGTATTTTAAATATTCAAGGATTAAAATTATATATTTTAAAATTCGAGTGTGAAAATCAAAATATGTGAAAGTTTAAGGGTGATTGGCATATTTTGTCCAAAGGACTTTAAAATATTACTGTTACCTTTTGGACCAAATGAATTAGTTGAAAAAAATTCATTTAACTGGGGCACAAGCATGAAAAATTGAGCATTCTTTACAGTCTTTTTTGCATTAGAAGTATTTACTATTTCTCTAAAAATATAAACATATTAGACTAGCATAAAAAATTAAAACATTTTGATTAGATAAGCGAAAAAAATGATAAGTTGGCAATAATGAACTTAATTCTATGCTTTTGCCCTTTTTGTCTCCTTCTATGCCTTTCGCCCCTAAGCAGCTTATAAGTGCCTTTTCTACCTTTATATTATTTACATTTTAAAAAATAGTTGTATGAACTTAATTTTCATAAATTACATTGTTAAAATTTTATATTACATTTATTGTTAAAAATGAATTTGTAATATATGTAATCAAAAGAGGAGGAAGGAAAAAAAAAATCCATGCAATTTCACTCTCCGCAACTCTTTCAACTTACCAAGTGTCAAGCATTATATTTAATCATGTACATTTATATATAGGCAAACCATTCTGATGACTCTCGAATTATTACGAAATCTTACTTTTGTTCTCCAACTAAAAAAAAGCGCAAAATAATTTTTCGAATTTTTTGATTGTTCAGATCTTATCCTCCTATCAATTGACCAATGATTAACACTCCAATCTATAAAAAAATTAAGGGTAAAATCATGTTTTTACTATTCAACTTCTTCTTTCTAGAGTCAATCCCCTTTTTATTTGCCTTCCAGTTTACGCTATTAATGAAACCAAATCCATCCGCAATTAGTCCATCGAAAATCCTATTATTAGATGATCCTATTTCGAGCTTCGTTTCCATTACTGCCGGATTCAAATCCTCCTCTTTGTCGTCTTTCACCATTGCAACAACCCTTTCTTCCTTTTCTCCATCATCCTCGTCCATGATTGCCGGCATGGTTCCCATGAGCATGTATATGCCACTCAGATGGGCTAAGATAGTTCCGCAGCATGATTTCTGTGCTACCGATCTATTGAACTTTCACTTTTTGTTTCTGAAATAGTTGCCGAAAACTAAAAATGCGATCAAAGCTCCTAATAATCATTGACAGCACTGCAATTGGAAGAACCGCGTCCATTCATTGCTCGAAATTTTCCAAGTTTTGTTCTTTAATTTCTTAAGCTCAAGATACTTTGATTCCAGTTGCAACGATCACAATGATCAATCAGATTGGAAAGGAACCACAAGTTTGCATAGCCTTAATCAAATTGCACTCATCTTTTAAATGGACTTCGAGCTATGTATATCTAATACGAGTTTTTTTTTTTTGCCCCCAATTTCTTCTGTTTCTTTTTCGGTTAATTTTGATAACGCGCCTGACTAATTTCCTCACGAATCTCTTATTTCAATTTTCTACAAAGCTCATGTCTGATCAGAGGATCTTTATTTTCTCTCTCTTTTGGAGGCTCTCAAAAGTGGCAAATTTCTATGCATTTAAATTCTTATTCGGATTTGAATTTTTTTGTTAGAGTTTTACTCTAGAGCCAATTATTCATACAATGTATTTTGCACATTAATTAATAAAAGACATTCTTTGCCTTTCAGTTTAATTAATCATTTTGTGAATATATATATATATATATATATATATATATATATAAATATATAACTGATAGATAAAGTTTCTAACACAATATATAGTGTTACTGATATTTTACTATTAAACAATTCATGTCAAGTCACTTGACTTTCTGGACTTTGGGTAGTCATCCTAAATGTCGCTCTTGATTTGCTAAATATGAATTTATTAATTAAAAAATTAATAAATTAATCTTAATTAGAATTAATAAATTAATTCTAATTATTAACAATTATTAATTCTACAGCGATTAGAATTAATTCATATTGGCTATTGACTAGAAAACCTAATAGCTCACATAATAGAGGAATTGGTACTTAATATATTATTAAATAATATTATGAGGTTAATTTGTGAGAATAAATAATTATTATGGGCTAATTATAAAGTGTTATAATTATTTGAGGTTGAATTGTAATTACTAAATTCTTTTTGGGTGAATTATAAATATGTTATAATTCGGGGTCTAATTGCAATTCTTAAATCCTAAAGGCCCATAATTGAAAAACTAAATTATTGTTTCCTAAAAGAATTAGGAAACAAAATCTATATGCTCTGTAATAGGGATAGCAATCATGTTATGTTCATGTTGGCGAGTCGTGTCAATTTGGGATAATTATACACGACATGCCAACTTAAACACGATCCGATTAATAAACGTGTCATATCGTGTCAATCTATTTATTTTCGTGTCATGTTCGCGTTATAAAACAGATTGATACGATTAGACACAAAAATTAAATAAATAATTACTAAACTCGCCAACCCGAATATCTACTAAACTTGTCAATCTATCCACTCATTACACAAAAAATTTTAAAAAATCAAATTATATAAAATTTAAAAAACTAAACAGCCCATAAAGTCATAAATAACCAATAAAACAACAAATCATCTAACTAAATATCTAGAGATCTCAATAAATTCATAAGATTTAATCTTAAAAATCTAATCAAATGTAGTTTTGCAATAAAATTAAATTGTTCAAGAAATTATTTTCTCCAACTAAAAGGTATTGTAATAATAATAATAATAATAATATTATTATTATTATAGACACTAAATAATAATTAATTAAGAATGATTCGTTTACCATATATTAAGCAAATAGCCAAATTAACATCATTTATTTTTCTTAAGAGGTCTCATATAATTAAACAAAATAGACACACAAACAATTCAATTAATTCATATAATAAAATTTAATTCAATTAATTCATGTAAAAAAATTAAATTATCTAATTTTCTTTAGTTTAATTTGTAAGGTAT
Source organism: Voacanga thouarsii (assembly GCA_026120185.1). Taxonomy (NCBI): domain Eukaryota; kingdom Viridiplantae; phylum Streptophyta; class Magnoliopsida; order Gentianales; family Apocynaceae; genus Voacanga; species Voacanga thouarsii. The sequence continues at coordinate 458,875 of JANUWF010001050.1, read as the reverse complement.
TACAAAAAAGTATTAAATATAAGTATTAAAAAAAAGTTAAATGGAAATTAAACTATCTAATTTTCTTTAGTTTAATTTGTAAGGTATTACCAAAAAGTATTAAATATAAGTATTAAAAAAAAGTTAAATGAGCTTCGTGGGTTGAAACGGATAGAGACGAGTTGAGCCCGTTTATGACTCGAATATGTTTAAAGTTAAATGGATCGATCTGTTTTGACCCAAACCCGCAAAATCTCAACTCTAATCTGCTATAATCGTGTTGTTTTCGTGTCATGTTCAATATTACCACCCCTACTCCGTATGTCTCCTTTGAAAGATAAGGCAGTGGAGACTTTGTACAAAAACACAGAGAAATTGTTCTTTGTTTTGCACACAGGAAAAACGTACAGAAAAAGTTTTCTTTTCATTTTTGAACAAAATAAATCCCTAGCCACCAATAAATTTTTCTAACATAAAATTTTGATGATTCTTGAGTACATCCTCATGTGGATCAATATTAGAAAAATTCCTACACTTAGAATTTTGGTGTTTCATGATTGAACGAATTTATGGAAGGGTTCTGTGTGGGTGAAAAAATTTTAAAAGTTGCATTCTCAAATGTAACGAATTTTTCTTTCATTTCCTAAACCGTTTAATTACATACGAGTAATTTTATTGCGTGGATTTCATTTTATTTTTTCGCTACGTGTAAATTGGTTTGCATGATTGAAGTTCAATATTATTTTTTTTTCTATTTGAAGCTGTACAATACATTCACAAATCTGCACTGACTCTTGAGATTAAGCTAAAGGCCAAGATTTGTCTTAGCCCAATTGAAGAAGTTGAGGGAAAGCTTGGGTCTTGTGGAGGATTTGGAGGGACAGAGTGTTAGTGTTATTCCTTAGAGGCAATCACTTGTACATTGTATATGACATATTTTACTTTAATAAAAGGCATTATTTATCTTACAATTTCTTTTATTTACTTTAAATAATATAATTGTTCGATAAAGTCCTTAGTACAATACTGTGTTAAGGAAATCATGGTAGAGATTATGATATGAGATTCCTACTACATTGGATGGTGTTAGTACTTAAATAGTCCCTAGTCATAGTATTAATGAGACAGGACATCATTAATGCGTTAAGACTAGCATGTGTTAGACTTCCTGATTTGATCAGATGGTGGTTCTTATAACCGTGAGTATTGAGATATTCAAAGTTAACACATGGATGCTTGTTAATGGAACAAGTTTATTGGATGACCTAACTTTGAGATAATCACATGGATAACTATTTAGTGCTAGTGATATAATCTCAATATAGCAAACGTTCAAGTATCCTTAGATTTGAGATCTCCAAGGTACTTTTTTTGTTGAGTATTGTACTTTGATTTCAATCTTCGGAGCTCGATCGAGGGCTGCCTATGGGATGGATATTGGGTACATTGTGAGGTAAACGAAAGTAGTTGAGATGGTCAATAAAGGATTCACTACTCCTAATAGTAGGGGTGAATATCTCACGACCACTTATAGAAATTACTACTTGGAAAGTCCTTGGCCAAGGCGATTGTGTATTGGAAATAGTTCCAATTGATACATATCTAGAGTAGTGGGTTTCTGGTACAAGTACTATTGTAGTCGGGCTAAAATTAATTCTGGAGGGAGTTGGCACTAATTCCGTACTTCAAACCGAATGAGATATTGTATGGTGAAAAGAGTTAATTGCATTGAAGTTTGTTATTGAAGGGTTCATGTCAAGCCATTTGACTTCCTGGACTTTTGGGTGGTTATGATATGTTGTTAGATACCGCTCATGATTTGGGAATATGGGTTTATTAATTGATGAATTAATAAACCAATCCTAATTAGACTTAATAGGATTAATTCTAATTAATTATGAATTATTAATCTTAAAGACGTTTGGATTAATTCATATTCGCTACCAATTGACTAAGAAACCTAATAGGTCACACACAATAGAGGATTATATACTCAAAATGTTATTTGATAGCATAGAGGGGTTAATTGCGAGAAAGAGAAGTTGTTGTGGATAAATTATAATTAGTTATAATTTGTGGTCCAAGTTATAATTGTAGGAACTTGATGTTTCCAATTACAATTAGGAAATTCTAATTGTTTTAAAATTTCGAATTTTCAGTAGATTTTGGAACATATATTGGATATGCTCGAAACTCTGATCCAAGAGCGATTCACATGAAAATAGGAGCCACAAAACAAACGTCTTCTTCTCTTTCTCTCTCTCTTGTTTTGCTGAAAACGAAAACAACCCTAACCGCCATCTTTTTCTACTAGCACAGAAAATTTTGGTACTTGAGTATTCTTCTGTGGATTATTGTTAGAGATAATCACACACTGTGATTATAGTGGTTAGAAGACAAACTCTCGTAGAGTTTGCATAAGAGGATTGTTGGATCACGCATTGACTTGAAGAAGATCAATTTTGTTCTTCGGACGATCATCCAAAGGTAAAAGCTATTACCTTTATTATTATTATGTCTTGTTTTTCACACATAGACGGATTCTGAGAAAGTATCTCGTTTTATTTTCCGCTGCGCCGTATACGATACAAGACTAAGATACCCAACACAGAGATGGGGAAAGGTTGGAGATTTTGAAGGGGGTTGGAGGAGTGGCACCTAATATTTAAGTTGCCTTTGAAAGAGGACACTGAGAGATTTGTGAAACCAATTGAATTTGTTGCACTTGACTTCTCCAATTGAGAGATGATGCCTTTGAATTTTTTAGTGTAGAAACTGAGAGAAATGGATGCAGTTCTGCATTTATCCGAATCGATTTTTCCTTTCGAATATTGTTGACCCTGGAGGAAGAAGATGAATAGTAAAAAGATAATTTTATCCCTCATCTTTTGACGAATTGGAGAGTTTAACTAACTGTAATTAGAGTTTGGAACACTTTGTACGTATTAAACACTAGAAACAAAAGCATGTGAAAATCTCTTTTGGCAGATTGTGTGGAGGTGAGGGCTAAACAGCATGAAGGATGAATATTAATTATAATCATGGGTTGGAAGGTTTGAAGTTTGATCAGAGGGCTCTGCATCTTCCATCTTCATAGGATAAAGAAATAAGTTATCTGAGGGATGAAGTTCAATTCTCAGTGACACATAGTATCTTTGAAGCCTGTCATGCTTTTCACTTATTATTCTCACGGGCACTTACAATGTAGCCATCACAAAGCATAAACTGTCCACATCGCTCGCCAAAAGGTCAAAAACTCTGGTTTTTTTTCTTGGTGGTTGGCAAATTGCAGCAGTGAAATTCAATAATACAAATGGCTTTAACATCTGCATCATCTATAGACTATAGTCTTCTGAAAACGTTATTTGTGCATCCAATAATTCATGTTAAGACATTAAAATACTGCACAGATTCGACAGTTAGACATGATTTTAAGGTTTGGAATTTTGCAGGGATATCAGTGCTGTTTTCCAGGTCTCTACATTATCATAATCATTTGTTTCTATTATAGTATGAGCTTAAAAACATCAAGCAGTCAATAGATTGTTGTAGTTATCCTTGGCTGGCTCAATCTTTGGGTCTCATCCTCTTTCTTTTCTGTCATGGCTAGTATTTATAATCCAAAACTCTTCTAACATTTTTCTTTAAATATGAAATTTTAACTCCTTCAAAGTAAGGTCTGAGATATATATATATATATATATATATATATATATATAAAGAAAAATTCCTTCCTTGATACTTTTAGAACTCAATTCTGATATTCTATATTGTAAGTCAATACTTAATTGCTATATTAAGGGTTCAACATTAATCTTTTAAAGTATAAGTCAATATTTGATTACTATACTATTATTTGAGAAGAGATTTTTACGATATAAGATAAATTATTTAAAAATTAAAATTGTGTTTAAACTAAGATACACAAATTTTTTAATTGTAAATTATTATATCATATACATTGTGTATAATATATTAAAAATAATACAAAATTTTAAATGCAAAATATCTAAAAATTAAGTTCATGTAGATAACTTTTAATACGTGTAATATATAAAAATATAAAAATTGAGTCCATCTAAATACTTCCTTCATGTTTCTAAATGTCGTTTCAGATTTTGCAATATAGATTATGGAAGTCTTTAAATTTAAAGAGTTTTGATGAAAAAAACTAAATTAATTTTTTTTAAATCTAAAAGAATCATTAGTATACAAGTCTAAAAATTAAGAGTTAAATGCTAATATTAACAAGTTTTTGTATTGGAAATAATAAAGTTAGTTTGAAAAATTCAAAATTAATGAATGCCATAATTTAATGAAATAATAAAAAAATAAATGCTTTTTTGAATTTAAAAAATAATAGATAATTGTAACACTAATTCCAGTACCCCCCGCCCCCCAATATGCTACGGAGATGAAAAAGAGGAGATAGATAGGTACCTTGCCCTGACTGGTAGGAGCTAAGCTTAATCGAGAAATTCCGTGATGAGCCCAATTAATTACCACCAATTCCAACTTTCCACGTGCATTTGTGTTCAATCAAGCAATTAAAACCTTGCCAATCAAACCGTAGAAAAATGGCGGATTTGAATGTGAACTATAATCACAGGCCCATACATTCCACTGCTTTGGTTGTTCTTCCCACTACTTTTGCTGCCAATTCACGCCTCACATTCTCCTCAACTTTCAACCCTTCTTGTTCTCTTCCTCAAAACCCTTTATTAAGGGTTCACAGAAAGTTTCAGCTTCGGCTTTATCCAAGAATTGTTACTTCTCTATCAACGTTATCAGCAATGGCTACTGGGTAATTTGTTTCTTTTGTTTATTGTGAAAATTCGTGCAAAAGGGAATGATAAAGTTAGCTTTTTTGCTCAATTGGGGTAATTTTAGTTGATTTCCATTTTGAACCTTCAATTTTAGTGCTTCTTTTGTTTCTTTTTCGGTGTTATGATGTTTCTGCTTTCAAGTTTGTTGATTGCTTCTTGTGGGTTGCTTTTGTTTTCAGAAGTGTGAAAGAGGAACTTCCGCCTCCTCTTGATTCGTCTTCAGAGCCACCTGCTATATTTGATGGAACACCCAAGTTAGTTCAATTTAGTTGCTTTCTTTTTAGTAACTTGGTGGGGTTGATTTTGTCCAACCTTTCTTGAGAAATCTCAATTTTCAGTGATTATCTACTTCAATTGTTTTTCTTCTGCACTTCTGGAATTTGGTTAATGCCCTCTTTACAATTCTTTCGCCTGCAAATGGGAATGCTCCATACTCTACATGCGACCCATAAAATGCCTGAGAAACGCGACGAATGAAGAATTTTATTGGGCATCTTAACGGACACATCTGAGTTCACGAGACACTAAATTCGAGCATTATCAATGGGATAAGGGGCATGGATCAAATAACAGTTTAGCTTAATGAGGAGTTTAGTTTCCACAATTGATTTCTCTTTGGTAACTGCCATTTTTAACATTTTCTTATTTATATTGCTTCATTTTTTAGGTTGTACATATCTTACATATGCCCGTATGCACAGCGTGTGTGGATTGCCAGGAACTATAAGGTTGACACTGTTTTCTCTTGATTTCATTTTCCATATACTTTCTCTTACAGTTTATACTTGCATGAAATCTGGTAAATTTCATATGGCGCTACGAATTTGGTCTTTTGGTTCTTCTGGAGCAGGGACTGCAGGAAAATATAAAATTGGTGCCCATTGATCTACAGAACAGGCCAGCCTGGTATAAGGAGAAAGTTTACCCACCAAATAAGGTACTAAATTCTGCTGCACAATGTGCAATATGAGGTATTTCATTCTCGTGTTGCATACAGCAACTTGCAGGTACTAAATGTTCAAAAGCTTGCCGAACAATTTCACTTCTTGACAAATTAATTAGTTTCTTGCATCAGGCCTGGAAACCTCAACCATTTTCCAGAAATACTTGTCATGGTCTGATCTTTAACTAGCATAGACTTCAAAGTTGTGAAACATGAGAAGAAAGATAGATGATTTTTGGCTTTGACCAATTAGCATTCATGTTTCATTTGTTTTTCTTTCTTTAATGCCTTTTTGCAATGGTCTTATCTTGAGTTTTTTACTTCACACAGGTGCCATCACTGGAACACAATAATGAAGTTAAAGGGGAGAGTCTTGATCTACTTAAATATGTTGACAGTAACTTTGAAGGTCTTCCACTTCTTCCTGATGTAAGATATTCGCAACATTTCTCTTGAATTTTGAAGAAAGCAGCATCAGGATCTTAATCTATATTGTTTTTAATTCCTTGAGCACTAAATGGAAATGTAGGATCCAGCCAAGAGAGAGTTCGCAGAAGAGTTGCTATCATACGTTGACTCCTTCAGTAAAACTGTAGTTTCTTCTTTCAAGGAAGATGGGATGGGTGAGGCTGGTAAGTTGATTCATTTCACTTTCAGGTGTCTTTTTTCTGAGAAAATGATACAATGGAGGTGATTTATTTTAGGTTCTGCCTTTGATCACATTGAGAATGCCCTGGGAAAATTTGATGATGGACCTTTTTTCCTTGGAAATTTCAGTCTGGTATGTTTAGGTTCAACCTTTATTTATTTTTATGTGCCTTGCTTCAATGGAGGATCCATGTTGCAACAAAAGAAGGGGGAAAAAAAGAGAAATGATGAGCTTGATTGTCCACATTAACTCTTAGACTGACATGTTTTGCGATGGATGAACTCAGGTAGACATAGCTTATGCTCCATTTATTGAAAGGTTTTATCCCTTCATTCTGGATGTAAAGAAGTATGATATCATAGAAGGCAGGCCAAAGCTGGCAACTTGGATTCAGGTACTTATCAAAACTACCATTTTTCTAAATATGATCCATTAAACTGGCAACATTGAAGAGAAGTACTATCCCATGAGCAACATATTATCTTTGTAAGTGGGGAAGACTTTAACCTTTTGGGTTTAAAATGGATATTAACTATTTATATTATTTCTGAAGATATATTCTATTTAGTTGATGTGGGGTATCTGAAAGATGATTCTGATCCTAGCAAAGCCTTGATCTTTCTGGTTATACCTAATGAAGCTTCTCATGTTGAATCTTACAAGGAAAAGCTGGTATTTTACTTTTGTGGTCAATCATTGTTTTTATCCATTTATGAAGGAGAAGCTCCAAACCTGTGGATCCACCAGTGGGTGACCAAATACGGTAGAGAAAAAGACTTTGCTTAGGAATCAAATACATACTGTATTCTAGTTACTTCCAGCAAGAGTAGAGAGTGCATTTGTTAATAAAAAATTGGCATGGAAGAGCAAGGAGTTTGTTTAATGAAATGCAAAACGTGCATACAAGCTATTGAGAGGTAAGTGGAGCAGGAAAGATGGATCAAAATTGGGTTCAACTGTTAACTGCCGCCCCTGCCCCTATAGCAAAATAGGATTTAAGATGGAATTTGGAAACCTTTTAAATTGAGCTTTGCAGGAGAACAAATCTGTTACTTATCCTCAACTATGTTGCATTTACTTTGAACTTCACACAGTTGTGGTAAACGTTCAAGTCTTAGGTTGATATTCTGAATTAATGTTGAACATAGATCAACACAGCCACCTTGACAAGAAGCCAAAACCTCTGCTGTTCTATTTGGACAAAAATCAAATAATGTTTTCACTTCCCCTTTTTGTCAGAATTGAATCAATTGTATTTCCATTTGTGATAACACTTTTAACTTGCTTTTGCAGGAGATAAACAAAATTGAGGCGTATACAGTGACTAAACGTGATCCAAAGGAAATTGTAGAGGCATACAAGAAACGTTTCTCGGTACTAGCCTTATATCAAATGATAATAGATGTTCAGAGTATATCGCTTAGAGCTGGATACAGTGTGTGTTAATTTCTTACTGTGTTTTTCTTCTTCTTCTTCCTCAGTCTTAAGCTTTGAGTTCTTCAAGCCAAAGGATATGCGCGGAATTGGAAAATTGTCGAACAGCATCTCGAAGTCATGCATGAGGCCTGGAAATATTATTTGTAGAGATTAATGGGAAGATCATAATCCTCTAAAGCTATTTGTTGTTTTGCATAAACGTTGATATGTTATTTGCGGACATATTATTTATTAGGAGGACTGGCAAACTGTTCTTAGCAAATACAGTATAGTGTAAGATGGTGGACTAACATAGTCTCAGTTTTCCTTAGCGTTGGCAACTGGGCCCTTCGGATCGGTGTGTCGGACTGGGCCTGGCCTGGCCTGGCCCGAGGGCTGAACCTACTATTGTGGGGAAGGCCGGTCCTAGGTCCCGAGCTGATTTTATCCCTAGCCCGTCATGGGTCGGCCTGCATTGGAGAGCCGTTGCATCAATGGCTCTCCACTTTTTTTTTTTTTTTTTTTACAATTTGGTTCCTCTAACGTCTTTCTATGTATATGTTTTTTACTTTAGACTTTTAACAGTTATATTCTTCTTTTAACCCCTAAAACTCTAAAAATATCCCTCAATGCATTTCAAAACTCATTAAACACTTTTTAACTCTCTCTAATTTTCTTAAATTCTCTTATTTTCATTCATCTTTTTCTTATAATTCTCAAATTTCTTTATTTTATCTACAAAAAGTATTAGAATAGAATTTATTTTTTAATATATTTTTTTAATTCTTTAAGAAAGTTTTCATATTCTAGAAGGTTATTAAGTGGCGAAATAGTAGATACAATAAATAAAGCTTTACAAAGTATTGTTGTTTTTGGTTATCAATTAATTAATGTTTCTTAATCTTATATTCTTATTTTTTAATTTTATTAATTATTTATTTGTTTTAGTTGTTTGTTTAATTTTTATGTTAATTTGTTATTTATATTTTTCAATTCTCTTATTTCATTATTTATTAATATTTTATTTCATTTTTAAAACTTTTATTTGAATTTTTATTGATTGTTTTTTTTTAAATAATGAATCCAAATCAATATCATCATTTTTTTTCATCACAATCATCTGCACGTTTTGCTTTCAATATAGATTCAGTCTTAAATTTGATAAATAATGAAATATGTAATAAAAAAGAATGCCCTAATAGGTTTGGCGTTAGTGTTTCACAATGACAACTAACTCCAACTATTAATCTTAATGAATCTAATATAAGTCATGATGATGGTGAAACTTCGAAAGTTACAACTAACGTAAAAACATCTAGTTTGGATTTTTTTTGAAATGGATAATGATAATAATATGGCAACATGTAAAATTTGTAATGTGTTATATGCATATAAGAAGGGAGGAGAACAAAAGGTAGTGAGAGAAAGTCTAGAGAGAAGTTGCTCTCGACTCTTGGTTTTTCACCTGGGGTACTGCCTCCAACTAGCGCCGCTATTGTGCTTAGGTATGCGATTCCAGCATGCTACGTGATTCTCAAAGTGCGTTTCTTGATTTCGACCCACCGATTTGTTGATTCATTGCGTGTGATTAGGTGATTGTGTGGGTCTGTGGCATTATTACTGCATTTTTGTTTTGTCGCACATGACACTCTATGTGCGTGCTCCTAAGACAAAATGAATTAAATTCGTTGTGTTTATTACTTGGGTTTCACTTATGGTTGCCTTTGGTAATGGATGCAATGATTTGCTGTCTGCATTTCGAGGTTCTGATACTTAGTGGCCGACAGAGATACAGATTGACTACAGACTGCTTCTTCGACTTTGTCTCTGCCCGTTTGTAGTTTAGTTGACTGTCTTTTGGGTTTGGTCGGGCTATGCATTTAGTGGTTGACTCCATTTCTGCTTAAATATTGTCTGCTTGCTCCTTCTTGTCTCTGTTTTCTTACTGTCCCTGTTTACCCGAATTCTGGGGCTATGTTCTTTAGACTCGTTTCGAGCCTTCTTTTTAATCTACTCTCCTCTCACGTTGGACCCACTGTGCGCACATCTGTCCTATTGTTCTTTGTTTGTTCTTCGTAAATACCACCCTTGATCCATTCTTCACCTCGTCTAAGTGGGTATACCAATTTCCCAGTTCTGGTTTCTGGTAACCGTGCTTTCAGTGGGGACCACTTCTAACCATTAGCCCATTCATTTTCAAACTTCAAATTTTCTTTTGCCGCCTTTAGCTCTCTGGGTCGGCCATTGGGTCATCCAGGTAGCCCTCTCGTGACCCTACCCCGGCCTTCCTTATGGCCCCTATTTCGAAAGTTTTGGGCAAGGGAAAGAAGGCCCAGCCCAAAGAGAAAAAGAAAAGGCTTGTTGGCCTTTCCAAAGCTGATGACTCTTTTGCCTCTGAGTCATCCTCTTCAGCCCATCCCCTTCCTGAGCCCAATCCTGATAATCCTGACTCACTCCCGGAGCCTAATCCTACCCCCTCTCTTGTCGAAGAGACCCAACTAGCCTCTGACCTAACACCCTCACCTCTCCCGGTAGCCAATAAGGCCACAACTAGGACCTGGGCAAATGTCCTTACTGGTAACAGAGACAAGCAAAATTGTCTTAAGTTGAAGTACGTTCCATCCACTAATGGCGATACTGCTATGATTGAGGAATATGATTTCCGGAATTTTGAACTGCACATCGGGTACTGTCTTGTGGGCTTGTTTGTGGGTAGATATCCTGGGAAATTGGCTATTGAGGAGCTCATGCGTAGTTGGCCTATGCACTGCCGGTTCTATAACCATGCATCTGGATGGATTGTCTTTAGGTTCAGTAAGGATGAAGATAGGCAGGCTGTCCTGAAAGGAGGCCCGTATTCCTCTTATGGCAGGAGTCTGATTTTGAAGGAGATGCCTATGGAGTTTGATTTCTCTCTGGACGAAGTTAGCATTATGCCTTTGTGGGTTTCTTTTCCCAACCTTCCCTTGCCTTTGTGGAATGAGAACTTTCCGGGGAGAATTGCTTCATGTGTCGAAACACCGATTATGGCTGATATGGCAACTTCTACGGGTGATAGAATTTCCTATGCTCGAATGTTGATTGAAGTGGACGTAGCCAAGCCTCTCCCCCGATTGATAAATGTCCGCATGCCGTTGGGTAGGAATAAGAGGCAAAGGGTTACCTACGAATTTGAACCAAAGTATTGCTCTAAGTGCTGCAAATTTGGCCACAACTTGGATGAATGCATGGGGGATAAAATACAAAATCGGACTGATATATAGGGTAAGGCTGCTACCTTGAAGGACAACAAAGCCAGGCCGGTGGTTGCTAATGTAAATCGGCGGCGCAGCCAATCGGCCGCTAGGGGTACAGGCCGCGAAAATGTCTCCCACCCGACTAAACCCGGTGGGCAAATAGTGCCCGACAAAGGCAAGGAACCCATGGAGCATGATGATTCAGGTCAATAGGCGGATCAACCTTGAACGGTGGTTCGTAGGAAGAAATCAAGGGGCAGATCTGCTAACAGGATGGCTGCAGATAAGAAGGCCCAATTAGCCCAGTCCAAGTATACAACTGCAACCGACATGGATCCTAGCCCATCCCGTGCTGGCCCATCTAATGCAGTGGTCAAATCCTCTCCAGCCAGATCGGCCTAACAGAATCCAGTGGAGCCCAACAACAATGCTAGAACCTCTGACAAAGGTGACAAGGAAATTCGGGCAATCAAGGCGAATCCTATACCTACTCTACAAGCCCAGCAACTTGGCCCAGTGGACCCTGAGCCAACCTCCTTGCCTAATGCTCCCCAGCTGAACCAGACGGATTTGGCCTATTCTTCTAAACAAGATGCTGTTACTGAGGGAACCGATAAGGGGCCTAAGAAAATTACAAAGAGGAGAAAATCGGTTAGCAAGGTCGTTGCTGCTGAGCCGACCATTCCTAAGGCAACAATTGTTGCATGGAAAGCAGATATAGAGGCTATACAGGTGGCAAAGGAGGCTGACGGAATCAACCAAATTCATGATGACGAAATACTTGGCACCTCTGATGTGCCATGTGATAAAACATGAAGATTGCCTGTTGGAATGTGAGAGGCTTTCACAAAGCCCTCAAGCACCATGCTGTGAAGGAATTTATTCATAGAAATTATGTTGATATTTTTGCTATCTTAGAAACTAAACTACATGCTAAGACTCTCAACAAAGTCTTACGGTACCAGTTTCCGGGCTGGTCTTCCGTGGATAACTTTATGGAGCATGGCGGAGGGAGAATCTTGATAATCTGGAATGTAGCCGCAGTGGACGTGGATGCACACCAGGTTGATGCCCAGGTGGTTACTTGTAGAGTCAAATGCAAAGTTACTAACACCATCATTTGGTTCTCTTTTGTTTATGCTTTCAACTCTTTGGTTGCTCGACGAGCACTGTGGTCACATCTACTCCAGCTCTCCTCTGCTTTTGACATTCCTTGGATCCTTATGGGAGATTTCAATACCTACAAACAGCTTGGGGAGAAGAAGTATGGCAACCCGTTGACTAACTATGAGATGAAGGATTTTTTTGAATTTTGCTTGTAGGCGGATATTGCGGAATTGCCCTTCTCAAGGTCTTTCTTTACTTAGACCAACACTAAGGTGTGGTCTAAACTAGACAGAATTATGGGTAACTCTCACTGGTTCTCTTCCTCACTACAAGCTACGGTTGAGTTCCTCCCCCTTGGTTGTACCTTGGACCATTCTATAGGCCTATGGAACCTGCTGCAATCTGCCCCTAATAAGTGTAGGAGCTTCAAGTTTTTCAATGTGTTGGCTGATCATAAGGATTTCGTGGAGACGGTTAATGCCTTTTGGGATAGAGATGTGATGGGCTATAGGTAGTTTGCCCTCTGTCGGAATCTCAAAGCACTAAAGAGTAAATTGCGGCAGCTTCACACTTGTGAATTTTCTCATCTATCCTCTAGAGTGATCGCGGCTAACGACAAGGTGGAGGAATACCAGAAGCTCTTATTGAGGGACCCTACTGATGAGCAGTCTAGACTTTTACTCAGAGAAGTGAGGAAGGAAGCATGGCGACTCGGTGAAGCTAAGTTGAATCTGTATAGACAGTTTGCAAAGAATAATTATATGGCTAATGCTGACAGGGGAACAAAGTTTTTCCATGATGTAGTGAAGCGGACTAGGAAGAAAAACTTCATCGCCTCGGCACGGAAAAGTGATGGAACTCTGACCACAAGCCCTAGGGAGGTAATTGATGAACTTGTTGGTTATTTTGCTGAATTACTTGGTACAAAGTCGGACTGCCAGAAACTCGATCCGAATATTGTCCGGGCTGGTCCCTTGCTACAGCCAGAATTGATGCATGATCTTACTAAGGAGGTCACTGCGGTGGAAATTAAAAACACATTGTGGGATATTGGGGACTGCAAAGCACCGGGCCCTGATGGCTACGGTGCGTATTTTTATAAGAAAGCTTGGGGAATTGTTGGTCGAGATTTCGTTGTAGCATGCAAGGAGTTCTTCTCTTCGGGAAAGCTCCTCAAGCAACTTAACCATTCCATTATTGCACCTATCCCAAAATCGAATCATGTGAGTGGGGTTTGTGACTATAGACCCATATCTTTGTTGCAATGTTATCTACAAGGTGATATCAAAGGTACTTGCAACAGATTAAAAGGTGTGCTTAAGGGTATTATTAATGAAGCACAAGCAGCTTTTGTGAAGGATAGGCTCCTGGCTGATAATGTTTTCCTTATTCAAGAACTTATGCGTGCGTATGGCAGGAAGAGATGTGCCCCTAGATGTATGATCAAAGTCGATTTGAGAAAGGCCTACGACTCTATTGACTGGGGTTTTCTTGAAGATCTACTAGCTGAATTGGGCTTCCCACCACTCTTTGTTTCATGGATTATGCAATGTGTGACTACCACCTCTTTTTCGGTAGCTATCAATGATAGTACGCATGACTTTTTCATTGGGGGGAAAGGTCTCCGTCAGGGTGACCCCATCTCACCTCTACTATTTGTTTTGTGTATGGAATATCTTTCCAGGTTAGTCAAGGTGGCTCCTGCACAGACGGATTTCAACTATCATCCCAAATGTGAGGCTTTGGCTATTACGCACCTGATTTTTGCTGATGACTTCATGTTATTCTCTAGGGGGGATGAGCCCTCTATTACTCCTTCTTAACTGCCTAGTTGAGTTTGATAAGGTGGCAGGTCTGGAAATTAATCAAAACAAATCAAATCTCTACTTTGCTGGTCTCCCTACTTCGGAGGTGGAACGTATCACACTGGATGTTGGGATTCCTGTAGGCACTTTTCCTTTTAGATACTTGGATATCCCAATTTTTGCGGACAGAGTTAGAACGGCATTCTATCAGCCATTGATTAACAAACTTTATGGTCATATTGCCCGGTGGACTACTAATGCTTTATCCTATGCGAGGCATCTGGAACTTATCCATTCGGTCCTCCAAGGTGTGGAGTGTTTTTGGCTTAGCATTATGCCTACCCCAGCTGCTGTAATCTCTAAGATTAATCGGCTTGCTAGAGAATTTTTATGGAACTCAAATAATAGCATGGTGGCCTGGACAAATGTCTGTTTACCAAAGAATGAGGGGGGGCTGGGCCTGAGAGACCTTACGGCCTGGAACTGGGCTCTACTAGCAAGAGTAATCTGGGACATCTAAAGTGAGAAGCAGACTTTATGGATCAGATGGGTCCAACACTATTACATTGGCACTCGTTTGTTTTGGGAAATGTAGCCAGTAAAGCAGCATTCTCCTCTGTTTAAGCGGCTGCTCTCCATCAGAGAGACTTTGATCACTCGAGAAGGGACGACGGAGGCAGCAGTGGATCGTATGCAGTCCTGGGCGATTTGCACACGACCACTTTCTGCGTGTGCTTACGACTATCTTAGATAGCAGCAGAGTAGGGTCCTGTGGAATAGAATGCTTTGGCAGCAAAGCTTAACTCCAAAGCACTCATTCACCTTTTGGCTGGGCATCCGTGGGAGGCTGCGCACTAAGGATAGGCTACCCTTATGGACGGACGACCCTATGTATGTTTTTTGTCAAAATGAACCAGAAACAAGTGAGCATCTATTCTTTAGGTGTATAGTTACATTTGCTATTTGGACACAAATTAAGGCCTAGATTGGGATTCAAAGACACTTATCATATATTCCGTCATGTATCAAGTGGTTCCGTGCTAATTACCGAGGTACTGGATGGCAGCCGAAGTCTAAAGCAATAGGACTAGCAGTGACTGTCTACTATATATGGGCAGCTAGGAATAGGAAGATCTTTGAAGGGACCGATGTCGAACCAACCGATATTGCCAAAAAGATTAAAACACATGTGTACATGATCATTTTTACTTTGTACCCTAATGTTTTGAACCTTTTTTGAGTTGTATGCTTCCAATACTAGTTAGATGACCGACTTATGTATATGTCGCTCTAACTAGTTTTTTGCGTTGTACATTCTTTGATCATATATATATACCTTTACATTTTGATCCAAAAAAAAAAAAAAAAAGAAGGGAGGAGGGATAGGAACGTTAGTTAGACATATAAAAAGGTCACATATTGATTGGTTAGAAAACATACTTACAAATTCATATTATAGGAGGTCAAATTATTGGTAATTTTCAACACGATCATAAAAAATAAATAAAAATAGATTTGCTAAAATGATCGTTCAAACTAAATTACCTTTTAATTTTGTAGAAAATTCAGTTTATGAACAATACTTGCAAAACAATTGTCAAACTGTATAGAAAAGGATTCCTAGAATAATATTAAAAAAATGATATAATAAAAATATATAAAGAAATGAAAGAGTATCTAATTACCAAGTTTGATTCTTATAATTGAAAATTTACTCTTACTTATGATGGTTGGATTGCAATTACTAATAAATCTTATTTGTACATTACATGTCATTGGATAGATCATAATTGGTTAGTACAAAAAAGAACTATTTGTTTTAAATTATTTGAATATCTTCATGTAGATACTAGTATTGCTAGAATGATTACTCAAACATGTCATGAAAATAGAAGTTTAAATAAAATTATTTCTATTTCTTTAGACAACGCTTTAAATAATGATTCTGCCATAGCAATTTTGAAAAATATTATGAATCTTATGTTAGATGGTATTTTATTTCATACTAGGTGTGCTTGTCATATACTTAATTTGTGTGTTAAGGAATGATATAAATATGTTGATGATATTATTAAATTAATTAGAAATATTATTTTATTTATTAAAACTTCTCTAATTAGGCAATAAAATTTTAAGACTTTTTGTCGAAAATAAGGTGTATCTTTTAAAAAGTTTCGATTAGATTGTAAAATTAAATGGAACTCAACTTTAGATATGTTTGAAAGTGTTATATATTTTCAAAATCAACTTATTAAATTTTATAGTAGTAACAATTTTCGACCTCAATTAATTGAAACTCATTTTGAAAATTGTATTGCGTTTTTAACATTTTTATTTACTTTTAAAGAAGCAACTGAATTTTTATCGAAATCTTATTATCCCACTACTCATCATATTCTTCAAACACTTACTAAAATAACATATATTTTTTTTGAGTATATGGACCATCCCCAGTATGGTTATTTTATGAGAAGTATATTTGAAAAATATAAAAAATATTGTGAAGATATTCTTGTTTTATATTGTATGGCATTGTGTATAGATCCTCGAGTAAAAATGGTTGGATTTCATAATATTATTGAATATCTATATGAAACATTAGATTTTGATGAATCTTAAACACTTAAGCAATGTATGATAAAAAATATAAAAGATAAAATGGCTAAAACTCTATCTGACATGTATAATTTGTATAAGTTTGAGTCTTCTTGTTTTGGTTCTACTACTTTACGTAGACAAGTTTCATTATCATCTAACAGTCAATTTCAATCACCACAAAAATTTACCTTTTCGATTTTATCAGTATTTAATCCATAGGGTATCATGAAGTGTAAAAAAAGATAATCTACTTCCTACAATAAGATGACAATTTACAAGATGCAACATTTGGTAGAAAATGAGGATCAACATTTTGACATTTGTAGTTGGTGTAAGGCTCATGTAAGTCAATACCTTATTTTATCTAAAATAACACGTGATCTTTTGATATCACCTATCTTCACAGTGTCATCGGAAAGTGTCTTTAGTGAGAGAGTTTGAACAATCGATGAAAAAGATCTCGATTGGCTCCTCATACTTTGGAGATGTTAATGTGTTATAGTAGTTGGTTCGCAACCAATGATAGAATGACCAATTCGTAGATTATTGATGATGACTTAGATGATAAATGAGCTTTTGGCTCAGAGCCCGGAATGGACCAGCCCATATAGTCATGGGACCGGCCTGCATGACCCACGGGCCAATCCTTGGGCCCGGCCTGATACGGTACAAAATTGTGCGGACCGACTCACGTATCAACGCTAGTTTTTCTCTTCTCTCTTCTTCTCTTCTTTCTCTCAATTCAAATAGATCTTAAAAGACAGTAAAAGATCATGGGCCTATCGATGGTCTCAGAAATTGCCCAGAAAGGGAGTAAAGGTCTGAAGAGGAACCCAAATCAAGTTCGAGTAAACAAATTCTTCAAGAAGAAGAGAAATTGGAGGCCAATCTATAATGATTCGAAATAAATTTATTATTACGTTGCAGATGTTATTGAAAACCACCAAGGAGGAAAATTATCGGGATTTGTAGACACAATAGGGGATAAGCTTATTAAAAGATAAAAATCCCCTCAAGATCAAAACTCCAATAGAAATCGGAGTTTAGATCTGGCAGGAGCATGAAAGAATTACAAGGCTGGTGAAGTTAAAAGTTAGAGAGAAGATGGATAAAATAAGTTAGAGAGAAGGATTGAGCAAGATAACAAGGAGTTTTTACAAGTTAAATTATATATTTCCCTGGTCAAGTTTCAATATTCTTCACAACAATGCAGTTAAACAGTCAATTTTAAAAGCCACCTTAGATTTTATATGGAAGGATCCAATTGAAAAATCCTTAACTTTTTAAAGGGGTATGATTGCTTAAATTGGAAAATAGAATGGATGTAATTGCAAAACATGCTATTTGTAATTAATCCTTAACAATAGTTTTAATCTTCGTTTGACAATGATACGCAGATGCATCATAGTAAAAGAAAGAACTAGGGCAGGGGTGGTGTCCAGTTCTTAGAATTTTTTAAAATTTATATTTATCTTTAAAAAATTAAAATCTTTAATTTTTTATTTAAAATTTTACCTTTCATCTTCTATTAATTTTTTTTTATAAATTATAATATTATCATAACATTTTATTGCATATGATTCGGACACCAACTTCCCCTAATCATCATCATCATCCATTTGATGTCCAGTACAGTGACAATATGTGGGTTCTAAATTGCCAAAATATGCAAAAGGAAAAATAAAAAAGAAAGAAAAATCTCTATCATAAACGGTTATTGCTTACATTGCTCAAGCCAAAATCACCAAAATCTCTCAATAAGAATTTGCTAAACAAAGTCGAGAAATTTCTGGACAGGTTTATCCAATTCTAGTTCGACCAGCCCAATTGCCATGTTATATTCAAAGCAATCGCAATCAAACTCCATAGGAGATCATGGGAAGAGTAAAAGAAAAAGGGCCACCTGAATGTCTCTGAAAGAACTTGCACCGGCTCCAGAGGGTGGTTACGGGAAAAAGCTATCTTTCCGTATTAATCAAATTAGCAGTAATTAATTTGATATAAAATTAAAAATTTTAATAAAATATAATAAAATAAAAATTTATATTTTACAGAATATTAATTATATATATTGATTATGCACAAGAGTTATTATATAAGACGTATATTATTTATTTTATATTATAAAATATATTTAAAACGTTTTTTTAATGAAAATATCAATTTTTTTGGAAATAATCTAAAATAATAGGTAGATAAATTTTTTTAGAATGGAGATAGTATATTGTAATAAAGAAGTGTGGATAATAGGTTTATATAGTTTAGAAGAGATTTCAATATGGGTGAAGGTTAAAGAATTTTATCCCTTGTTCAACTCGTCGGTGATGAGATCGCATATGCAATTATTAATAATGTTCATGAAATGATTATTATTGTTATTCACATAATAATTATAATTTATATTGTGAATTTGATTTAAATAGAATCAAGAAATAAATTGTAAAAATTGTAAGGTAAAGAGGCTATAAAAAAATAGTGAAATAAGAGAATTATTTAGATTCAAAATTAAAATTTTATTCATTTATATAAGGTCCATATTTATATAGATTTTATATATGTGTTTAGATATATCATCTTAAAGAATAAGAAATGAATCTAATAAATACGATCGTATCTTATCTATAGCATTAAACTTTAGAAATATGAGTAGTAGTATTTATCTTTTAGATAAATAAAAAATCTTGAAAATTGAATAGTCATATCTATCTCTAAGATAAATAGATACTCCCTCCATCCACAAATAATTGGCCTAATTGTAGACTTGTGTAATTTTATAGTAAAAATGATTAAAATGACCATTATATCATTTGGAGTATTTTTATTATATTTCTCACCTCATTAATTTAAATATCACAACTCCTTTAATTATATCATTCTAATAATTAAATGTGTCTCTCTCCTCACCTACAATTTCCTTTGTTTCTCTCTTCCCACTATTTATTTTAGAGTTTTCTTTTCACTGATATCACTTCATTAAATTACACTTTTGACTATTTTTATAGGATAACGTGATTTCATTGTTGGTTAAAATAACTTTAGTATGTGTAATTGTAATACTAATTAATTGATAGAAAATTGTGTTAAGGGTCAAATTGGAAAAAAATAATTAAATACAACTTACATTTAGAAAGTTGACAGTTATTTTTGGACAAATCAAAAAAGAAATTAGACCAATTATTTGTGGCTGGAGGGAGTAGTTTCGGAAAATGAACAGTCACTTTATCTCATTGATTTTATAACACTCCCCTTTCGATGTTCACTTTCAAATTTTTGAAAATGTCTTGTTAAAAACCTTCTTAGAAAAAATCTTGTAGGACAAAAATCTAGTGAAAAAAGAGTACACTTTTCATTTTAGAGGGAATACAACCTCGTTAAAAACCTAACCAAGAAAAACCTAATAAGAAAAAAAATTGGTTAGGAAAAAAAATAGTACAGTGTATATATATACTCCCCTTCTTGATAGTATCATGTAAGATGATTTTATCTCTTTCAGCTGATGCATCTCAATTTTATATATTAATTTTTCAAATGATGTAGTTGGCAATGTGATAGGAATCCATCTAAGTAACATGCCAAAGCTAAAGAATGGGAGAAAGATCCAAACAACATTCTATGGAGCTTTGGAAAAATTCAAATCGTGGAGGTTTTCAATGGAGAAATTAAGAAAACCAAGCACTTAAGCCAAGAACCAAGAGGATTGTCAAAAGATGAATGTCAAAAGGAAGGCCAAGAGGAGCTCAAAATATCCAGCAACCCATATGGAGGGTTAAGGACATTCGATGCAACAAGAAAGAAATCGAGGAGATCAAATTTGGAGTGCAAAAATAGATTATGCATGTTCAGAGTGCATGAGCATGCATCTGCCCATGCAAATGATAGAAGAAATCACTCCCAGCATCTTGGGTACATGACTAGATGCATGGCCGTGCACCAAGCCGTGCAAGCTGGCCGTGCACAACCAATTTTGAAGGTCCTAACATCGGCATAGTTGTGCAGCTACAGTGCATGGCTGTGTAAACCCCATGAACACTTATTTTGCTTTGTTTCGGCAATTTTTATTTTGTCCACGAAATGTAAGGTATTTAAGACTAAATTAACTTGTTTTAAGCTTTATTTTGACCAATGTTGTAACCTTAAGTAGCTCAGGTTTGGGGTTCTATATATCCCCCTTTTATTTCATTGTAAACATAACTTTTAGATATTAAATAGAAATTAAGAAGTTTCCCATGATCATAACTTTTGACAGAGATTTGAGAGGTGATTCCTTTTGTGTACTTCCCATGATCATCAAGACCATTCTTATGTTCTAATCCTTCTTTATATATTGAGTCTATAAACTTTTTAGGATAGATCAATTAGCTTGCTAAGTTGGGTTTTAGATTCTTGGTAATCTAATGTTCTTATTAGGGGGTTATATTTGGTTGCCTAAGTCATTCCTACAAAGTGTTCTTGTGATTTGGAAGACTTGATTCTCTTTTCTTGAGTTTTAGAATCTTTATTTTGGCTTAAGGTTTTAGCATTTTGAGTTGGGTGTTTGTTTTGTACATAAAATTGCTGTTTTGAGTCTATATTTGAGTCTTGTATTTCTCCTCCATTCTTAGTCACTCAATTTACATAAAAGTACATCCCAAGGAACTTGTATCAAAGTTGATATCAAAGAAAGAAGAGTTTTGATTTTCATCAAAGTTTGAAGTCATCAAAGAAAGCTCCAAATTTTGACAATTTTGTAACTCAAATTTGGACTACAAAAAGGTCAAGTTTTCTTTGAGTTTTCTTGTGTTTCATGTGCTAAAACTTGAGCCTTGTTATTAGTATAATCATTGGAATTGAAAATTTCTTTTGTTTTGTTGATTATTAGGGTTAGGTTTACTTAAAAGTTCTATTATATGTTGAGTTCTGAAAATTGCACACAAGGTGTTTTATATTTTGTTTGAGTAAACTTGTGATTTTGAATTGTGATCCAATCTTTTGAAAACACTTTCTATAGTTAATTATCTATAGAGTACACTTATTTTGGGGGAATTACATATCCAAATTGAGCCATCTTAGTTGTGAATTCTTATTCATGTTCATGGGCCAACTATGATTTGTTAGAAATATACATTCTTAGACTAGTTTTCTGATGAAAATATCGAATATGTTAATAAAAGAATTTATTTGTCAAAAATCGTTTGTGAAATAATTTTCTTTATTTGTGTACATTTTCATTTGGAACAGATCCATTGTGTTTGAATAAGTGATCCATGTGAATGGAGGTCTTTCACAGTAAGGTATGGATCATGGGTTATTTAAACACATAAACAGTTGTTCTTAACCGATTGATGAGAATGGGAATCTCATCATGTTTAGGTTATTATGTTATGAATTCCAAGTGGGGAATGGCTTACCTTTAGCCAGTGAGTAGTCCACTCATTTCATGACATAAGCGTATTTCGAATACGTAAAACATGACCTGTAGTAGTGGTTTCTTAAAAGTACTATATGGTAGAAATCTAGACTACTACCGCTACAGCGTGGACTAATACTCTATGACTTGAGTATGAGTTGGTGGTTTGGCGAAGCTGGAAGCATATACTTTGATATACTATAGTTGAAGTTCTATCAGAGGGCCAATATACTTGTATGTTAGGTATGTGTGACTAGTTAGTTAAAATAGAATTGTATAAGATAATTTCTACACTATATCGCCTTTTATAGTTGTCCGGATGATCTAAATATCCAGGGCCCTGGGAAACGTGACTTGGATGTTTGCTTTAGGGTCGCTCCATTGGAAAGCGGAAATACTCCAGGAAGTCGTGGATCATTGGACTAGAGGCCTAAGGATGGTAGATGTCTTTTAGAGATGTGTTAGTACACTTCTTCCTCTCTAAATGTACGACGATGTGTAGAGAGGTATTTTAGTCATTTCACTTGTAGGTCGAAGACTTTGTTAATGCAGCATTATCCTTGGGGTCAACATTTTCTTATGGTGATATTAGAAAATATTTAAAATACAAAATACATCTATTTATATAGTAGGGGTATTTTGATCATTTTAGTAGCCAAAGTGATGTGTCTTTTTGGTCCTTGGAATAGCCCGTAAGTCCTAATTAATTTTTGGGTTGAGAAAATGATATCAGTTGAGAAAGTTTTATTTTATTCGGGAAGTCTAATTTATTATTGGATTGGAATAAAATAAATGGAGAGAAATTTGTTATCTGATTTAATGAGTTAATTAATTATTCAGGACCCGAGTCCAGTTTGAATAATTAGAAAATTAATCGGGACTTAAACTAGAGGAAAATAATTATTACTTAATTATTTATTGGGTTATTTATTTAATTAAATCCAAGAAATAAATAATTAAAGTTTAATTATTTTTTAGTTCATTTAGGTTCATTAATTATTTATTGGGTTATTTATTTAATCCCAAGAAAAATAATTAATGTTTATTATTTTGAAATTTTCGGGTCCAAGAAAAATAATAAATATTATATTATTTTGGCCCAATAGCCTGGACCATAAGATTTTTCGGACACAGTTTAGAAGAGTTTAGGGTGAAGCCAAAATTTATTTTGTAAATAATATTCGGGTATAAAATCTCGGGAATATTATTTTTATCAAAATAATTATTTTTGATTTCATGACTCTTGGCTTTCTGTGTGGAAAAATAAAATAAAAGAAAAAGGAAAAAAATAAAAATATATTTTTCGGATGTCTCTTGGCTTCTATCTCTCTCGTGTCTCTTGATTTTCTATTGGCTATTGGTTTTTGTCTTCTTTACATACAAAACCAAAGGATGCCAACAAAAACGGAGAGTGTGAAAATTTGAGAGGTCATTTCTTCTCATCCAATTGTGCGCTTACCGACCGGAGGATTAGGTTGGGAATATTCTGTGAACTGAAAAGCTTTGCATTTATTTTTCACCAAAGGGGAAGAAAGAACCGGAATTGGAAGAAGTTGCAGCACTAGTGTTCACTGGACGTGGAAGGAAAAGCTGTTCTTGAGCTTCTAACCATTCAACCATGATCTTCATGTTTTAAAGGCTCCAACAGGTATGTTTCATGCCCACCATGATGCTCTCATACTCTGATATTATGTTCTTGTTCTCCATTTTCGTCTACTGTACATGCTCTGTAAATTTTCAAATTACTTTATGATCATTATGCCTTCTTCTTGTTCTTGAATTCTATGATCATTGGAATTCTTGTGTTTCTTTGAATCTATCTTGTTAGTTGAGTCTGGTTATTCCATCCAGTGTTAAATTGAGTTTGTTGAACTCTTAAATTCATTGAGTCGTTTTTATTTAGCTTATTCCTTGTGGCTTTATTGCTTATTGATCAAATTCTATTTGAGTCACCTAGTTGGTTATCCTTAAAGGGTTAGTAAACTTGTCAAGTTAGACTAGCTGCTAAACAATTGGGGAGGTTTTTGTGGATAAAATTCATTAAGGAACATGAGTGCTTGAAAAAGGTAAGAGGGGGAGCTTATTCTTGCTAAAAGCCAAAGGAAAGTTAAACACGAGGGTTGAGTGATAATTCTTGAGTAGATATACGTGAGGGAGTGATTGTGAGGAATTACTTTCTACTTCTATCCATCTGTTCCAAGTGAGAACCCTTGAAATTCCCAACACAATGTCTCAAAACTCATTTGATATTCAAGCTACCTTTTAAACTTTTAAAGTAAAAATGAATGACATGAGGAGGACATTATGGAGCTGAAATCCAATCAAGGCCAAACCCCACTATATGGCAAAAGAAAATATAGCCTTAAAGTGAGAAATGAGTACAAGCCTCCACCTCCACTGTATGAGTAACCAATGAAGGGATATGAAGAACACTTTATGGGGTCTATACAAAAATTCTAATGAAGGGAAGAGGAATGAATGGTATGAGGTTAGGTAAAGAAAGGTATGAGAACAAAAACTTGAGGGGTGTAAGAAAAAGAACCTATCCTAGAAAGACCACATATACCAATCCTATATTTCATCATTCACTAAGGAACAAAAATAGGACACCAAAACAATCATCAAAGACTACAAAGCCTATAAAAAAAGAAGGTAGTGAAGAGAGGCATGAGGTTTGAAAGGTTTTTCTATTGATTGGTGTTGCTAGAAAGATTGGGAGTGAAAATGTTGTTGAGAATGAGGAGAATTCGCAAATGAGCAATATCTTTTACACTTGGTGTCTTATGCAACAAAAGCTTTGTAGTATAATCGTAGATGAAGGAAGTTGCACCAATGTGATAAGTGCCACCTTGGATATATCTTGTTGGGAAGGTCATGGATGTTTGATAGATATGTGGTGCATAAAGGGAAGGAGAATAAATATACCTTGAAGAAAGATGAAAATAAGATTACACTACTTTCATTGTCCCATAGTGAGGTGTTTAAAGACCAAAATATCATGAGGAAAGAAGACAACAAAAGAAGGGAGTTGAAAAGGAAGTAAAAACAAGAGAGAAAAGAAGAAGAGTTTAAAGAGAGTTTCCAAAAACAAAAGAATGAGAGGAAAAATAATAAGGGAAAAGAAAATGTGCTACAGGGAACTTTAAGTCAAGAGGGAGTCAATAAGGAGAATGAAAAGAAGAGGGAAGATGAGGATAAAATGAGAGAAACACTCTTGTGTTTGAAAGAAGAAAACAATGGGGTAAAAGCTATAAAGAATGAGAATGAAGATGAGGAGAACTGAAGGTTCAAAATGGAAAATAATAATAAAAAAAGCAGCGGAAAACTTTTAGTTTTTCAAGTCGCATCTAGGAAAGAGTACTTACTTTTCTTCATTGGTCGTGGATGAACCAACGTAGGAACGGGTTGCACTAGAACTTGCGTTGGAGGAGGAGAAGGAGGCGCCAGCGGTTCTACAGGTATTTTCGCCAATCTTCTATTCCTACGCATAAAACGTCTCCAAACTTCTTCTCTTCATCTTTCGAAGTATGACTCTATCTTATTCTTAGGTTAGTTTGGTGAAAGCTCCTTCTTTAGATAATCAAAATATCTCCAAGAAAGAAAGAAGAGAAATATGAGAACAAGAGGAAGAGACGACATACTTGGAGAAGGGAAAAGTCTCAGACTACAACGTTATTTTCTTCCCTCTTATGTACCTTAATTTCGGCTAGCCTTAGGGCTTTATTAAACCCTAATGGCCAAAAACACTAAGCTCTTATGGGCTTGGTACTGTGTTCCTAAACCAATCTAAGATTGGCTCAATCCTCTTAATTAATTAATTATTTTTTCTGAACTTCATTAAATACTCAAGACTAATTAATTAATTCTAATTGGATTCTTAATATATGTCAACATATATCAGCCTAATTAATAATTTATTCTAGCCTAATTCTCTTAATTAATTAACAATCTTTTCTATGCCTTATAAAAAATTCAAGACTAATTAATTAATTCTAATTAGACTCTTAGAATAAATTTTATTCTCTTTCAAATAATTATCCATTAAACTCAGATTGTATCTAAACAACACCAAGGTAACTTGAGTTATTTCGGGGACCAAGAGACATATTATTTATAGCTACTAAAATGATCAAAATGTTCTTCCTATTAAATACCTGCATTTTAACATTTTAAATATTCTTATGTATCACTATATGAAAATATTGACTCCAAGAATAATATTGCCAAAGCAATGTCTCTGATCTACAGGTAAAATTACGAAAATACCCCTCTATATAACACTTGTCAATGAGACAGGATAAATGTACTAACACCCATCTCAAAGACATCTACCATCCTTAAATCTCTAATCCGATAATCCATAACTCACTCGAATGTATTTGCTAATCATTGGAAGCTACCCAAAAATATACATTCTAGAGTCACGTTTCTAAGACCCTAGATTATTAAATTATCTTGGACAATCACAAGGGGTTGATTTAATTTCACAAAGTGAAGTATAGAAACTCTGTTGTATGAGTCCGTCTTAACTAACTAGAGTAATACACATAACATATAAGATTATTGATCTTACAAAAGAAATCTCACCCAACATACATCAAAGTACAAGATCCTAGCTTCGCCAGACCACTAACTCATTCTCAAGTATGAAGGTATCTATCTATACTGTAGGAGTAATAGTTTGGTCTCTATAATTATAGTACTTTAAGAGAGACCACTACTACAGGTCCAATTTTATGTATTCGAAATACGCTTATGCCAATTATGTAAGTGAACTACTCACTAATTCAAGGTAAACTATTCCTCATTGGAACTCATAGTATAATAGTCTTACCTTAATAAAATGCCCAATTCTATCAAACGACTAAGAACTCAATTTTACTTGTATGACAAGTATTCATGGTCTATACCTTACTGTGAAGAATGGCCCAACACATAGACTATTACTTGTCATATTTGGACCTTAAATATGTAATAATATAAAAAATAAACTAAATTGAATGAATAAACACTTTATTGCAATATATTTACATAGAATACATAATCTTTGATGACATACTTTCCAACAAGAACAATATGTTTTATATGGGAGAACATAAGCTAATATTTTTCTTCAAAACCAAAATTCTTGCTCAAAATCTTATACAGGTGCTCATTCGAGGACGAATGCATACAAATAAGGGAATGACAATAATTCATCTAAGTAACATTCCAAAGCTAAAAAAGGGGGATGAAAATTTAAACCACATTCTATAGAGCCTTGAAGAAATTCAAATCATGGAGCTTTTCAATGGAGAAATCAAGCAAACTAAGCACCCAAGCCAAGGACCAAAAGGATTGCCAGAGATGGATGCGAAAAGGAAGGCCAAGATGAGCTCAAAGTATCTGACAACTCGTATAGAGGGACAAGGACATCAGATACAACAAAGAGGAGATCAATAAGATTAAATTTGGGGTGCAGAAATAGAGAACGCATGGCCAGAGTGCATGGGCATGCATCTGCCCGTGCAAATGACAAAATCACTCCCGACATCTTAGATCTATGGCCAAATACACGACGGTGCACTAAGTTGTGCAAGTGCACCGTGCACAGTTGCACGGCTTAGTGCACGGCCATGCAAGCTAATCGTGCATAGCCAATTTTGAAGGTTTCGACTCTGGCACAATTGTGCAGCTCTAGTGCATGACCTGTAAACCCCCTAAACATTTATTTTGCTTCGTTTCAAGTTTGTTTAGATCATTTTTATTTTGTCCACGAAATTAAGGTATTTTAAGATCAAATTAACTTGTTTTAATCTTTATTTTGACCAAAGTTGTAACCTTAAGTAGCTTAGGTTTAGAGTTCTATATATACCCCTTTTATTTCATTGTAAACATAACTTTTGGATATTGAATAGTCAAGAAGTTTCTTGAGAGAGCTTGAGAGATGATTGCTCTTGGATACTTTCCATGATCATCAAGACCATTCTTAGGGTCTAGTCATTCCCTATGTATTGAGTCTATAAACCTTTTAGGATAAATCAATTAGTTTTCTAACTTGGGTCTTAGATTCTTGATAATCTAAGGTTCTTGTTAGGGGTTATATTTGGTTGCCTAAGTCATTCCTATAAAGTATTCTTGATCACTTGTTGAATCAAGGGTCTTTAGTTGTGATTTGGAAGACTTGTTCTCTATTCTTGAGTTTTAGGATCTTTGTTCTCTATTCTTGAGTTTTAGGATCTTTATTTTGACCTATGGTTCTACCATTTTGAATTGCGTGTTTGTTTTCTACATAAAATTTCTGTTTTGAGTCTATATTTGGGTCTTGTATTTCCCCCCATTTTTAGCCACGAAATTCCCATAAAAATACATCCCAAGGAGCTCGCATCACAATGTCTTAGTAAATAAATCTGTCAAATTATCACATGATCGAATATATTACACATCTATTTTATCTCTCTTCTGGAGTTCATGAGTAAAGAAAAATTTTAATGAGATATATTTTATTCTATCTTTTTTAATATATCCACCTCTTAATTGAGCTATACATACTATATTATCTTCATAAAGAGGTGGTGAAATTTCATTTTTAGAGAATAAATCACAATTTTCTCAAATACAATAGATTATTGATCTCGAGTACATATATTCTTGGCTTGCCTCATAAATAGCTATAATTTTAACATGATTAGATGGAGTGGTTGTTGTACATTATTTTATAGAACGCCGTGATATAACAGTACTATTACATATAAATAAATAACAAATTTGATAATGTACTTTATGTAGGTTGGATAGATAACTAGCATCTGCATATCCAATCAAGGATGGTTGGTTTTATTTGAATAAAATAATTCAAGATCAATTATTCCTTTGAAGATATCTCAGGGTATTTTTAATATAATTACAATATCATCATATTGGAGAAGAACAAAATCTTGCTAATAAATTCATAGAAAATGCTATATTAGATCGAATGTCATTAGTAAGATACATTAGTGTATTAATTCCACTAAGATATTGTACTTCAAGGTTAAGAAGTTTTTTTAATCATTTTTTTCAAGGTTGGGAAGGATTTTTATTTATATCTAATAACTTGATGACCATTGGAATACTCAATGAATGTATTTTGTCCATGTAAAATCTTTTAAAACTTTTGATGTATATGTTGAAGGAGGATCACGATCCAAGAGCATGCAGAAGCAATGAAAAATAGCAGAAAAACCAATAACGGAAGTTATTTTGTTGAAAATATACCTCTGCTAATTGGTCGGTTGTTTAGGCTAAACTAGCGTTGGTTGAATCACCACTGGTTCACTCATGGAAGCACTAGGAGATAAGCCTGCAAGTTTTTTGCTCCTTCTCATTTGCATGAACGGCAAAACTCTTAGCACTCAGAATATTCCACAGCTTAAATACCACCGGTGAAAGATATTAAGGTGAGGAGTCAGATTTGTGTTCTTGACCCACTATTATTAAGAGTAGTAGTATCAAGAAGAGAAGATGAGTCTCACTGTTCTAGTTCTCGTTTCTGGGTAAAACAGAAACTCCACATAGAGAGAAAACGAAAAGGCCGAGCAAGAGAGAAAACTATCTTGCTATATTTTCACCGTAAGAGATATCAACGATAACAAAACTACCGGGATATCTTGATTTTTCAAAAACCGAATGTTTTCATCTATCTGCACACAAAAGACGTTTAGCTAGGGTAAAAGGACTAAACGTCCTTTTGTTTCATGAAAATTTTGGTCTAGACTATTAGGCCAAATATAGTTATTTACTCTTAGACTCAATAAGCCTATAGAAAATAAATCTCAATTATTTATTTTTCAAACTAATAAAACAATCCAATAAATAATTAATGAATCCAAATAGACCAAGATTATTTTTCTAGCCTTTTACTTAATTTAAGCCCAAGGTAATTTTTTCAATTATTCAATTTTTTTACCTTTTTATTTTATTCTAACCCAATAATAAATTAGACTTCTTGAATAAAATAAAATCTTCTTTAATCAAAACCATTTATTCATTCCAAAATTAATTAGGACTTATAAGTTATTTCGAAGACCAAAAAGACACATCACTTTAGCTATTAAAATGACCAAAATATTTCTACTATATAAATAGCTGTATTTTACATTTTAAATATTTCTAAATCACCATAAGAAAATATTGACCCCAAAGATAATAGAAATATTTGGTGTAATGACAAATATACTTCTCTACGTAACATCGTACATTCAAAGAGGAAGAGTGTACTAACACCTCTTTAAATGACATCTGTAATCCTTAGACCTTTAGTCTAATAATCCATGACTTCTTAAAATATTTTCGCTTTCTAAAGGAATTACTCTAAAGCAAACATCCAAGTCATGTTCCCCAAGGCCTTGGATTATTAGATCATTCGAACAGTCACAAGAGGTGATATAGTGTAGAAGCTATTTTTGTGCAAATATGTCTTAACTAACTAGTCACATATATCTAATATATAAGTATATTAATCCTATAATAGAAACTTAACTATAGTATATCAAAGTATACACTTCTAGTTTCGCCAAACCATCAACCCATACTTAAGCTGTAGGGTGTAAGTTCACGTTGTAGCAGTAATAGTCTAGGATTCTACCATATAGAACTTTTAAAAATCACTGCTACAGGTTCAGTTCTATTTATTCGAAATATGCTTATATTATAAAGTGAGAAGACTACTCACTGGTTAAGGTAAGTCATTCCCCATTTAGAATTCATAACATAATAACTTTATCATGATGAGATTCCCATTCTAATCATCCAGTTAAGAATAACAGTTTATGTGCTAAGTAACCCGTGATCCATACCTTATTGTGAAAGACTTTCATTCACATGGATCACTTACTTAAACACAATGGGTCTTTTCTAGAAAAATCATGCACAAAATAAAATGCAAAAACATAAATAATTAATAAGAATAAAAATTTTATGAATTTAATTAAAATTACATAAAAAATATAGTCTTAGTGGATATACACTCCAACAATCTTTTACTTGCACTCTAAGACTATGTAAGTCTATAGGTGTCCATCCCTATGGTGTCTAAGTGTCTTTTTAAGACTTTCTCAACCGAAGACTTGGTGAATGGATCAGTTAGATTATTCTTCGAGACAATCTATTTTACCATGACTTCTCGTCTCTGAATAAATTCCCGGATTAGGTGGTACTTCTCTTTTGATTGCACCTGTATTATCGCAATACAACACAATAAGCTTGTTCATCTGTGACACGACTCTAAGTTCTGTGAGGAACTTTTGGAGTCAGACTGCTTTCTTAGATGTCTTCAAAGCTGCCACATACTCAACTTCCACGGTTGAGTTAGAAATACAAGATTGCTTAATACTCCTCCATAAAATAGCTCCTCTAAACAAGGTGAAGACATATCCACTAGTAGATTTTCTCCCATCCTTATCCGCCTAGAAGTCTGAGTCTGTGTATCCTGTAGGAACCAAGTCATCAGTCTTGTAAACCAGCATATAATCTCTCGTTCCCTTGAGGTACTTGAGAATATACTTTACAGTTTGCAAATAAACTTCCTCGGGGTTTGATTGATATCTGCTAACTAAGCTTACAGTAAAATAGATATTTGACTTAGTATACAACATGGTATACATGAGACTTCCCACAAACAAAGTGTAGGGAATCCTACTTATCTTATCTTTTTCTTCTTGAGACTTAGGACAGTCATTTGAAGAAAGAGACAACCCATATCTGTAAGGGATTAGAGCTTCCTTGCATAAGTCCATGCTGAACTTAGTCAATATTTTGTCAATGTATGTGATTTGGGATAAATTTAACATTTTTTGCTTCCTATTTCTAATAAGCTTAACGCTAAGAATGTAGCTGGCTTCTCCTAAGTCTTTCATACTGAATTGACTAAACAACCAAACCTTAGTAAATGAAAATGTTCCTACATCATTTTTAATGAGTAGAATGTCATCCATATATAGCATAAAAAAAACCACATTAATGCCTTTCAATTTCCTGTACACACATGATTCATCCTCGTTTTGAGTGAAATCATTAGACTTTACAGTCTTATCAAAATGAATATTCCATACTCTCGATACCTGCTTAAGTGCATAGATGGACTTCTTAAATTTACAAACCATATGTTCTTGGCATTAAGTAATAAAGCCCTCCGATTAGGACATTTAGCTAGGACTGTGCAAACGGTTATCGGTTCGGTTTTCGATTGTGTAATTTAATTTTTGTTTGGTTTTGTATTTTTGTCAGTACAACTGAACCGAACTGAACAGTCAATAAAACCGATACATTATTTCGGTTCGGTTCAGTTTAAGAGATCCAATTGGCTGGCCCATTAAACAAAGTCCAACATGCTATGATTGACATCCACTAAAACTCAAATTCAATATAAAGCTTAAAATATTAAAATTGGCCCAATACATATTATCCAATCCAACCATTGTAACAAATAGGTCCAATACCATTACATTTACATTACATATGCATGAAGAAAAGCATTATACATCGTGTTAGTAGCACTAAAGCATTACAGAATGTCAGAAACCAACTTCCTCAGTGGCCAAGTTTGTAAGAAATAACAAAGAGAATGTATACCAAAATCGACAACGGTTTCCCTATCCTACACTACACATGTCCCTAGCCAAACACAATGATGATCAAATTAAAGCACACATTTGTCACAATCATGGCAATGCTTCCATAGTGGAGCTTGCAAAGTTTTACATCAGCCATAAGCAATGATAGCACAATATGTGCACAATTGAAGAAACATGAGATCATCAACTTCAATAAGCTATCCTACAATAGCAAAGAACATTAAGACACCAATTTAAAATGTCCTTTGACACTAGTTCTCCCCAAAATGCAGCTTTGCCATAGCTGAATTTGGAGCAATTCATTTATTCAAATTCTGTAATAAGCCCTTTGGTCCCCCCCCCCCTCCCACAACACAAAAGAAAACAACAATAATTGTGAAGAACGTCATAAAAATGTTCATAGAAGTCATACTTCATCTAGAAGCAGAGTTCTAAGGAAAAAAAACAAGCTTGGCAGTGGCAACAATGAAACATCAAGCAAGAAAATAGAACATTTCAATTAGAACGTACCAATTAGACTAAAAGCATCAGTCAAACTGCTTGAAAGTGCACATCCACCTACCACCTTCCCAATAGCCACTAAACAAAACAAAACAGGGGAAAAAAATTGAAAACATACTTGTAATGACTAATTGCTCAAACTTTTCTTTCAGTCAATGTAAACAAAACAATAAGCCAAACAAAGTGATATATAGAATATGGTATTCCTAGAAAGTCACAACTTATAAGATGGTAAGAAAGAAGCCAAAATTCATTATATCACTACATATAACTTAATTTTAATTTAAACACAGTTTCGAGAGAGAAAACTACATGTTAGCACTAAAATTCATCCAAACATCACATACCATTAGATGCACCAGCTACACAGTAAATGCTAACAGGTAAAATTTAGCCAACACAATAAAATGGTTTTTTTTCCAATATCTCCATTGACACTTCACCTCCCCTAAAATGCTTAAATTTCCTTTCTTAATCCCATTTTTCATTTGGATTCTCGGCAGTTAGCAATAGAGAACAAAGATGATAAATGCATCCATTGAAATAAATGTTTTCTTGTTCCTATTTTATGAGTTTCAACTTCCAGAAATGAGACCATTCATATTGCATCATATTAGTGTAAAAGAAAAAGTAAATGATTAAGAAAATAGA
Source organism: Voacanga thouarsii (assembly GCA_026120185.1). Classification (NCBI taxonomy): domain Eukaryota; kingdom Viridiplantae; phylum Streptophyta; class Magnoliopsida; order Gentianales; family Apocynaceae; genus Voacanga; species Voacanga thouarsii. Next base: position 425,186 of record JANUWF010001050.1, on the reverse strand, counting down.
GATATGTCTGTAAACTGAAATGTGTATTTATAGTTAGTCCTACAGATTCCCTTGTAGTTATAAATGATTACAAGACACTAACAACATATAAGTCAAATCTCCTATTCTCATTACATCCTTAAACTCCAACTACATTAATAGCATTTCACTTTCCACCTAAAATTAAGACAAAGAATTGTGTTATCCATTTCCTTCTTGAACAGTGGACACCAATCCATTTTCTTTTCTTGGTTCCTCCCATTCAGAGCCAAGTCCCTCTAAAACATGCTCAACTCAAGTGTGAAATTTAAGCCAATTTTGTATTATATGAAATAATACAAATTGTTCCTCAAAGCTTAAAATTATATGATAAATTGAAACATTTAGATCACATATTTATAGTATAATTGAAGTTTTCAAGAGATAAATTTGACTAAAAATCTGATATGTAAGCATAAATTAAAAAAAAAAATAGCTTACTTGAATTCTCAATTGCTTAAGTTCTCTTCAAAAATCAAGAATGGTTGATTCATGACCATATTTTGCAAATTCTACAAAAGAAAATTAAAGAAAAAGTTAGAAAACAAATTAAGATATAAATAAATAAATATTTATAAGTATTAAAAAGCTAAAATAAAACATAAAATAGGTTACCATGATCCATTTTTTCAAGAATGTCAATGTCTTCTTCAATATTAACAGGTTTTGCTTAATTGTGCAACCAATCTTTGGCACACATAAGACATTGCACATGTTGGATAGTATATCCTCTTAGATTAGGTTTCTGATGTAAAATCGAATATTTTAATAAAAGAATTTAATTTCAGAAATTGTTTGTTAATTTACTTTTTATTTGTGCACAATTTCGTTTGGAACAAACCCATTGTGTTTAAATAAGTGATTCGTGTGAATGGTGGTCTTTCACAGTAAGGTATGGATCACGGGTTATTTGAACACATAAATATTTGTTCTTAACCTATTGATGAGAATGAGAATCTCATCATGTTTAGGTTATTATGTTATGAATTTCAAATAGGGAATGGCTTACCTTTAGCCAGTGAGTAGTCCACTCACTTCATAACATAAGCGTATTTCGAATACGTAGAACATAACTTGTAGTAGTGGTTTCCAAAAGTACTATATGGTAGAAACCTAGACTACTACAGCTACAGCATAGACTAGTACTCTACGACTTGAGTATGAGTTGATAGTCTGACGAAGCTGGAAGCATATGCTTTGATATGCTATAGTTAAGGTTCTATGGTAGAACCAATATACTTGTGTATTGGGTATATGTAACTAGTTAGTTAAGACAGACTTGTACAAGATAGTTTCTACATAATATCGCCCCTTGTGGTTATTCGAATGATCTAAAATGTCTAGGGCCCTGGGAAACATGACTTGGATGTTTACTTTAGGGTAACTCCCTTGGAAAGCGGAAACACTCCAGGAAGTCGTGGATCATTGGACTAGAAGTCTAAGGATGATAAATGTCATTTAGAGGAGTGTTAGTACACTTCTTCCTCTCTAAATGTACGGCGATGTGTAGAGGAGTATTTTAGTCATTTCACCTGTAGGTCGGAGACTTTGCTAATGCAGTATTGTTCTTGGGGTTAATATTTTCTTATGGTGATATTAGAAAATATTTAAAATGTAAAATATAGTTATTTATATAGTAGGGGTATTTTGGTCATTTTAACAGCCAATGCGATGTGTCTTTTTGGTCCTCGGAATAGCTCGTAAGTTCTAATTAATTTTGGGTTGAGGAATTGGTCTCAGTTAAAGATGATTTTATTTTATTTTATTCAGAAAGTTTAATTTATTATTAGAATGGAATAAAATAAATAAATAAATAAAATAAAAATAAGAGTTGAGAGAAATTAATTATCTGGTTTAATTGGTTAATTAATTATTCAGGATCTAAGTCCAGTTTGAATAATTAGGAAATTAATCTGAGCTTAAACTAGAAGGAAATAATTAATGCTCAATTATTTTTGGGTTATTTCTATAAGCCCAAGAAATAAATAATTAAAATTTAATTATTTTGGTTCATTTGGGCTCATTAATTGTTTATTGGGTTATTTCTATAAGCCCCGAAAATAAATAATTAATGTTTATTATTTTGGGCCTTTTGGATCCAAGAAAAATAATAGATATTATTTTGGCCCTATAGCTTGGACCGTAAGGTTTCTTTTAGATACGGTTCAGATGAGTTTAGGGCTAAACCAAACTTATTCTCTGGATAACATCCGAGTGTTTGAAATATGATATCTCGGGGGATATGTTTATCAGATGTTGGAGACCTAGTTTTGGCTAACAATAAATAAGTCTCTGGTGAAAAAATAATAATAACCCTAATCTCCCTAAGCTCTCTCTCCCTCACGTAGCTCTCTCTCTCATGTGAGCTTCTTGGCTTTCCTCTTGTTCTTGGTGTTTTGCTAGCCTATAGCAGTAGAACCAAGTTGGGCTAAGATCACTCTTCTTCACTGTTGTGTTCACCAACAAGAAGTTGGGCAGTGGCATATTCTGAGAGTTGAAAAGCTTGGCATTAATGCACCTACGGAGAAGCAGGAGATTGGAAGGATTACAACCGGTAGCTTCTTCAAGCAGGCAAGGCGAAGCTATTCCCATGGTTCAATCCACTCCTACACAACCTAAGAGGTTTGAAGCACGCAAAGGTATGATCTTAACGCTTCTATGCTGCCATTAAGGCTTGTAGTTTTTTTTCTCTCTGTTTTTTTCCCTCCCGTGAGCATGCTCCCCTGTTTTTAAACCATCAGCACCATCCTTGGAGTCAAAGAGCTTCTAAATGTGTCAAGAACACGACCTCCCATGCTAAAAATTAACTCGGAAGCAACTGTAGAAACTGGCGCAGCCAATATATCATGAGCCATTTGAGCAACTATAGGAAATCTTGGAGCATTAAGCTTCCACCACTTCAGAATATCAAAATCATCTTCATCTTTTTCCCTTTCTTCACCAAGAAACTTATCCAATTCACTTTTTGTATCAACCCCTCCGCCCTCATTAAGAAACATATCATACTCACGCCTAGTGTCCACTTCTAAATTTCACCTTTTTAATGATGGCTTCAATGAATATTATGAATGTTGACTTGAAATTGAACTAGAATATGCACTTGATGATGGTAATGGTGAGGAATAACTTACTTGAGAAACATTTAACCTTTTGTATTCCTCAAAGAGCTCATAAATACCTTCATTCACCTTATCTCCAAGAGTAACATTATCTGGATACATCTTTTATATCACCCCACCCAACATAATGCAATTTAAATCGGGGATCAAGAATAACTGCATAAAACATAATGAAATTCATTTTTTCACGATTTTCCCAATACTTATTGTATTTATTTCTCATTCTCTTTGCCATTTAACTCAACTTACCATCATCACTGCATTCAGATGTATTCAACAATTTAACCACGTCACTAAGTTCATAAAGCACTTGATTTGAACTCACATATAATGAGCTAGAAATTCGCAATGTATGTTCATAGAAGTGACCCAAAAACTTTACAAAACATGAAATATTATCCCAATCTTTCTCACTAGGCAGCCCACCATGATCAACCAATGGGTCAAATCTAAAATGTGGATCTAAATCTTCAAAATTTTCAAAGGCTTTTGCAAGACTCAAAGCTGTATCTAACATCAAATAAGGTCGAATTCCATCTGGTGGGAACATCCAAACACATAATAACCTCTTACTTTCTATCTTTTCCAATTCAACACACTATTTAAACTTTTCAACCTACTTGGAGATTGCCTTATATATCTAATAGCTACTCGAACACAATTAACGGAAGGACAAATCTCTTTCAAACCATCAGTCACAACAAGATTTATTATGTGTGCTATACATCTTATATGAAGACACTTACCCCCGAGCAAATTAATACTTCAATTAGAAAATCTTTCTTTAAATAACTAACTACAACATCATTAGAACTCGCACTATCAACAGTAATTGAAAAAATATTTTCAATCCCCCAATCAAGTAAGCATTTTTCTACCCATTTTTCAATTGCCTCACCTTTATGACTGTCTATTGGACAAAAATTTAAAATATGTTTATGCAATACCCAATCATCATCTATAAAATGAGCAGTGAGACACATATAATTAATTTGATGTTTCGAAGTCCATGAGTCAGTAGTAAGACAAATTCTCTTAGATGAATGTCTCAAAAAAACTCTTCAATTTTGTCTTTTCTTCCAAATATATATCATAACAATCCTATGTAATGATAGTTCTAGATAGAATTTGGAAAGATGGGCAAGCAACGGACATGAAATGTCAATCCTTCTTTTCAACAAATAAAAATGGTTGCTCATCCACAATAATCATATATGCACATGCCTTTCTAGTATCATTTTGATTAAACCTCCAAGTAATAATTGAACCGATCTTACCAGTATGTGCAAGTGAGTGTGATTGTTGTTTTAGTTGGGTTGCATGAGCTTCATTATTGTATTGATTTTTCAAACAGCCTTTCATGTAATTTTTCAATGAAGTAGTACCATTTATGATAGGATCAGCCACATAAGAAAGACTGCAGTAAATGCACCTTGCTTTTTTTCTCTCCATTTTCAGTTGTTTATTTAGTAAAATGGGACCACATAATTGATCGTGGTGTTATTTTCTTTCTCTTCTTGGAACTTTGTTGGTTATTGTTTGAAGTATTAGACTCTTCATGACTTGGTGGATCATCTTGTGAATTGCTCCTAGGGATACTGTCTGCTTGATCTGACATCCAATAAAATAAAGATTTCTTCAATTTTTTAGAGTCAAATACAATTTGCATTTTAAAGACTCAATTAAAGATAACCAAGTTTTCTAGTAATTATTTCCTAGCATGTTTTATTGAGCAATTGAAGTAAAAAAAACATAAGTTGGGCAAGAACAACATTGATATCGAGACAAAGAAAAAGAGAAAAATGGTGTTTCTCAAGTCAAGAGTCAAGAGCCATAAATGTATGATACTCATGAGCTGCCCCTATTATACAACATATTTCCCAATGAAAGAACATAATTCAACATCTATGACAAAGTTTTCTTTCAAAAACAATCACCAAAACCTAGCAGCAATCCTTTATGTTTCAACTAAATCATTACAATCTTCACAAAGATTTACTTGTTAGATGAGGTCAAAATTTTGTTCAAAATTTTCTTACTTTTTCAAGTAGAACATGGACTAAAAAGTCATAGTTTTTTGGAAATCAAAAGGCATGCAGTATCAAGATGAGATTTAGAATTGTAAAGCAAACATGAATTCTTCATAACATAGTAAATTCACAATTAACGTGACAAAAATTCAACTAAAACATAAAGCTAGATAGAAGAAAGTGAGCTAATTCTTTATTCTTACTCCTCTTCCTTTTTCTTTTTAATTCTTTTTTTGTTGTCTTTAACTCTCTGAGGGATTTTGCCATTGCAATTTTTTTTTAAAAAAATTGTATGTCCAATTCATATTGCTCTTTTTGTTGTGTAATGAAATGCTTAATATCATTATCAGAGATGAAAAGGTTTTGCTTTTGTTCTGTGTATGTCTTTTTAGGCGTGAAATAGTAATAATTTCATGTTGGCTTATGGTTAGTTTGCACAAATTTATTTTAGATTGCATAAGGGTCTATTTGGAATGTTACAAATCGGGGGTTAGACCATTGGAGTTAGAGAAATTTTGACCTCCTTCAAGTAAGTAGTACCAACTGGCAAGCTAGTAGTGATGGGGTGGACAGCAGTGACAGAGTTGGAAATTGGGATTTGGTTAGCCATAGTCACAGACTTACAGAATAGATGACTAGAAAAGGAGTGATTGGTGAGGACTGAGGAGCAAAGCAGGAGGAGCTGGGAAGGAGGACAACAAGCTAGCAACGGCGACAGCGACATCAACGTTGGCTCACAAATGAAAGAAGATCTTAGACTCTAGTATGGGGAGTTGGAGTTAGTTGGGCACTCACAGACACAGAACAGAGACAACAGAGGACTAAAGATTCAGAGAAGGAGCAGATGGCCGAGGAGCCGATGAGGAGGAGGAGGAGGAGGCGATTGACTGTAGGCTAAGAGTCGACAGTCGAGAGTTGAGAGAGGCAGAGATTGAGCAAGAAGAAAGCCATGACTATGTTTGTGTGTGGACTGTGTCTATCTATATATGAATAGGTAGGGTTTCAATTTCATAATTAATTTACATTTTTAATTTTAAATTATTATACAAATAAATAATATTTTTATTTATTATTGATTCTTCAATTTTTCAGTTCAGTTGAATTTTAATTCAACTGAATTGAACTTAAAAAAAATGGCACCAAACTAAACCATAATCCTTGAAAAATCGAACCACAATACTCTATTTGGTTTGGTCTGGTTTGAAAAATCGGGTAAGCTCGAATATTGAAAAGCCCTATATATAGATGTCTTTGTTAATATTACTATTAAGAAATATTGTCTTAACATTCATTTGTTATATCCGTAGTTATAATGACATGTAATGGCAAAGAGAATACATATGGACTTAAGCATGGCTACCGGAGAAAAAGTTTTCTCATAATCGATTCCTTCTTTTTTAGTATACCCTTTCATCACAAGCTTAACTTTGAAGATTTTCACCTTCCCATCTACACTTCTTTTTCTCTTGTATACCCACTTAAACCCAATGGGTTTTATCCCTTCAGGTGAAGTTACAAGATCCTAAACCTAATTGAAGTATATAAACTAAGTCTCAACTTTCATTACTTCATGTCATAAGTTTGCATCAACATCAACAATAGCTTTCTCGTATCTAGTGGGATCTTATTCCCAATAATCAGAGACTATGTCAAAAACCTCTCCAATTCACCTTTCTAAAACTCTAGATATCCTCCTACTACGACAAAACTCCCTTTGTACAAGTTCTTGAGGTTGTGTCTCTTCTTGTTCAATAATTGAATTTGAAGAAGTTGATTCAGAAGATAACGTTTCCTCGAGTTCCAACCTAGTTAAACCTTTTGTGGATGTACTTTAATCATCCTCCAAGTATCTAGCATTAGTACTTACCAGTACTTTATACTCCTTGTGATGATAAAAATAACCACTCTTAGTTCCTTTTTGGTACCCAACAAAGTAGTATAATTCTGAAATTGGTTCTAGCTTGTTTTCCTTGATCAGTATATAAGCTGAACAGCCCTATATCCTAAAATGGTTTAGACTTAGCTTACGCCCAATCCACATCTCATAGGGCATCCTAGGTACTGACTTGAAAAGTGCCAAGTTTAGAATGTATGCTACTATTTTCAAGCCAAATCTCCAAAAAGAAACTGGAAGAATTGTATGAGACATCATGCTACGGACCATTTTTATCAATGTTTTGTTCCTTATCTCAACTACTCCATTCTACTGGGGTGTCCCCAGTGCAGAGAATTGGAATATTATCCCATGATATTCCATGTAGTCCTTGAATTTATTGAGGAGGTACTCTCCACCAGGATCCGATCGTAAAGTCTTGATCAGTTTACTTGTTTGATGCTCTATTTCAGCCTTAAACTCTTTAAACTTATCAAATAAGTCAGACTTGCGCCTCATTAGATAAACGTAACTACACCTAGTACAATCATCCATGAAAGTGATAAAACACTCAAACCCTCATCTCGTTGATGTAGACAAAGGGCCACACACATCAGTGTGAATAAGGTTCAATATCTCCTTAGCTCTATCTGCCTTTTGGGTAAAAAACCTTTTGGTCATCTTTTTCATAAGACAGGATTCACACTGAGGCCAACTTTCCAATTTCAATGAGCTCAAAAGCCCATCATAAATTAACCTCTGAATCTTGGTTGAGTTAATGTGATACAATATTAGATGCCAAAGATATGAGTCATTGATATTGGTCTTTTTCTTCTTACTTAAAAGTTCACTTTGAGCGTTATTTATTTGATTGTTTATAGGGTTTATGAAAAATAAATTTCCATACATGTACCCAATACATAAAACTTCTACATTTCTACTAATAGTAATATTAAAATAGAAAGAAATAAAATAGCTGTGATTTATTAGTTTTGCAACCAAAATCAAATTTTGTCTAAACTCAGGTACATATAAAATATCTTTCAAAACAACTATTCTATTACAATAAAAAAGAAGTTCCAGCTTTCTCACAGCTTGGGCCCATGTTGGAATATGCCCTCATAGACTAGGTTTCTGATGTAAATATCGAATATTTTTTAATAAAAGAATTTATTTACAGTAATCGTTTGTGAATTTACTTTTTATTTATGTACAATTTCGTTTGGAATAGACCCATTGTATTTAAATAAGTGATCCATGTGAATAGTGGCTTTTCATAGCTAGGTATGGATCGCGGGTTATTTAACACAAACATTTGTTCTTAACCTATTGATGAGAATGGAAATCTCATCATGTTTAGATTATTATGTTATGAATTCCAATGGGAAATGGCTTACCTTTAGCTAGTGAGTAGTCCACTTACTTCATGACATAAGCATATTTTGAATACGTAGAACATGACCTGTAGTAGTGGTTTCTTAAAGTACTATTTGGTAGAAATCTAGACTACTACTGCTACAGCGTGGACTAGTACTCTACGACTTGAATATGAGTTGGTGGTCTGACGAAGCTGGAAGCATATGCTTTGATATGCTATAGTTGAGGTTCTATGGTAAAACCAATATACTTATGTATTAGGTATATATAACTAGTTAGTTAAGACAGACTTGTACAAGAAAGTTTCTACACAATATCGCCCCTTGTGGTTATCCAAATGATCTAAAATGTCCAGGGCCTTGGGAAACATGACTTGGATGTTTGCTTTAGGGTAGCTCCCTTGGAAAATGGAAACACTCCAGAAAGTCGTGGATCATTAGACTAGAAGCCTAAGGATTGTAGATGTCATTTAAAGGGGTGTTAATACACTTCTTCCTCTCTAAATATACGGCGATGTGTAGAGGGGTATTTTAGTCATTTCACCTGTAAGTCGGAGACTTTGCTAACGCAGCATTGTCCTTGGGGTCAATATTTTCTTATGGTGATATTAGAAAACTATTTAAAATGAAAAATACCGTTATTTATATAGTAGGGGTATTTTGGTCATTTTAGTAGCCAATGCGATATGTCTTTTTGGTCCTTGGAATAGCCCGTAAGTCCTAATTAATTCTTGGGTTGAGGAATTGGTCTCATCTAAAGAGGATTTTATTTTATTCAGAAAGTCTAATTTATTATTAGATTGGAATAAAAATAAATAAATAAATAAATAAGAGTTGAGAGAAATTTATTATCTGGTTTATTTGGTTAATTAATTATTCAGAGCCTAAGTCCAATTTGAATAATTAGAAAATTAATCTGCGCTTAAACTAGAGGGAAATAATTAATGCTTAATTATTTATACAAGCTCAAGAAATAAATAATTAAGGTTTAATTATTTTTGTTCATTTGGGCTCATTAATTATTTATTGGGTTATTTCTACAAGCCCAAGAAATAAATAATTAATATTTATTATTTTGGACTTTTTGGGTCCAAGAAAAATAATGAATATTATTTTGACCTAATAGCTTAGACAGTAGGGTTTCTTCCAGAGTCGGTTCAGAAGAGTTTAAGGTGAAGCAACACTTACTCTGTTGATAACATTCGGGTGTTTTGAAATATCATATCCCAGAGGATATTGTTATCAGATAATAGAGACCTAGTTTTTAGCAAGGGTTCTCACGCCTCTTGAAAAAGAAAAAAAAACTGAGTTTTACCCTAAGAAGCTCTCCCCCTCTCGTGAAGCTCTCTCTCTTGTGTTCTCCTTTTCTTGTTTTTCCTTGGTGCTTTGCTAATCAATAGCAATAGAACCAAGAAGGATTGAGACCACTCCTCTTCACCCTTTGTTTCACCAACAAAGTTTGAGACAGTGGAATATTCCGTGAGCTTAAAAGCTTGGCGTTCATGCAAATAAGGCGAAGTAGGAGGTTAGCGGGATTTCAACCGGAAGCTTCATCAAGCGAACTAGAAGAGGCTGTCCCGTGGTTCAATCCGTTTTTCCACAACCTAAGAGGTTTAAAGCACGCAAAGGTATGGTCTTAACGCTTCCGTGCTGCTATTAGGCCTAAGTTTTTTTTTGCTCTCTGTTTTTTTTCGTTCCCGAGCATGCTCCTCTGTTTACTGAAAACCATCATCCCACACTGGTGTTTCATTTTCCACTCATAGTCCATGTTCGCTCTTCTGAAGTCTTCTTATCTTCCTAAACCCCTGCAAGGTGTTACAAATATGATCAATAACTCAAGAATCAACAATCTAAGTAGAAGTTGATCCAACCATAGATACAGACTCTAAATAGTAAACATTACCTGTAGAGTTTTTCTTGGCCTAAAGATGTGGACACTACTTTTTCCAGTGTCCATTTTTTCCATATTTGAAGCACTTATAATTGGGTATGTCTTTGGGTTAGGTCGCTACATTTCTTTTCTTCTTTTTGAACTTTTTGGGCTTGGACCCAATTATTGAAGAAGATGCTTTAGCTATCATAGCCTTTGACTGTAGCTTCATGACCTTCTCTGCCCCGAGATCTCTTTCATTAACTCCGTTAAACTCATATTTAACTTATTCATGTTGTCAATCATAGCCCAGAAGACTTCTACTTTCTCAAAAACAACAATTATAGTGAGCATATACTTCCTGACTGGTGCTCCCTCAACCATCTTGGAGTTGATGATCATTCTAAGAGCCTCCTGTCTTGCGAGCCAGCTCTTATCAGCGAATATCATGACTAGTGATATGCTAATGTCATAAGCAATGGCCATGTACTCGTGTTTAGACTAGAGCACATTAGATATGGAGGCCAACATATAGCAAAGAGTCCTCTTATTCGCCTTCTTCCATGTCTTCTCAGCCTCTCGCTCTTTCTTGGTGGAACCCTCCCCGATAACTGAGTATGTTTCATATAGGATATACTTATACACTTTTGCAGTGAGTATTATGTCCAGATTTTTTTTTCAGTCAACGTAATTTGGTCCCGTGAGCTTATTCTCTAAGAGAATAGCGGTCAAAAGACTAAAAAAACATCCACCAACCATTTCTGAAAATAAAAAATAAAAGAAATTTTTTAATTTATGAAAAAATAAATAATTTGTACACGTTTTTGTCATATTAAATCTAATAATAGTTAACCCTATCACTATTATCTTTAATATGATCAGTTTGGCTTTTAGAAAAACCGACATAACTTCTTGGGAAGATTAACCGTTTCCTAAGTTAAGTGTATTGACCACCACAAATTGACTATCCTTCTAGGTAATAATCCAGAAGATAACTCCATCTAGAGGATAGCCGTTTCTTTTCATTTTCTATAGATAATCCTCACATTATGACCTCTAATGCGGGCTAGACAATCACAATACGTGTCTCGAACATCAATTATGTCCATCCATTAGATCTAGATCCTTATGGTATCCCAATTTTAAACGGGTTCACTCCTACGGTGACTCAAGAAGATTCACGATCTCTAATGAGTGGGGCCTTTGGAACCCCTCTCCTACTTAGTCTTTTAAAACAGGGTTTTAAGAAAAAATATCCTTTTGAAAATTTTCATTAAGTATCCTTTAACTTATGTAAATATCTAAATCCATAAATCTCTATGTCAAGGTAAAATCCTTTAAGAGATTTTCTATGGATTAATTTTACCTAATTAAGAACTTAATGATTTCAAAAATTTCCTTCTAAAACTTTTAAGAGACTTTTATCTCAAGTTTTATTTGACAAAAATAATTTTCTTGTGAAATAAATTAAAATGTGTTAGCCCTAAGGGCATTCTTCTGTGTTTTGACTTATGACAAATATTGATGAAGACTAACTTGTATGATTTACATGTGATAGGATATGTTTGACCTTAGTTCTTTCAAGGCATGCAAAAAAGATTGCTAAGCAACTCTTGAGCAAATAGAATCCAAGATTGGGTAATCAAGTAGAAGACTAAGTTTAAGAGATTGCATACCAAAAAGTCCTTGTGGAAGAACCTTAGATTACGAATCATTGTTAAGGTATTGTCTGTATAAAATCCTATGTCTTCTTTACCTTATGATTTAGTTTATTTCTACCTTGAAGCACACAAACAAAAATATTTCAAAGTATTAAGTCTTCAGAATTTTGAATTGAGTAGTTTGGATAACTCGTATCCAAAAGCCTAGTCCAAAATTATCTGAACAGTGTCAAATCGTTTCTACCTAAAAAAGTGTCATTTTGGACTTCTCTTTTGAACGCACATTCGTCCGATACTTGAGTCCAAAACTCTGAAAAATCTGACAGCGTGAAACTAGCCGTTTCTAGCCGTTAGAGCTCTACTTTTTGTTCTTATAAAAGGTTTTAAAACTAAATTTTAAAGTAGATTTTTGTCCTATCTTCCAACAAAACACTCTTACTCTCTAGAATACAAAATTCTCCCTTTTATAGTACTTCAAAGTAAAATCAAATTGCTTCAAAAATGTAAAGGTTGTTTGTGCTTATTTGTTTGTATATTTGCTCAAAAGAGTGAACTATCTCTAGTTCATTTCTATAATTCTCTTTATGTACCAAGGTTGTGGTGTAAAACCCATTTGGGATGAACTTTGATTTGTTGATTGATTGAGAGGTTTTAGTAAACCCAAGTATGGTGATCCTCTTATGTAATTGGTGTAGATAGACACCATTGAGTTGGGTGAATTTAATAAAATTTGGTTAAAAATCCTTAAGTGTGAGTTTAAGATAATGGATGTAGATCTTGGTGGATCAAACCACTATAAATCTCGTGTTCACTCTCTCTGCATTTAATTTCAATAAGTTGCAAACTTCCTTAAAAGTTTTCAAGTCACTCAAAAGAAACCTTTATGTTTCTCACCAACCTATCTTCACTCTTGTATTAATTGCACATTGTGTGTCTCATCTTATTCAGATTGCAGTTGGTCTTTAAGACATTCCAAAAGCTTATCATTGTATCAGTAGCAATCTTTTTTATCTGAAATACAAAGGAGTATCTCAAAACAAATTTTTGAAAAGAGTTTTAAAGTTGCCAAAAATCTTATTCACCCCCCTCTAAGATTTTTTATTTTGGTATCAGTGTGTGGTCTACTCTTCTTCGGTTAAACAGCCTTGTAGAAAAGTTTCTTATGGCAAATATCTCCTTTCTTCCTTATGTCGAAGGATCCTCGACAAATAGACCTCCTTTGTTCACTAGAAGTAATTACACTTTCTAGAAAAATCAAATGAATATCTATGTTTGTTCAATAAATTTTGAACTGTGGAACTTAATTGAAAGAGGACCATATATTTCTTCTAGAAGTATTGAAGGTCAAATTGTTTCAAAACAAAGTAATGAATATGATGTTGAAGACAATGCCAAAATGACATTGAATTTTCAAGGTATGAATATTCTGTGTTGTGCCCTTGATGCCACTGAATACAACCGAGTAAGTAGTGTGATTTAGCCTATGACATGTGCAGATTACTTGAAGTCACCTATGAGGGGACAAATCAAATGAAGGAGTCTAAGTTAGGATTTTTTATTCATGATTATGAATTGTTCGCTATAAAGCTAAATGAGAGTATAACTGATACGTTTACCATATTCACAAACATTGTAAATGGACTTAAGGCCTATGGGAAAAGCTATTTCCTTGGTGAACAAAATAGAAAAATTTTAGATATTTTGCCTAAGAGCTGGCAACCTAAAGCTCTAGTTGTGGAGGAATCCAAAGATTTAAAAACCTTACCAAATGAAGAGTTAATTGGCTCTCTCCTAACGCATGAAATGAAACTCAAAAGGTTTCAAAAATATGATGATCATGACAAAGGTAAAAGGGAAATAGCACTAAAAGCTGCTAATAAGAACACTGAAAGTAGTCAATTTGATAGTGATGATGAGATTGAAGTAGATACCGAAGATTTGGCCATGATTGCAAAGAAATTCAGAAGAATGTTTAAAAAGGGAAACTTCAAAAGAGGAAAGAAATTCATAAAAATGAAGGAATAGACCTCATTATTTAAGCCTCAATGCTATGAATGCAAGAGTACGGAACATTTCATTGCTGATTACCCAATAACAAAAAAAAAAAAAGTAAAATGCTCAAAAAGAAGAAGGAGGATCTAAAAACAAAGAAGGGCAAATGACTAATAGGAACTTGGGACCAAAATGAGTCCAAATCTGAGGAAAATGGAAATTCTGAAAATGAAACTGCAAACATATGCTTCATGGCAGTGGATGACAAGGTAAATCCCTCCTTATCTAACCTTATAGCTGAATTGTATGATTCAACTTGCGATAATATTGATGATCTAAATGCTCTTCTTGTTGATATGTTCCGTGAACTGAAAAGATTGTTCAAAACGAATAGGGAAATGAAAGTGAAAATTGATTCACTATCAACTGAAAATGACAATTTGATAAGTAAAAACAAAACTCTAGTTCACTCTATGTGCTGCCTAAATGTGAAAAATGAAATCATCTCTACTTTCTTGAATTGCTCTACTCTTGAGAATAAATGTTTGGATGATCGAGTTTCATCTCTTGAAGTCATGATCTGCGAATTTGATAATATGAAAATGAAGGTTGATGATCTCACTACTTGTATTAAAAATTTCACTAATGAACGAAGTAACTTGAATAAACTTTCTTGGAGCACAACGGATGGCTAAAAATAAATATGGTCTTGGCTATAGCAATCTGCACAAAATAGGAAAACACAAGTCTTATCTTGTAAAAACTGATTCTTCATATATGACACACAATTATTGCACATATTTTGAAAAATCTAGACACAAAACATCTAGGTGTCATGTTAAGAAGAAAGTGAAATCCGGAGCAAGAATGGTTTGGAAAATTAAATGAACCATTACTATCACCCGTGGACCCAAGAAAATGTGGGAACCAAAAATCACTCTCCTATCTTATGTATAAGTACATTCATTGGAGAAAATGAGCTTCACAAAGTGGTTCTTGGATAGTGGATGCTCAAGACACATGACAAAAAAATGCAGCTCTATTAGAAGATGTGCAAGCTACAAATGATTGATTCGTTACATTTGGAGACAAAAAGAAATGAAAAATACTTGGCATAGGTAACATTGGTAAAGGATCTTCAACTATTATCAAACAGGTATTATTGATTGCTGGGCTAAAATACAACTTGCTTAGCATTAGTCAATTATGTGACAATGGTTGCAAAGTCATTTTTAAGAAAGATTCTTACTCTATTATGGACAGCTCAAATAATGAAACAATCTTTATTGCTAACTTTATTGGGAATGTTTATGTATTCTATCTTGATGATCTTATAACTCATGATATTAGTGTTTTTCCGTGCATGATAATGATAGCTATCTTTGGCATAGAAGACTAGGCCATGTATCATTCGATTTGCTAAACAAATTATCCTCAAAAGACCTTGTTAGGGACTGCCCAAAATGAAGTTTGATAAAAGTAAAAAATGTGATGCATGCCAATTGGAAAACAAATCAAAACCTCTTTTAAACCCAATAAAATGATTTCTACCACAAAACCTCTTGAATTAATACATATGGATTTGTTTGGACCAATGAGGACGACTAACCTTGATGGTAAGTGGTATGCTTATGTTCTAATAGATGATTTCTCAAGATTTACTTGGACTTTGTTTCTTGGACAAAAAGATGAAGCATTTTCTGAATTTTCTAAATTATTCAAGCACATCTAAAACTCTATTAGATACAAATTAATTTCTATTAGGAGTGACAATGGTAGACAATTTTGCAATAGTGAGTTTACATACTTTTGTGATGAAAATGGATTTTTTTCACAACTTTTCAGCTGCTAAAACCCCTTAACAAAACGGTGTTGTTGAGAGGAAAAATAGAACATTGCAAGAAATGGCTAGATTCATAATTTGTGAAAACTCTCTTCCAAAATACTTTTAGGCTGAAGCTATAAATACAGCGTGTTATATTGTGAAACGAGTGATGTTGAGACCCTTTTTAAGAAAAACACCCTTTGAGTTTATGTTTGATAAAACTCCATCAATTTTCTATTTTAAAGTATTTGGTTGCAAATGTTTTGTTCTTAATACCCGAAACAATCTTGAAAATTTTAATAGCAAATCCGATGAGGCTAGATTCCTTTGATACTCTTCCAATAAAAAGGCATATAGAGTGTACAATAAGAGAACTCTATATGTGGAAGAATCCATACATATTGTCTTTAATGAATGTACTCCCTCTGTCCTAAAAAGAATATCAATCTAGAAAATAGCACACAAATTAAGGAATTGCTAAAACTTATATAACTATAATAGAAAAGGACTATTAAATCCCTGAATAAAAGTAAACCTTCATTAATTAGATTAAAAATACACACATATTTAATGAGTAATTGAATGAGGGGTAAATTAGAAATATACGCAATAAATGCACTCTTGATTTGTAAAATTGACAAGTATTTTAGTACTACAAAAATAAAAATTTTTGACATCCTTTTTAGGACGAAGGGAGTAACATTTATACATCAAGAAAAGATGATGATGATGTAGGAAGTTCAAAAGAAAGAAGGAAAGAATAATACAGAACAACACCGCTAAACATTCATGCCAAAGAAAAGGAATTAAAAGAGTAACATGCTAAACAATGCAAGCAAGAAACTGAAGAGCTAACTGATCAAGGGCTACCAAAGGATTAGAAGTACAAAATCGGTCATCCAAAAGAGTAAATTATTGGTGATCCTAGCTATGGAGTTAAAACTAGACGATATTTTGTAGACAATTTTACTCTACTCTCTAGTATTAAATCCAATTGTATTGATGTGGCCTTGCATGATGATTTGTAGATACTAGTTATGCAAGAAAAGCTGAACTAATTTGAGAGAAATCAAGTTTGGAAACTTGTCCCTAGACCACTTGATCATTCGGTTATTGATACCAAATGGGTTTTCAGTAACAAACTTGATGAAAATGGAGTGGTGATTAGAAATAAAGATAGACTTGTCCAATGATTCAATCAAAAAGAAGGCATTGACTATAACGAGACATTTGCTCCTGTTGCTAGATTAGAGTCCATAAGAATGCTCATTGCCTTTGCATCTTTCAAAAATTTCATACTTTATCAAATGGATGTTAAAAGTGCATTTTTGAATGGTTTTATTGAAGAAGAGGTATATGTAGAACAACCTCTAGGTTTTATTTATAAGCACTTTCCAAATCACGTTTTTAAACTCTCAAAAGCTCTCTATGGTTTAAAACAAACTCGACGAACTTGGTATGAAAGGCTTAGTGGATTCTTACTCTCAAAAAGATTTTCAAGAGACTTGATTGATACTACACTGTTTATTAAGTTAGAAAATTTTGATAATCTTCTCATTGTCCAAATTTATGTTGGTGAAATCATTTTTAGTGCTATTAACGAATCCTTGTGTAAGATGTTTGCTAAGATTATTTCGAGATGAGCATAATGGGAGAACTCAATTTCTTTCTCAAGCTGCAAATTAAACAAACTAAGGATGAAATTTTTCTAAATCAAGATAAGTACGCTAAGGAATTGCTCAAGAGGTTCGGTATGAACATAGCCAAAGAAATCAGTACACCTATGAGCACATCTCTAAAACTTGACAAGGATGAAAAGGGTAAGAAAGTGGATGAATCAAAATACAGAGGTATGATTGGAAGTTTGTTATATCTTATGGCTAGCTGACCAGATATTATGTTTTCAGTTTGTCTCTATGTCAGATTTCAATCGTGTCCAAAGGAATCCCACTTATATGCGTAAAACGCTTCCTTAGATATTTGATTGGAATATATGATTATGAGTTATTGTATCATCGTACTAACACCTTGTGATCTTATGGGCTATACTGATGCAGACTATGTAGGCTATAAAGTTGAACGAAAAAGCACTAGCGGGCATTGCCAAATTCTCGGACACTCTCTAGTGTCATGGTATAGCAAAAAACAAGCTTGTGTATCCTTATCCACAACCGATGTTGAATATATTGCAGCAGGGAGCTATTGTGCACAAATTTTGTGGATGAAAAACACACTGCTTGATTTTGGTCTCAATTTTGATTGCATACCTATACTATGTGATAATACAAGTGCAATTAATTTAACGAAAAATCATGTTCAACATTCTAAGACCAAGCATATTGAGGTTAATCATCATTTTATTAGGGATTATGTGCTCAAAGGAGATTTATGTATTGAATATATCTCAACTAATGAATAGCTTGCGGATATTTTCACAAAATCTCTAGCTGAAGAAAGATTTAATCATCTGAGAAAAGGTTTAGGAATTACCAAGATCATGTAACTGACATTCTTTTTGCCAAAGATTTGTTTCTGTTTTTGTAGAACAACTGAAGACACAACTTTTGGACAAAGTTTTTGGACGCACTATTTGAAAAACATGACTCTAAAATCGCCTCAGTTGAACTGTTTTTATTCTACTTTTTGGACAAATGATTTTGGACTCAATATAAGTCCAAAATATCAGCAACTCTCAATTTATGACACTATAAGAAATCTACCAATTTGCCACGGACAAATCTGTGGCAAATCCGTGGCTAAATTAGAATTTGTCCCGGATCTGCGACGGAATTAATCTGTGCCAAATATTTTCATCGCTAAGCATTTTTTGTAAGGGAACTCTTTTTCCGTGACAATTTGCCACGAATTGTTCAAGTAAGTAACACCTTTCAGGGAGAAATATTGCGAGGGAACCATAGCAAATCCGTCGCAATCTGTCACGGAAGCACTATGAAAATAAGCTGTCGTGGCAAATCCATGGCAATTTTGCCACGAATTGTTCAAGTGGGTAGCACCTTTCAGGGAGAAATATTGCGAGGAACCGTAGCAAATCCATCGCAATCTGTCACGAATAATATGAAAATAAGATGTCTATACTTTATTTAGAAATACTTCAATTTCCATGGAAGTAATATTAAATAAGTTGTTCGTAGCAAATCCGTGGCAATCTACTACGGATTCTTCATTTAAAATTTTGTTCCATGGCAAACCTTCCTCCTGCACCAGCCACACCGGATTGCAACCCTGAAATTGTTCAAAAATTGCACAACGCAAGACTCGAACCTATGACCTCGGAAATGCGGAAGTTATGTTTAGCCACTGAACTACGGCAATTGTTCATGCTATCCTTTTTTTTTAATTTAAACTATTCTGAACAATCTTTGTATACTTTTTTTTAAATAAAAGTATTATAACAAAATATAATAAGCATATTAAATTCAATATAAAACCATATTTTGTATATTTATATAATTTTAAAATTTTATATACTATCAATTATATTATCTTTTTTATTAAATAATTTATACATATATATGTATGTATGTATAGATGTATGTGTGTGTGTGTGTGTATATATATATACATAAATTCATACACAATATAGTACACACACACACACACACACACACACACACACACACACACACATATATATATATATATATATATATACATACATACATACATACATACATACACACACCCATGCATATTCATTTACATACATATATATATATATATATATATATTCATATTTACATATACACACACACATGTGTGTGTGTGTGTAAATATGAATATATATACACACACACACATACACACACATATTCATATACATAAATTTAAAGGTAATCGGATATATTTTGACATATAATCTCAAAAAATATCTACTAAAATACCGAAAACCTAAGGCATTTACAAAGATAGACGCCTTTGAAAGTGAAACAATCATTTTTTTAATGTAAATTCAATGTTTTTTTTTAAATCCACTTATTTGAATTTTTTAATAAAATAAAATTAATAAATTTAGAATTTTTAATCAAAGTCCTCTAATTTTTTAATAAAATAATAAAAATATTAAAATATTACATTCTATAATAAAAATATTTTAAAAAATTTACAATTTTTTTTTATTTTAAAACACATATATATTTTGACATACAAAAATATTACATTCTATTTTAAATTCGTATCAACTTTTTTTCAAGAATAAATAAGTTAGAGATAAAAAAACAAAATGTTTATAAAACATTTGACCATTTTAATCAAAATTTATGGAATAAAAATAAAAATAATAAATAATTAGAATAAAAAAAAACTAAATCTATGGCAAATCTATGACAGATTGTCACGGAACACAATAAAAATTTCTTGTTCTTTTTATCAATATTTTATCTAACATATTTTTTGTATATTCTAAATAGTAATATAGTTAATTGCATTGATATTTCCAATGGCTATTGTTGTCAAAATAAAAGAAAAATTATATCATATCTTTAAAAATTTTTATTTTAATACACATATATTTCGACACACAAAAATATTACATTCTATTTTAAATTTGTATCAATTTTTTTTCAAGAATAAACAAGTTAGAGATAAAAAAACAAAATATTTATAAAATATTTGACCATTTTAATCAAAATGTATGGAATAAAAATAAATATAATAAAAATTAGAATAAAAAAAGAAAAAAATAAATCCGTGGCAAATCCCTTGCAATTTGCTAGGGATTTGTCACGGATTTATCACGGAACACATAATAAAATTTTATTATTCTTTTTATTGTTATTTTATTTAACATATTTTTTGTATATTCTAAATGGTAATATAGTTAATTGCACTGATATTTCCAATGGCTTTTGTTGCCAAAATAAAAAAAAAATTATATCACATCTTTAAACTTTTTTTATTTTAATACACACATATATTTTGACACATAAAAATATTGCATTCTATTTTATATTCATATCAATTCTTTTTCAAGAATAAATAAGTTAGAGATAAAAAAAATAAAATATTTATAAAATATTTTACCATTTTAATCAAAATATATGGAATAAAAATTAGAATAAAAAAGAAAAAAATAAATCCATAGCAAATCCCTTGCAATTTGCTACGGATTTGCCACAGACTAACACAATAAGTGAAAAACCCGTGGTAGATTGCCACGAATTTTCCACGAAACAAATAATAAAATTTTCTTATTCTTTTTATCACTATTTTACGTAACATATTTTTTGTATATTCTAAATGGTAATATAGTTAATTGCACTGATATTTTCAATGGCTTTTGTTGTCAAAATAAAAGAAAAATTATATCATATCTTTGAAATTTTTATTTTAATACGCACATATATTTCGATACACAAAAATATTAAACTCTATTTTAAATTCGTATCAATTCTTTTTCAAGAATAAATGAGTCAAAGATTAAAAAAGAAAAATGTTTACAAAATATTTGACCATTTTAATCAAAATGTATGGAATAAAAATAAAAAATAATAAAAATTAGAATAAAAAAAATAAATCCGTGACAAATCCTTCACAATTTGATAGGGATTTGCCATGGACTAACACAATCCATGGCAGATTGCCACGTATTTGCCATGGAACACATAATACAATTTTCTTATTCTTTTTATCACTATTTTACCTAACATATTTTTTATATATTCTAAATGGTAATATAGTTAATTGCACTAATATTTCCAATGGCTTTTGTTGTCAAAATAAAAGAAAATTTATATCATATCTTTAAAATTTTTTATTTTAATACACACATATATTTCGACACACAAAAATATTACATTCTATTTTAAATTCTATCAATTTTTTTTTCAAGAATAAATAAGTTATAGATAAAAAAAATAAAATGTTTATAAAATATTTGACCATTTTAACCAAAATGTATGGAATAAAAATAAATATAATAAAAATTAGAATAAAAAAATAAATATATAGGAAATCCTTTGCAATTTGCTAGGGATTTGCCACAGACTAACACAATCCGTGACAAATCCATGGCAGATTGCCAAGGATTTGCCATGGAACACATAATAAGATTTTTTAATTTTTTTATCACTATTTTACCTAACATATTTTTTGTATATTCTAAATGGTAATATAGTTAATTGCACTGATATTTCCAATGGCTTTTGTTGTCAAAATAAAAGAAAATTTATATCATATCTTCAAAATTTTTTAATTTAATACACACATATATTTTGACACACAAAAATATTACATTCTATTTTAAATTCGTATCAATTCTTTTTCAAGAATAAATAAGTTAGAGATTAAAAAATAAAATATTTATAAAATATTTGACCATTTTAATCAAAATGTATGGAATAAAAATTAAGATAGAAAAGGAAAAATAAATCCGTGGCAAATCCCTCGCAATTTACTAGGGATTTGCCATGGACTACCACTATCCGTGGCAAATCCATGACAGATAATAAAACTTTCTTATTCTTTTTATCACTATTTTACCTAACATATTTTTTGTATATTCTAAATGGTAATATAGTTGATTACAATGATATTTCCAATGGCTTTTGTTGTCAAAAAAAAAAAATTATATCATATCTTTAAATTTTTTTTTAATACACACATATATTTTGACACACAAAAATTTTACATTTTATTTTAAATTCATATCAATTCTTTGTCACGAATAAAAAAGTTAGAGATAAAAAAACAAAATGTTTATAAAACTTTTGACCATTTTAATCAAATTGTATGGAATATAAATAAATATAATAAAAATTAGAATAAAGCAATTTCTTATTCTTTTTATCACTATTTTACCTATCATATTTTTTGTATATTCTCAATGGTAATATACTTAATTACATTGATATTTCCAATGGCTTTTGTTGTCAAAATAAAAATAGAAAGATAGAAGGAAATGTAAAATTTTAACTACAAATAAGAAAGATAAATTTTCAAATCAACTAAAGGTAAGATCAGGAATTTTAAGGTATGAAACAAATATTAATACAAATTAATAGAATAAAAAAGAAAAAAATAAATCCGTGGCAAATCCCTAACAGATTGCCACGGAACTAGTTAGGAAATACTTAACTCCGTGGCAAATCCATGGAAGATGCCACCAATTTGCCATGGAATTAATTTGAAAGTAATTAATTCTATGGCAAATTGCCATGGAGGTTTGTATCAATATTTAACCATTTTGCCGCGGACATTTTCCATCACAAATCAATGGCTAATTTACGAATCTGTGAGGGAACATCTTTGCATTACTAGCTGCTACAATATTCGTGGCAAGTCCATAACAAATAGCTATAGATTTGCTACAATTATATTGTTGTGGCAATTTGCTATGTCTTGTCCTCTTTCGTGGCAAATCCGTGGTAGATTGCCACGGAATTTTTTCCGTAGCAAATTTTCGTAGCAGATTAACAATTTTCTTATAGTGTGAAAGCCGTATATTTTTGTTATCAGGAAAAGAAAATGTGAACTCAGAAATGACTTTTCAAAGTTTCAAATGTCCGCACTTTTTTCGAATTCCTCTGAAAAGTCTTAGATGAAAAGTACTTGATTTTACTTATCTTATCTAGAACCTAAGAAATCTCAAAAGAAAAGGCTTTCACTCCCTCTCTTGGAAATCAGAAATTGACATTGCTCTCTGTCACTCTCAACTTCATCTTCTCTAAAAAAAAACCAAAAATATTTCATCTTCTCCTCGTTTTTGCTATGACAAAAATAGCAAAATTTGTCAAAGGAACCACAAAAATGACCAAGATGGGGAAAGTAGTGGCTAAAACAAAAGCTGCTACACTGGTGAACATCAAGCAGAAAGAAGAGAAAATCGCTGAGGAAGCCTCACAATCCAACTCATCTGCAGAACATACCGCACCAGAAAGTTTTGATACTCAAGTACCCCGCTTTCTTGACCAAAAATATGAGACTAATTTCAATTATTGGCTATCTAGGAATAGAAATGTGATTTCGGGACATCGGGTTGAGGCTGAAGGTTTCTTAAATTTCTCTAATATTCTGAATATATTTGAGAATCTGGGTTGGGGAGTGTTACTGACAGTTGATGAGAAGTTGTACATCCCATTGGTTTGGGAGTTCTATGCTAATTTGAAAAATAGATGACTTGAGGAGACTGGAGGAAGGTTCATGGTGCAATGGTATAGCACTAGAGTATGATGTGTAAATGTTGAATTTGATCACAAATAGCTGAACCAAATTTTTGGTGTGAGAGATGGGGGTATTCAGTTCTTCGAGATGAACAAGTTTTCTGAAGGGATAAACATTTTTTATTTGGGCAGATTTGAGGAAAGATTCTCCAGTGGGAAGAGTTTCAAAAACTCGGGTGATAGAAACATGAAATGGCTAAATGGTTCTGGAAGAGTCTTACACCATATGGTGTCAACCATGGTTGCCTTGAGCTTTGAGCATAAAACCTCAGTAAGTATCATGCAAATGATACTGATGCTGGCTCTTTCTAAGGGAGGATAGATTAGCCTTGGATTTCTGGCAGTCAAATTGATGATGCAGTCAAGAAACACTTCACATAAGGTAATTCCATATGGTAAACTTTTGACCAAAGTATTCATATACTTCAATGTAGATTTAGACAAGTTTTGACTTGGGCAGATAAAGACAAATGTGTATAACATAGAGTCATTCAAAAGAATGGGTTTTGTTCAAGTGAATCAGAAATGGGTTTTGCTCAAAGATCTATCAGATGAAGAGAAAGAAAATATGCTAAAAATCAAGGAGGAAGAAAAGGAACTGCTCAATCTGCAGGAACTAAAAGGAAAGCTGAAATAGAAACTCAAGCTGGGTCTTCTAGTAAAGACAAATAAAGAACTCAGGACACAAGCATTAGTCAGAACATTCTAGAAGAAATCAATTTGCTGGCTGTTAAAGTAGACAGCCTCAATTCAAATTCAAACTCTTGGGAATAGGCTAACTATAGTAGAAGAGAAGGATAAAAAGGATAAAATAATGCTTGTTCTATCAGCACCATCCCAAGAAAAGGTCACTAAAGAACAAACTACCACAGAAGAAGAAGAAGAAGAAGAAGAAGAAGAAGAAGAAGAAGAAGAAGAAGAAGAAGCTGCGAAAGAGCAACAAGATGAGAAAATGATAGCCATTGAACAAGGAAAGCAGACATCCACATATCAGGAAAAATTTGCATCCCCTGCCCCTACTGAAATCCCTATCTCATTTGGAAAAAGATAGAAATATGTGGTAGTAAAAAGGAAGTCCAGTAGGATTGCTGGACTGAAGGCCTAAGAGAGAGAAAACACAGGGCACACAGCGGAAGCAAAGATAAAAAAACTGGAAAAATTGAAGAATAGGGGATTCCCAACCATAGCTGGCGCTAGCTCCAACAGTCCTAGCCGGCGCCGGTCATGCTCTGGCGAGACTCTAAGGTTAAAAATTTTTTTTACCTTTTTTCCTTGTTCTAAGAATCGGCTGGACCGGACTGTATGCTATCGGGGTAGGTACGTTGGTGAAAACCTCTGGTGCGATTCCTGCAAGCCTCCTACTCCGTCTTTGCATGTAAGTGAACGCCTAACTCTCGATCTTTCAGTATATTGCCTGCTTAATTTCGTTTGATAAATAACTATAGACTAAGGAACTCTTGTCTGGAGAAAACGAGAGAGAGAGAGAGAGGTCTGAGTGTGTGTATCTGACAACAACATTATTTTCAATTCTCCTGTTTAACCTAAATAAAACTCTAAGTTAAACTGGACTGAGCCATTAGATTCTTAGTTTAACCTTTTGGGCTTAATTAATTATTCTAATTAGAACCACATAAATGGCCCAATTAATAATTAATTTTTCAATTCAAATAAACTAGTCCAATAAATAAGCCTATATTAGTTTAGTCCCAGGTTAATCTTTAATTATTCAAACTGGGTCAAAACCCAGAATAATTAATTAACCCACCAAACTAATTTAATTAATTCTCTCTCTATGGACCTTTATTTTATTCTAGCCAAATAATTAAATCAGGCTACTCAAATAAAAAAAATTCTATTTAATTTAATTTAATTCCTTAGCCCATATTTAATTAGGACTCACGGTCTATACTGGGGACTAAAAGACACACTGTCTTGGCTACTAAAATGACCAAAATACCCTTGCCATATAAATATGTATTTTATATTTTACATATTTCCTAATATCACCATAAGGAACCCCAAGGACAGTGCTGCGTTAGCAAAGTTTCCAACCTACAGGTGTAATGACTATCGCTTTACATTTAGAGAGGAAGAAGTGTACTAACACCTCTCTAAATAACATCTACCATCCTTAGGCCTCTAGTCCAATAATCCACGACTTCCTGGATTGTTTCTGCTTTCTAAGGGAGCTACCCTAAAGCAAACATCCAAGTCATGTTTCCCAGGGCCTTGGATATTTAGATCATTCAGATAACCAAAAGGGGCGATATAATATAGAAACTATCTTGTACAAGTCTGTCTTGACTAACTAGTCACACATACCCAACAGGCAAGTATATTGGTCCTACGATAGAACCTCAACTATAGCATATCAAAGTATATGCTTCAAACTTCGCCAAACCACCAACTCATACTCAAGTCGTAGAGTACTAGTCCACACTATAGCGGTAGTAATCTAAGTTTCTACCATATAGTATTTTTAGAAACCATTACTACAGGTCATGTTCTACGTATTCGAAATACGCTTATGTCATGAAGTAAGTGGACTACTCACTGGCTAAAGGTAAGCCATTCCCCATTTAGAATTCACAACATAATAAACTAGACATGATGAGATTCTCATTCTCATCAATCGATTAAAAATAAAAATTTATGTGTTAAGTAACCCGTGAACCATACCTTACTGTGAAAAGAACTTCTAGAGCCAGACTGCTTCCTTGGATACCTCACCTCGAAGCCGCCACATACTTAGCTTCTATGGTCGAGTCAGTAATGTAAGATTGCTTGATATTCCTCCATGAAATAGCTCCTCCAGACAAGGTGAAGATATATCCACTAGTAGATTTTCTCTCATCCTTATCCACCTGGAAGTCTGAGTCTGTATATCATGTACGAACCAAGTCATTAGCCCTGTAAACCAGCATATAATCTCTCGTTCCCTTGAGGTACTTGAGTATATGCTTTATAGCTTGCCAGTGAACCTCCTCAGGGTTTGACTGATATCTGCTAACCAAGCCGACGGCAAAACAGATATCTGGCCTAGTAAACAGCATGGCGTACATAAAATTTCCCACAGCCGAAGTATAGGGAATCCTACTCATCCTGTCTTTTTCTTCTTATGACTTAAGACAATCTCTTGAAGAAAATGACAACCCATGTCTGTAAGGAATTAGAGCTCCCTTGCATGAGTCCATGTTATACCTGGCTAGCATTTTATCAATGTATGCCGCTTGGGATAACCCTAACATTCTTTTCAGAAAATGTTTGTGAATTTACAATTTTATTTATGTACAATTATGTTTGAAAAAGACCCATTGTGTTTAAGTAAGTGGTCCATGTGAATGGAGGCCTTTCACAGTAAGGTATAGATCATGGGTTACTTAACATATAAATATTCGTTCTTAATCGATTGATGAGAATGGGAATCTCATCATGTCTAGGTTATTATGTTGTGAATTCCAAATAGAAAATGGCTTACCTTTAGCCAGTGAGTAGTCCACTCACATCATGACATAAGCGTGTATTTCGAATACGTAGAACAAGAACTGTAGTAGTGGTTTCTAAAAGTACTATATGATAGAAACATAAACTACTACCGCTATAGCGTGGACTAGTACTCTACGACTTGAGTATGAGTTGGTGGTCTGACAAAGTTGGAAGCATATACTTTGATATGCTGTAGTTGAGGTTCTATCATAGTTCTATCATAGGCCGATATACTTGCATGTTGGGTATGTGTAACTAGTTAGTTAAGATAAACTTGTACAAGATAGTTTTATACTATATCACCCTTTGTGGTTGCTTAAATGATCTAAATATCCAGGGCCCTGGGAACATGACTTGGATGTTTGCTTTAGGGTAGCTCCCTTGGAAAGTGGAAATAATCCAGGAAGTCGTAGATCATTGGATTAAAGGCCTAAGGATGGTAGATGTTATTTAGAGAGGTGTTAGTACACTTCTTCCTCTCTGAATGTACAGCGATGTATAGAGGGATATTTTAGTCATTACACCTGTAGGTCGAAGACTTTGCTAACGCAGAACTATCCTTGAGGTCAATATTTTCTTATGGTGATATTAAGAAATATTTAAAATGCAAAATATAGCTATTTATATGGCAATGGTATTTTGGTTATTTTAGTAGTCAAGGCGGTATGTCTTTTGGTCCCAAGTATAGACCGTGAGTTCTAATTAAATACAGGCTAAGGAATTGATCTTAAATTAAATGGAATTTATTTTATTTAAGTAGCCTGATTTAATTATTGGGCTAGAATAAAATAAATATCCGTGGAGAGAAAATTAATAAAATTAGTTTAGTGGGTTAATTAATTATTTAGAGTTTTAGCCCAGTTTGAATAATTAAAGATTAACCTGGGACTAAACTAATATAAACTTATTAATTGGACTAGTTTATTTAGGCTGAAAATTAATTATTAATTAGGTCATTAGGTTAGTTCTAATTAGAATAATTAATTAAGCTCAAAATGTTAAACTAAGAGTCCAATGGTCCAGTTCAGTTTAACCTAGGGTTTTTATTTAGGTTAAACAGGAGGATTGAAAATAACGTTGTGGCAGAACATACACTCTCTGAGACGGCTTCTTCTCTCGGAAAAGCCAGACGCTCTCTCTCTCTCTCTCTCTCTCTCTCTCTCTCTCTCTCTCTCGAAAAAAAAATTTCTTAGTCTGTAGTTGTTCACCAAACGGATTTAGGCAAGCCATATACTGGAAGATCGAGAGATTGATGTTCACCTATATGCAAAGACAGAGTAAGAGACTTGCGGGAATCGCACCAGAGGCTTCCACCAGCATACCTACCCCGGTTGCGTAGGTTGTGGTCCAGCCAACTCTTAGAACGAGGAAAAGAAATAAAAAAAAATTTAACCTCAGAGTCCTGCCAGAGCACAATCGGCGCCGACTAGGGCTACCGGAGCCGGCGCCGACTATGATCGGGATTCCCCTGTTCTTAGTTTTTTCCAATTTTTTTATCTTCGCTTCCGTTGTGTGCCTATGTTTTCCGTTTTCTATACCTTCAATTAATATCTGAGCATGAAGATTTTGTGAAAATATAGGGAGTATGCATCTAGATGAATAAAACTGGACACATATGTGTGATTAAAATTGTCATCTTTCGTTGTTTTTGGTATGGATTGATTCTCTGTTAAACCTCGCGGGTGGAGGTATAGGGATGTGTAATTTACTGTTTTTCTTAGCAAATCGTGTAACCTAATGTTTATGGGTATAGGCGATTGTTGGTTTTAGTTGATTTCATTGTATTTGGTTTGAAATCGGAGAGTCATCGAAGCCGGAAGCTGTGCAGAAAAACAGGGGAAATTCGTAGAAGAAATTTGCAGAAAAAAAACTGCAGGATCAGGCGTCCAGACTGGAACCGGCGCCAGCTTGGTGTGTTGGAACCGGCACCGGCTAGGGTCTGGAAGGCCGGTTCGCGCGCTGGTTTCTTGTGGGTCCTAGTTCTGTGCGGCGGGTGCAGTGGACCATAGTGCAGATGGGTACATAATCTAATGTGGAGGGTGCAGTGGACTAAGGAGATTTTTTTTTATAATTTTTTCCTTGTAATTTTTCTTGGTTTTTTTTTTTTTAGGTCCATTCCAGGCGAAGTTAATATTCAAGGAATATTTTTGCATGAAAAATATTAGTAAGGGATTTTATGATTAAATAAGACCATTAATTAATTAATGTGTTTAATTCTATTATCTGGGAACTTAAGTTTAAAAATAGAAGAGCATGAAAACGTCTACTATTTTCTAGTATGCTATTTATTTTTGGTACCTATGTGTACATTTTCTCAAAGACCAAAGTCTTTGGGAATGTTTTTGACAAGGAAAATATTTTTTCTACAAATTAAATGGTTAGTTTAACTTGAACAAAAATTAATCTTTAGATATTTTCTCAAAGGATTTAATCATTGACATAGAAAATATATTGGATTTAAATATTTTTGTAAGGTTAAAATAGAAAGCCATTTTGTTTTAGTTTGGCACAAGAAAAATTATTTTGTCAAATAAACTTGAGACCAAAGACTCTAGAAAGTTTTAATTGGAAAATTTTTGAAATTATTAAGTTTTTAACTTAAATAAAATTAGTCCATGGGAAAAAACTCTCAAATGATATAAGCCTTGACATAGAGATTTTTATGGACTTAGACATTTTATTTTTGAGTTAAGGGAAAAATTTAATGGAAACTTTCAAAAAGATATTTTTCAGAAAACCCTTGTTTTAAAAGACTAAGTAGGAGAGGGGTTCCAACGGCCCCACGGCTTCCATCACGATCCTCATTAGAGATCGTGGATCCCCTTGCGTCACCCTGGGAGTGAACCCGTATAGGATGGGAATATCACAAGGATCCAGATCTAATGGAGGAATATAATTTATAATCCGGGGCACGTACTATGATCGGCCAACCCCTCGTTGGAGGTCATAGTGTGAGGTATGTCCATAGGAAATGAGAGAAAACGGCCATCCTCTCGATGGAGTTATCTTCTAGATATTACTTAGAATAGAAATTAATTTGTGATGGTTAACACACTTAGCTTAGGAAACTGTTAATCTTTCCAAGAAGCTATATCAGTTTTTCTAAGAGCCAAATTGATTATTATCAGTTTTGATAATAAGGATAAAGTGCACATATTTGTTTTGTTTTCATAAACTGAATCTTTTTTCTTTTATTTTTCGATTTTTTAGAAATAATGGAAGGTTCTTTTAGTCCATTGGCTGTTATTCTCCGAGAGAATAAGCTAATGAGACCAAACTATGTAGATTGAAAAAGGAACCTGGACATAATACTCACAGCGGAAGAGTAGTATGTCCTTTACGAAACCTGCCCTGTTATCGGGGAGGGTTCTACCACCGAGGAGCGTGAGGCTGAAAGGCATGGAAGAAGGCCGACGAAATGACTCGTTGTTACATGTTGGTCTCCATGTCTAATGTGCTCCAGTCCAAACATGAGCACATGACCACTGCGTATGACATAACTCAATCATTAGTCACGATGTTCGCGGATAAGAGCCGGCCCGCAAGGCAGGAGGCTCTTCGAACCATCATTAACACTAAGATGGCTAAGGGAGCATCAGCTAGAGAACATATGCTCAAGATGATTACTGCTTTTGAGGAGGCAGAAATCTTAGGGGCTGTCATTGACCCTGAGAGCCAAGTAGACATAGTTCTCGAATCTCTACCGGGTTCCTTTACTCAGTTCAAGTTGAACTATAACATGAACAAGTTGAACATGGGTTTGACTGAGTTGATGAAGGAACTCCAGATGGCGGAGAAGGTCATGAAGCCACAATCTAAGGCTATAATTGCTAAGGCTTCATCTTCTTGAATTGGGCCCAAGCCCAAAAAGTTCAAGAAGAAGAAGGGGAACGCAATGGGCTAACCCAAAGACAAACCCAATGGCAAGTGCTTCAAATGTGGATTGAAGGGACACTGGAAAAAGGAGTGTCTGGATCTTCAAGCCAAGAAAAATCACACAGGTAATGTTTTCTATCTAGAGTCTATATCAATGATTGGATCAACTTCCACTTGATTCAAGAGCCACTAATCACATCTGTAACTCCTTGCAGGGGTCTAGAAAGATTAAAAGACTCCAGAAAGGCGAACATGGACTACATGTGGGAAATGGAGCACAAGTTTGGGCCCTTTTAGTGGGAGAGTTGGATTTTTATTTTTTATTGTAATAGAATAGTAGTTTTGAAAGATATTTTATATGTACCTGGATTTAGACAAAATTTAATTTCGGTTGTGAAACTAATAAATCAAGGATATTCTGTATCGTTCCATTCTGGTATTTCTATCAGTAGAAATGAAAAAAAATTATGTACTGGGCACATGTATGGGAATCTATTTTTCTTAAACCCTATAAACAATCAATTAAATAGTGCTCAATCTGAACATTTAACAAAGAAGAGAAAGACCAATGTCAATGACTCTTATCTTTGGCATCTAAGATTGGGTCATATCAACTCAACCAGGATTCAGAGGTTGATCCATGATGGGTCCTTGGGCTTATTGAGAATGAAAAATTGGCCTCAGTGTGAGTCCTGCCTGATGGGAAAGATGACCAAAAGGTCAATTGCCCCTAAAGCGGATAGAGCCAAGGAGGTATTGAGTCTTGTTCACACTGATGTGTGTGGTCCCCTGTCTACACCAGCTAGAAGAGGTTTTGAGTACTTCATCACTTTCACAGATAATTGTACAAGGTCTGGTTATATTTACCTGATAAGACGTAAGTCTGACTCTTTTGACAAGTTCAAAGAGTTTAAGGCTGAAGTGGAGTGTCGGACAGGTAAATTGATCAAGACCTTACGATCGAAACGTGGTGGAGAGTACCTCCTTGGTGAATTCAATGACTACATGGTACATCATGGGATAGTATCCCAGCTCTCTGCGTCGAGAACACTCCAGCAGAACAGAGTAGTTGAGAAAATGAACAAGACATTAATGGAAATGGTCCGAAGCATGATATCTTATGCTACTCTTCTAGTGTCTTTTTGGAGATATGCCTTGGAAACATCGACATATATTCTGAACTTGGTGCCTTCCAAGTCAGTACCTAGGACTTCTTATAATATGTGGATTGGGCGTAAACCAAGTCTGAATCATCTTAGGATATAGGGTTGTCCAGCTTATGTACTGGTCAAAGGAGACAAGTTAGAACTAAGATCAGAATTATGCTATTTTGTTGGATATCCAAAAGGGACAAAGGGTGGTTACTTTTATTATTCTAAGGAGCAGAAGGTACTGGTTAGTACCAATACTAGATACTTAGATGATGATCAAAGTATTTCCATGAAAGGTTCAACTAGGTTGGAATTGGAGGAGAAGTTATCTTCGAAAGCAACTTCTTCTGACCCGACAGTGGAACAAGAAGAGGCACAGCCTCAAGAGCCTGTACATATAGAGCCTCGTCATAGTGGGAGAGTGTCTAGGGTT
The DNA here is from genome assembly GCA_026120185.1 of Voacanga thouarsii. Lineage (NCBI taxonomy): Eukaryota > Viridiplantae > Streptophyta > Magnoliopsida > Gentianales > Apocynaceae > Voacanga > Voacanga thouarsii. Next base: position 392,299 of record JANUWF010001050.1, on the reverse strand, counting down.
CTGGAGAGGTGGACTGGAAAAGCTTTCGAGCTGGTTTCTGAACATCAGGAACAAGACCCCACTAGATACGAGGAGGCTATTGCTGATGCCGATGCAAATCTGTGGCATGAAGCAATGAAAGCCGAGATTGAGTCTATGTATCTCAATTAGGTTTGGGATCTTGTAGCTTCACCTGAAGGGATAAAACCCATATGGTGTAAGTAGGTATACAAGAGAAAGAGGGGAGTAGATGGGAATGTGGAAACCTTCAAATCTAGGCTTGTGGCGAAAGGATATACTCAAAAAGAGGAAATCGATTATGAGGAAACCTTTTCCCTAATAGCCATGCTTAAGTCCATCCATATCCTCCTTGCCATCGCATGTCATTATAACTACGAGATATGGAAAATGGATGTCAATACGGCATTTTTAAATGGCCATCTTAGTAAAGACATCTATATGTCCCAACCGGAAGGTTTTGTTGCTAAAGGCTAAGAGCATTTAGTTTGCAAGCTTAAGAATCCATTTATGGACTTAAGCAGATATCAGGAGTATGGAACATTCATTTTGACGAAACTATAAAGTCTTATGGTTTTATTTAAAACGTGGATGAACTATGCGTGTACAGAAAACTTGAAGGCATTAATGTGATTTTTCTTGTCTTATATATGAATGACATTCTACTCATTGAAAATAATATAGGGTCATTATCATCTACAAAGGTTTAGCTGTCTAGTCAATTCAGTATGAAGGACTTGGGAGAAGCCAGCTACATTATCGAGATTAGACTTCTTAGAAATAGGAAGTAGAGAATGTCCAAGCGGCATACATTGATAAGATGCCGGTCAGGTATAGCATGGATTCATGCAAGGGAGCTCTAATTCCTTGCAGACATGGGTTGTCATTTTCTTTAAGGGACTGTCCTAAGTCCAAAGAAGAAAAGGACAGGATGAGTAGGATTCCCTATGCTTCGGCTGTGGGAAGTCTCATGTACGCCATGCTGTGTACTAGGTCAGATATCTGCTTTGTCATAGGCTTGGTTAGCAGATATCAGTCAAACCCTGGGAAGATTCATTGCCAAGTTGTAAAGCATATACTCAAGTACCTCAAGGGAACGAGAAATTATATGCTGGTTTATAAGGCTGATGACTTAGTTCCTACAGGATACACAGACTTAGACTTCCAAGCGGATAAGGATGAGAGAAAGTTCACTAGTGGATATATCTTCACCTTGTCTGGATGAGCTATTTCATGGAGGAGTATCAAGCAATCTTGCATTGCTGATTCAACCATGGAAGTTAAGTATGTGGCAGTTTCGAAGGCATCCAAGGAAGCAGTCTGGCTCCAGAAGTTCCCATCAGAACTTGGAGTCGTGCTACACATGGACAGGCCGATTGTGATGTATTGCGACAACACTGGAACAGTATCGCAATCCAAAGAACCTTGGAACCACAAGAAGGGGAAGCACATCGAGAGGAAGTACCACCTGATCCGAGATTTCATCCAGAGACGGGAAGTCGTGGTGTGATGCGTATTTATTTGGGTATAAAAATCATATAAAAACTAAGCACATTCCCAATCAAGTTTACATTAAAACGTTAGACCCAAATTACACATATGAGCAAGCGTACTCATCATTAAACATAGCATAGGGTTCAAACGAGTGTCAATCCTCAAGGAACAAGTATGCATTAATCACTTTTCTTTCATTATTTAACCGACTCAACAAAGTGAAAAAATAAAATAAAACAAAACAAAACAAAACAAAAATAAAAATATATACATGTCAAGGATGGAGAATTATGTAACTCAAGCCATTGTTTAGACAAAAATGATCTTAAAGTATCCAACCATTATCATAAACTATTATTCTCTTGGCATCATGAAGGATGAAGGTAGATTCACTTCGATGGTCAATCCATGAAATCACTATCCTCTAGATAAATTAGCATCACTTGGTCTGTCTTAACTAATTCACCCAAAAGACGCATTAAACAGAATCCTTAATTAAATTTCCTTGGTCTAGCAAATTTAAAGTATAAAATTAATCAATGAATCTTTGGTCTAGCAAATATTAATTAAAATTTAATTACTTAATCCTCAGTAATTAACCTCTTTGGTCTAGCAAGTTAATAGCCAATAAATATGAAATTAATCAATTGCAACCACCATCAACCTCTTTGGTCTAGCAAGCTAATGAAAAGAAACAATCAATTAATCTCGTAATACGCCCAAGTAATTAAATACCAAGAAGAACAACCAATTAATCAAAAGATCAAATAACTCTAAAAATCATGAATATCTAAAACAATTAATATATCATTATTAAGAAAAATAAAACAAAGGAAAGAAATAGATACTCATAGACAAGCCTTCTTCTTCTTCCTTTGAAGACCCTTTTGCACAATCCTCCTTGAATTATTTATTTCGAAAAAATATTAGTGATGCACTCCAAAATATAACTAAGTCTCTACATTGTCCACCCCCCTTTTCTAGGGTAAATTGGCCTTTATTTATAGGCTTACAAAATTCCTAAAAGAGTCCTAAATAAAGAAGAAGTAATTACCTAAAAATAATCAAAAACCAAAAAAGAATAAAAACTTAAGAGAATTTAATGGTCCACCATCTTTGACTTTGAAATTGAGAAATTGAGTTGAGAATTTGATTTGGACTTCAATTCGGACTTTTGATTTTGTTTTGTCGTGTAGTGATGAGGCTGATATTGAATTAGAATTGTTGAAATTGGCTAAAATTGAGATGTCCAAAATTTGTCCAGCTGCCAAAATCTTTATCTTTGTTGCATCGACTCAATTTGAGCCACCGAAGGTGCTTCTCCTTTTCTGTTTTGCCTTGGCAATCGGCTGCAATTGAGCCGCTGAATGAGCTGCTACTGAAATTGCTTCTTTATTTTGTTGTTGTCCTTGTCTTGCTGTCGACTTAATTGATGAAGCCAGCCAAAATTGTTTCTTTGTTTCCAATTCCAATTACCCTGTTTCATTCAATTCCTTTGCTCTTCCAATTGCTCTGCACTTCCCTGTTTTTCCAGTTGAAGACCGGCGCTGGCTGTCCTTTTCAGGTTGGCGCCGCCTACATTCTGTTTTGTGACGGTTTGCTTTATTTTACCCTTAAAATCTGAAATAATACACAAAATACCTTTCCAAAGGTAAAATCTCAAATATAAAGGAATATGACTAGTTATTTCACAAAATGTATCACAAAATAGTCTCAAATAATTAGGAAAAATATGACTAATTTAGACCCTATCATAGTGGAACAGATTGCCTCCGAGAACAATCTAGCAGATCCATTCACCAAGCCTTTGGTTGAGAGAGTCTTCAAGAGACACTTAGACGCCATATGGGTGGGCACCTACGGACTTACTTAGTCTTAAAGTGCAAGTATGAGATTGTTGGAATGTATACCCTCTTAGACTAGGTTTCTGATGTAAAAATCAATGTTTTAATAAAAGAATTTATTTTCAGAAATTATTTGTGACTTTACAATTTTATTTGTGTACAATTACGTTTGGAAAAGACCCATTATATTTAAGTAAGCTGTCTATATGAATGGAGGTCTTCACAGTAAGGTATGGATCACGGATTACTTAACACATAAACATTCGTTCTTAATCAATTGATAAGAATGAGAATCTCATCATGTCTAGGTTATTATGTTGTGAATTCTAAATGGGAAATGGCTTACCTTTAGCCAGTGAGTAGTCCACTCACTTCATGACATAAGCGTATTTCGAATACGTAGAACATGACCTGTAGTAATGATTTCTAAAAGCACTATTTGGTAGAAACCTAGACTACTACCGCTACAGCGTGGACTAGTACTCTACGACTTGAATATGAGTTGGTGGTCTGACGAAGTTGGAAGCATATATTTTGATATGTTGTAGTTGAGATTCTATCGTAGGACCAATATACTTGCATGTTGGGTATGTGTGACTAGTTAGTTAAGACAAACTTGTACAAGATAGTTTCTATATTATATTGCCCCTTGTGATTGTCTGAATGATCTAAATATCCATGGCCCTAGGAAACATAACTTGGATGTTTGCTTTAGGGTAGCTCCCTTGGAAAGTAGAAATAATCCAAGAAGTCGTGGATCATTGGACTAGAGTCCTAAAGATGGTAGATGTCATTTAGAGAGGTGTTAGTACACTTTTTCCTCTCTGAATGTATGGTAATGTATAGAGGGGTATTTTAGTCATCACACCTGTAGGTCGAAGACTTTGCTAACACAGCACTATCCTTGAGATCAATATTTCCTTATGGTGATATTAGGAAATATTTAAAATACAAAATACAACTATTTATATGATAAGGGTATTTTGGTCATTTTAGTAGTCAAGGCGGTGTGTCTTTTGGTCCCCAGTATAGACCGTGAGTCCTAATTAAATACGGGTTAAGAAATTGATCTTAAATTAAATGAAGTTTATTTTATTTAAGTAACCTGATTTAATTATTGGGCTAGAATAAAATAAAGGTCCATGAAAAGAGAATTAATAAAATTAGTTTAGTGGGTTATTCAATTATTCAAGGCTTTGACGCAGTTTGAATAATTAAAGATTAACCTGGGACTAAACTAATATAGACTTATTAATTGGACTAGTTTATTTTAGCTGAAAAATTAATTATTAATTGGGCTATTAAGTTGGTTCTAATTAGAATAATTAATTAAGCCCAAAAGGTTAAACCAAGAGTCCAATGACTCATCCAGTTTAACCTAGGGTTTTTATTTAGGTTAAACAGGAGGATTGGAAACAACGTTGTGGCAGAACATACACTATTTGAGACAACTTCTTCTCTGGAAAAAGCCAGACGTCTCTCTCTCTCTCTCTCTCTCTCTCTCTCTCTCTCTCTCTCTCTCTCTCTCTCTCTCCCAGAAAAAAAGGTTCCTTAGTCTGTAGTTGTTTACCACACGGATTTAGGCAGGCCATATACTGGAAAATCAAGGGATTAGCGTTCACCTACATGCAAAGACAGAGTAGGAGAATTACAAGAATCGCACTAGAGGCTTCCACCAACACACCTATCCCAGTTGCGCATATTCCTGTCCAGCCAACTTTTAGAACGAGGAAAAGAGGTAAAAAAAAAAATTTAACCTCGAAATCCCGCGAGAGCACAACCGGCGCTTGCTAGGGCTGTCAGAGCCAGCGCCAACTATGATCGGGATTCCCCTGTTCTTAGTTTTTTTCCATTTTTTTTATCTTTGCTTCCGCTGTGTGCCCTGTGTTTTTCGTTTTCTATGCTTTCACCAACCTAGTTGAACCTTTTGTGGAAGTACTTTAATTATCCTCTAAGTATCTAGCATTGGTACTAACCAGTACTTTCTACTCCTTAGGATGACAAAAGCAACCACCATTTGTCTCTTTTGGGTACCCAACAAAATAGCATAATTCTAATATTGGTTCCAACTTGTCTCCCTTAACTAGTACATAAGCTGAACAACCCCATATCCTGAGATGATTCAGACTTGGCTTAAGCCCAGTCCACATCTCATAGGGAGACCTAGGTATTGACTTGGAAGGCACCAAGTTCAGAATGTATGCCGCTATTTTTAGGGTATATTCCCAAAAAGATACTGGAAGAGTAGCATGAGACATCATGTTTCGGACTATTTCCATCAATGTTTTGTTCCTTCTCTCAGCTACTCCGTCCTGTTGGAGTGTGTCTGGCGCAGAGAGTTGGGATACTATCCCATTATGTACTATGTAGTCTTTAAATTCACCAAGGAGGTACTCTCCACCACAATCCGATGTAAGGTCTTGATCAATTTACTTGTCCAACGCTCCACTTCAGCATGTAAACTCTTTGAACTTGTCAAAATAGTCAGACTTGTATTTCATCAGGTAAACGTAACCAAACCTTGTACAATTATCCATAAAAGTGAAGAAATACTCAAAACCTCCTCTAACTGGTGTAGACAAGGGACCACACACATCAGTGTGAACAAGATTCAATACCTCCTTGGCTCTATCCGTCTTAGGGGCAAATAACCTTTTGGTCATCTTTTCCATCAGGCAAGACTTACACTGAGGCCAATTTTTCAATCTCAATGAGCCCAAGGGCCCATCATAGATCAACCTCTGAATCTTGGTTGAATTGATATGACCTAACCTTAGATGCCAAATATAAGAGTCATTGACATTGGTCTTTCTCTTCTTTGTTAAAGGTTCAAATTTAGCGTTATTTAATTGATTGTTAATAGAGTTTAAGAAAAATAGATTCTCATACATGTGCTCAATACATAAAATTTTTCCATCTCTACTGATAAAAATACCAGAATAGAAAGATATAGAATATCCTTGATTTATTAGTTTTGCAACCGAAATCAAATTCTGTCAAAATTCAAGTACATATAAAATGTCTTTCAAAACCATTATTTTATTATAATAAAAAATAAGATCCAGTTCTCCCACTGCAATGGCCCAAACTTGTGCTTAATTTTCCATATGTAATCCATGTTCGCCCTTCTGGAGTCTTCTAATCTTTCTAAACCCCTGCAGGAGTTACAGATGTGATCAGTGGCCCCTGAATCAACAATCCAAGTGGAAGTTGATCCAACCATTAATATAGACTCTAGATAGAGAATATTACCTGTGGAGTTTTTCTTGACTTGAAGATCCGAACACTCCTTTTTCCAGTGTCCCTTCAGTCCACACTTGAAGTACTTGCCCTTGGGTTTGTCTTTGGGCTGGGTCTTGGGCTGGCTCGCTGCAATCCCTTTCTTCTTCTTGAACTTTCTAGGTTTGGGCCCAGTTCTAGAAGATGAAACCTTAGTAATCATAGTCTTAGATTGTGACTTCATGACTTTCTCCGCCATCTGGAGCTCCTTCATCAACTCAGTTAAACCCATGTTCAACTTGTTCACGTTATAGTTCAACTTGAACTGAGTAAAGGAACCCGGTAGAGATTCGAGAACCATGTCCACTTAGCTCTCGGGATCAATGACAGCCCATAAGATTTTTGCCTCCTCGAAAGCAGTAATCATCTTGAGCATATACTTTCTGACTGATGCTCCATCAGCCATCTTAGTGTTAATGATGGTTCGAAGAGCCTCCTACCTTGCGGGCCGGCTCTTATCCGCGAACATCGTGGCTAATGATTGAGTTATATCATATGCAGTGGTCATGTGCTCATGTTTGGATTGGAGCACATTAGACATAGAGGCCAACATGTAATAATGAGCCATCTCGTCGGCCTTCTTCCATGCCTTCTTAGCCTCACGCTCCTCGGCGGTGGAACCCTCCCCGATAACAGAGCAGGTTTCATAAAGGACATACTTATACTCTTCCGCTATGAGTACTCTTCCGCTATGTCCAGGTTCCTCTTCCAGTTCACATAGTTTGGTCCCGTTAGCTTATTCTCTCGGACTAAAAGAACTTCCCAACATTTCTGAAAAATCGAAAAATAAAAGAAAAAGATTCAGTTTGTGAAAACAAACAAATATGTGCACTTTATCCTTATTATCAAAACTGATAATAATTAGTTTGGCTCTTAGGAAAACTGACATAACTTCTTGGGAAGATTAACAGTTTCCTAAGCTAAGTGTGTTAATCACCACAAATTAATTTCCCTTCTAGGTAATGATCTAGAAGATAACTCCATCGAGTGGATGGTCGTTTCCTCTCATTTTTTATGGACATACCTTGCACTATGACCTCTAACGAGGGGCTGGCCGATTATAGTACATGTCCCGGGTTATTAATTACATCCCTCCATTAGATTTAGATCCTTGTAGTATCCCCATCCTATACGGGTTCACTCCTAGGGTGACGTGAGGGGATCTACGTTCTCTAATGAGGATCATGATGGAAGTCGTGGGGCCATTGAAACCCCTCTCCCACGTAGTCTTTTAAAACAAGGGTTTTCTGAAAAATATCCTTTTGAAAATTTTCATTAAATTTTCCCTTAACTCAAAAATAAAATGTCTAAGTCCATAAAAACTCTATGTCCAGGTTTATATCCTTTAAGAGTTTTTCCCATGGACTAATTTTATTTAAGTTAAAAACTTAATGATTTTAAAAAATTTTCCAATTAAAACTTTCTAGAGACTTTGGTCTCAAGTTTATTTGACAAAACATTTTTCTTGTGCCAAAATTAAAACAAAATAGCTTTCTATTTTAACTTACAAAAATATCTAAATCCAATATATTTTCTATGTCAAGAATTAAATCCTTTGAGAAAATATTTAAGGATTAATTTTTGTTCAAGCTAAAATAACCATTTAATTTGTAGAAAAAATATTTTCCTTGTCAAAAACATTCCCATAGACTTTGGTCTTTGAGAAAACGTGCACATAGGTACAAAAATAAATAGTATGCTAGAAAATAGTAGACGTTTTCATACTCTTCTATTTTTTAAACCTAAGTGCCCAAATAATAGAATTAAACATATTAATTAATTAATTAATAGTCTTGTTTAATCCTAAAATCCCTTACTAATATTTTTCATGCAAAAATATTCCTTGAATATTAACTATTGAAAAATATTAACTTCACCGAGTATGAACCCCAAAACCAAAAGAAAATGCAAGAAAAATTACAAGGAAAAATTTAAAAAATTTCCTTGGTCCACTGCACCCGCCGCACAGAACCAGACCCACGAGAAACTAGTGCACGGACCGGCCTTCTAGACCCAAGCCAGTGCCAGTTCCAGCACCCCAAGCCGGCACCAGTTGCGGTCTGACAGCCTGATCCTACTTTTTTTTTTTTTGTGCAACTTTTCTCTGTTTTTCTGCACAACTTCTGGCTTCGATGGCTCTCCGATTTCAAACCAAATACAATGAAATCAACCAAAATCAATAATCGCCTATACCCATAAACATTGGGCTTACACGATTTGCTAATAAAAATAGTAAATTACAAATCTATTATACCTCCACCCGCGAGGTTTAACAGAGAATTTATCTATACCAAAAACAGTGAAGGATCACAATTTTAATCACACATATATGTCCAGTTTTATTCATCTAGATGCATGCTCCTTATATTTTCACAAAACCTTCATACTCTGATACCAATTAAAGGCTTAAAAGAGAGAAAATATAGGGCACACAGCGGAAGCAAAGATTAAAAAACTGAAGAACAAGGGATTCCCGACCAGAGCCGGCGCTGGTCATGCTTTGGCAGGACTCCGAGGTTAAAAAAAAATTTACCTTTTTTCCTTTTTCTAAGAATCAACTGGACCGGAATGTGTGCTACCGGGGTAGGTACGCTGGTGAAAACCTCTAGTGCGATTCCTGCAAGCCTCCTACTCCGTCTTTACATGTAGGTGAAAGCCTTCTACGAGAGAGAGAGAGAGAGAGAGAGAGAGATGTCTAGCTATTTCATAGAGAAGAAGTCGTCTCTCAAAGAGTGTGTGTATCTGACAACAACGTTATTTCCAATTCTCCTGTTTAACCTAAATAAAACCTTAGGTTAAATTGGATTGGGCCATTGGACTCTTAGTTTAACCTTTTAAGCTTAATTAATTATTCTACTTAGAGCCACATAAATGGTCCGATTAATAATTAATTTCCCAACCCAAATAAACTAGTCCAATAAATAAGCTTATATTAGTTTAGTCACAGGTTAATCTTTAATTATTCAAACTGGGCCTAATTAACCCACCAAACTAATTTAATTAATTCTCTTTCCATGGACCTTTATTTTATTCTAACCCAACAATTAAATTAGGCAACTTAAATAAAATAAATTTCATTTAATTTAATTTAATTCCTTAACCCGTATTTAATTAGGACTCACGGTCTATACTAGGGACCAAAAGACACACCGCCTTGGCTACTAAAATGACCAAAATACCCTTGTCATATAAATAGCTGTATTTTGCATTTTAAATATTTTCTAATATCACTATAAGGAAATATTGACCCCAAGGACAGTGCTACGTTAACAAAGTCTCCGACTTATAGGTGTAATGACTAAAATACCTATCTATACATCGTTGTACATTTAGAGATAAAGAAGTGTACTAATACCTCTCTAAATGATATCTACCATCCTTAGGCCTCTAATCCAATGATTTACGACTTCCTGGATTGTTTCCGTTTTCCAAGGGAGTTACCCTAAAGCAAACATCCAAGTCATGTTTCCCAGGACCCTGGATATTTAGATCATTCAGACAACCACAATGGGCGATATAGTATAGAAACTATCTTATACAAGTCTGTTTTGACTAACTAGTCACACATACCCAACATGCAAGTATATTGGCCCTACGATAGAACCTCAACTATAACATATCAAAGTATATGCTTCTAACTTCGTCAGACCGCCAATTCATACTCAAGTCGTAGAGTACTAGTCCACGCTGTAGCGGTTGTAGTCTAGGTTTCTACCATATAGTACTTTTAGAAACCACTACTACAGGTCATGTTCTACGTATTCGAAATACGCTTATGTCATGAAGTGAGCGGACTACTCACTGGCTAAAAGTAAGCCATTCCCCATTTAGAATTCACAACATAATAACCTAGACATGATGAGATTCACATTCTCATCAATCGATTAAGAACAAAAGTTTATGTGTTAAGTAACTCGTGATCCATACCTTACTATGAAAGACCTCCATTCACATGGACCACTTACTTAAACACAATGGGTCTTTTTCAAACGTAATTGTGCACAAATAAAATTGTAAAATCACAAATTATTTATGAAAATAAATTCTTTTATTAAAATATTCGGTATTTACATCAGAAACCTAGTCTAAGAGGGCATATCTCTCAACACTGGACAGTATTCAAAAAAAGGGTATCGGGTCCAAGCCAGAGACAGTCCATATTCCCTAAGTGATCACCTCTGCAGACTGCTTCCAAGACATCCTCTACTTACACAACTTTTACCGACGTTCTATTGATAATTATCTTTTTAATTTCTACACTAGTCTTTGAACAATTTCAATTCTGCATATCTCTTGCTCTCTCTGTTAAATCTATATATCTTCATCATCTGCATTCCACTTATTCTCTATTTATTGATGATGACAAAAGGGGGAGAAAAATGACTATTGGGAAAAATTGATAATAACTGTTGGGATTGTGCACTGATTGATGGTTATTATTGGTTATTATTGTATTATGTACTATTGTGTTATGGACTGATGATGAATGAACTGCATATAGTTATTGTGCTATGGATTGCAACTAGTTATTGTGTTATGGACTGCGACGTAACTATATGTAGAAACTAAATATTCCGTAAGATTCTGTGATGCACAGTATGAAATACATGTGGGGGTTTGGGGTTGATCAAACCAGTATGTTGTGCAATTTTTGTATGAATTTTATTTTATGCTCATGTACTGGTTGTATATTTGCTTATAATAGGTATAAATTGTAATTTCGGTTGCTTATCCTGCTATGGTCAATGGAGTTTGAAGCATGTACATAAAGTTAATATTGAGATTTGGGTTGTTGAACAATCTATTTTGAAAGCTAATTATGATATGCTCTATGTTAAAACTCTCAAATGATAAGGATAGTTATTCATACATCTTTCATTGCTTGAAATTTTCCTTGTAGTCTGAAATTTCTTGAGAAAACTAGGCTGGATTAAAATCTCTGAAAACTTGTTGTTACCTGCACATACACAGGGGGAGTTTTAGATTCTTATTTCTTCAATCCAAAAGTCCAATCCAAAAATGGGTTCTAAAAAGGTTAGCCTCTGTCTAATTTTATCCTATTTTGGACACATGCTTTGGACATCCAAAACCTAAAGTCCAAAAGTTCCGTAGTCTCACTCCGCCTAGTTTTGGATGCATATTTTGGATGTCCAAAATACAAATCCAGTTTTTCTCTAGAATCACATTTTGTGGTCTCATATCCTACATTCATATATGCACATATTAAGGGAGAGTGTTTCATCTTATGAATTATATTCTATACCTTCTTGTGTATATATTTATACTTTTTTTTTTTTGCGGATATTCTCTTAAGGAATAGTCATATGATGGAAGGAAGGAAGATATGGAGGTAGGTTGGGCCATAAGCTCATTAAGTTATGTTTATGAGTACATGCTTTAATTTTCTATCTTAATCTCATAAGCACTCTTTAAGTCCTATGATGAGAGATTGCAATTCAATAAAAAATATTCTTATTTCTCTCAGTCTAACATGTTTGTACTGTACATATCATTATTTTTATATTACAATCCCATCAAATTTGTCATCACTCAAAAAAGAGAAGATTGTTAGCCTTAATGACATTCTCCTATATTTTGACTTATGACAAACATTGATAAAGACTAACTTGTGTGATTTACATGTGATAGGACATGTTTGACCTCAATTCTTTCAAGGTATGCAAATAAGATTGTTAAGCAACTCTTGAGCAAATGGAATCCAATATTAGGTGAACAAGTAGAAGACCAAGCTTAAGAGATTGCTTACTAAGAAATCCTTGTGAAAGAACCTTAGACTAGGAATCATTGTTAAGGTATTGTCTGTGTAAATTCCTATATCTTCTTTACCTCATGATTTAATTTATTACTATCTTGAAGCACACAAACAAAAAGAATTCAAAATATTAAGTCTTCGGAATTTTAAATTGAGTAGTTTGGATGACTCTACATCTAAAAGCCTCGTCCAAAATTCTGTGAACAATATCAAATCATTTTTGCCTAAAAAAGTGTCATTTTGGACGCACCCTTGTCCAATACTTAAGTTTAAAACTTTGAAAAATCTAACAGCGTGAAACTAGCCGTTAGAGCTCTACTTTTTACTTTTATAAAAGGTTTTAAAACTCAATTTTAAAGCAGATTTTTGTCCTATCTTCCAACAAAACACTCTTACTCTCTAGAATACAAAATTTTCTCTTTTCATAGTGTTTCAAAGTGAAATCAAATTGCTTCAAAAAGATAAAGGTTGTTTGTACTCATTTGTTTGTATATTTGCTCAAAAGAGTGAGCTATCTCTGGTTCATTTTTATAATCCTCTTTGTGTATCAAGGTTGTGGTGTAAAATCCATTTGGGGTGAACCTTGATTTGTTGATTGATTGAGAGATTTTGGTAAAACCAAGTGTGGTGATCTTCTTATGTAATTGGTATAGATAGACACCATTGAGTTTGGTGAGTTTAATGAAAACTGATTGAAAATCCTTAAGTGTGAGCTTAAGGTACTGGATGTAGATCTTGATAGATCAAACCACTATAAATCTCATGTTCACTCTCTCTGCATTTAATTTCGATAAGCTACAAGCTTCCTTGCTTAAAAGTTTTCAAATCGCTCAAAAGAAACCTTTATGTTTTTCACCAACCCATCTTCACTCTTGTATTAATTACACATCGTGTGTCTCATCTCATTCAGGTTGTAGTTGATCTTTACGACATTCCAAAAGCTTCTCATTGTATCAGTAGCAATCTCTCCGATCTGAAATACAAAGGAGTATCTCAAAACAGATTTTTGAAAAGCGTTTTAAATTTGCCAAAAACCTTATTCACCCCCCTCCCCCCCTCTAAGATTTTTCAAAATGGTTGTCCCTTTTAACTTACAAAAATATCTAAATTTAAAATATTCTCTATGTCAAGAATAAAATCCTTTAAGAGAATAACCAAGTATTAACTTTTGCTTTTAAGCTAACATAACCATTAAATTTGAGAAAAATATTTTTCCTTGTCAAAAATTCCCAAAGACTTTGGTCTTTGAGAAAACGTGCACACAGGTTGCTAAAAGAAAATAGCATGCTAGAAAACTATAAATATTTTTATACTTTTTTATTCTTTTAATCTAAGTGTCCAAATAAAGAATTAAACACATTAATTAATTAATTAATTAGTCCTAAATCACTTACTATTATTATTCATGCAAAATATTCCAAGAATATTAACTATGCAAAATAATAACTTCACCTGGTATGGGACCCAAAACGGAAAAGAAAAATGTAAGAAAATTACAAGGAAAAATTACAAAAAATTTTGGTGGTCTTCATGCACTCGTCACACCAGGTCAAGGCCACTTGAACTGGACCCGCGAACTATGCCGAATTGTGATAAAAAAACTGAAACCAAAATAGCCACAGCTTGGCACTAAAAAGTGCCTTGAGTCGCGGCACCATCCGGCTACGGCTCCTCACCACACCGTGCAAGCCAGCAGCAGCTTTGAGGCTTTTCCACTCTAAATCCGCGGCAAGCTTTATTGAATCCCAGCCTGGCTTTTCTTTATTCTCCGATTTCTGCTATGATTTGCTTCTGGTGTTTTTCATCTAGATGAATCCACATGCATAAAAGATTTACAAAGATTACAAAAACTACTCTCTCTGTAAAACATCCACCTATACCCATAAACACTGGGCTACACGATTTATCTATGAAAGAAAATGAATTATAGAGCACCTATCCCATACCAGAAACACAAAAGATCACACAATCATCCAAAACATAATTCATTCTGGTTTTAGTTAACCTAAACATGCTCCTAAGCCGTTAAAAATATGGGCTCTGATACCACTTGAATGAGGATCACAACCCAAGAGCATACAGAAGCAATGAGAAATAGCAGAAAAAACAACAGCGAAAGCTATTTTGTTGAAAATATACCTTTGCGATTTCTTTTGTTCAGTTGTTTAGGCTGAACTAGCGTTAGTTGAATCAACACTGGTTAACTCGTGGAAGTACCAGGAGATAAGCCTGCAAGTCTTCTGCTCTTTCTCATTTGTATGAATGCCAAAACTCGCGGCACTCAGAATATTCCATAGCCTAAATACCACCTTTGAAAGCTATTAAGGTGAGGAGTCGAATTTGTGTTCTTAACCCACTACTATTAAGAATAGCAGTATCAAGAAGAGAAGAGGAGTCTCACTGTTCTAGTTCTCGTTTCTAGGGAAAACAGAAACTTACACACAAAGAGAAAACGAAAGTGGCAAGCAAGAGAGAGAAAACTCTCTGGCTATATTTTTCACCGTAAGAGATATCAATGATAACAAAACTACAGGGATATCCTGAATTTTCAAAAATCGGATGTTATCATCTATATACACACAGAAGATGTTTAGCTAGGGTAAAAGAACTAAACGTCCTTCTGTTCCATGAAAACTTGGTCTAGGCTCTTGGGTTAGATATAATTATTTACCCTTGGACTCAATAAACTCATAAAAAATAAATTTCAATTATTTATTTTTCAGATTAACACTACAGTCTAATAAATAATTAATGAACCCAAATAGACCAAGATTATTTTTCTAGCCTTTTACCTAGTTTAAACCAGGTTAATTTTTTCAATTATTCAATCTGAGCTCAACCCTAAATAATTAATTAACCAATTAAATTAGATAATTAATTTAATTTCTTTCGACCTTTTTATTTTATTCCAATCTAATAATAAATTAGACTTCCTGAATAAAATAAAATTCTCTTTAATCAAAACTATTTCCTCCTCCTAAAATTAATTAGGACTTACGGACTATTCCAAGGATAAAAAAGACACATCGTTTTAGCTACTAAAATGATCAAAATATCCTTACTATATAAATAGTTGTATTTTGAATTTTAAATATTTCTAATATCACCATAAAGAAATATTGACCCCAATGACAATACTGCGTTAGTAAAGTCTCTAACCTACAGGTGTAATGACAAATATACCCCTCTACGTAATGTCGTATATTCAGAGAGGAAGAGTGTACTAATACATCTTTAAATGACACTCTGCCATCCTTAAACCTCTAATCCAATAATCTACGACTTTCCAGAATGTTTTCGCTTTCTAAGGGAGCTACACTAAAGTAAACATCCAAGTCATGTTCCTCAGGACCTTAAATTATTAGATCATTTGAATAATCACAAGGGATGATATAGCGTAGAAACTATCTTGTACAAGTCTATCTTAACTAACTAGTCATATACAAATATATTGGTCATACGATAGAACCTCAACTATGATAAATCAAAGCATAAGCTTCCAGTTTCGCCAAACTACCAACCCATACTCAAGCCGTAAGGTATAAGTCCATAATGTCGTATATTCAGAGAGGAAGAGTGTATTAATACATCTTTAAATAACACCTGCCATCCTTAAACCTCTAATCCAATAATCTACGACTTCCCAGAATGTTTTCGCTTTCTAAGGGAGCTACTCTAAAGTAAACATCCAAGTCATGTTCCTCAGGACCTTAAATTATTAGATCATTTGAATAGTCACAAGGGACGATATAGCGTAAAAACTATCTTGTACAAGTCTATCTTAACTAACTAGTCACATACAAATATATTGGTCATACGATAGAACCTCAATTATGATATATCAAAGTATAAGCTTCCAGTTTCGTCAAACTACCAAACCATACTCAAGGCGTAAGGTATAAGTCCATGATGTAACAATAATAATTTGGATTTCTACTATATAATACTTTTAGAAACCACTACTATAGTACAATTCTACATATTCAAAATACGTATATGTTATGAAATGAGAAGACTATTCACTGACTAAAGGTAAGTCATTCTCATTTGAAATTTATAACATAATAACCTTATTATGATGAGATTCTCATTCTCATTATCCGGCTAAGAATAACAGTTTATGTGTTAAATATCTTGTGATACATACCTTACTGTGAAAAATCTCTATTCATATGGATCACCTACTTAAATACAATAGGTCTTTTCCAGCAAAATCGTCCACAAAATAAAATGTGAAAACATAAATAATTAATGAGAATAAATTTTTTATTAATTTAATCAAAATTAAATTAGAAATACAGTCTTAGTGAGCATACACTCCAACATATGTTGATTGCTAAATAAAAACACCATCTTCCAAATGTTCAATTTGTAAACTTAGACAAAATTTGGTTCTTCCAAAGTCCTTAATTTTAAATTCTTGCTTCAGGATATTTTTTGCCTCTTGGAGTTCTTTTGGAATTCTAATAAGGTTAATATCATCAATATATATGGCAAGTATAATAAAACCATATTTAGATTTCTTAATAAAGACATGTGGACATACTGGATTATTTATATGTATCGAGTTTAATAAATATTTACTAAGACAATTATACCACATACGTCCATACTACTTTAAGTCATACAATAACTTTTTTAATTTAATAGAATAATTTTCACAAAAGTCAGAATTATATGTTTCATGCATACTAACTCTTTTTGGGACTTTCATATAAATATCATTATCAAGGTTCCAATATAACTAGGCAGTAACTATATTCATTAGACGTATACCAATTTTTTCATGTATTACTAGATTTATAAGGTATCGGAGCACAAGTACATTTATTACGGATGAATATGTCTCATTGTAATTAATATCCAATTTTTGCAAAAAACTTGTGCCACAAGTCGTGCCTTATATCTCACAACTTCATTATTTTCATTTCATTTTCGTACAAAATACCTGTTTATATCTGATTAGCTTTATGTTTTCTTGTATTAGGACTACAAGTCTAAAATTTTCACCCTTTACAAGTGAGTTTAACTCTGATTGAATCGCATCTTTCTATTTTAACCAATCAAATCACCTCTACGATGACATTCTTCAACTGATATTGATTCAAAATCCTCATTATGTTTTAACACATCAACTGCTATATTGTATACAAAGACATCATCAGCAGTTGTTTCCATCTGATTTCAATGTCTTCGAGAAGTAGTATAATTGATGGAAATCTTAGCATGTTTTTCACTACTTTTAGAAATTTGGATCTTTTCGTTAATTGTCACTTGATCCTTATTTTCTAATTCTTCAATTTAATCACTTGATCATTTAATCCTCTTTTCTTTAAAGGATTTCTATTTTTTAAACTAAGGGGTTGTACATGTTTCTAGCGTGTTTTTGATTCAGTAGCTGTAGGAATTTCATTTTATCCTGTTGGGACTTCTATCCAAATAGGAGCATCTATAGTTAGAATATGTAATTTGATTACCCTTGTAGAGTCAACAAAAGAATCTGGCAGTTGATTTGCAAGTTTTTTCAAATGAATTATCTTTTGACCTTTTAATTCACTCATGTTTCTATGTGGATCTAAATAATCCAATGATATTGTTCAGAAAAGTTCTTTTTTTTGTGGTTTATATTCTCCTCCTAATTTAAGAAATAAAGTTTCATCAAATTGACAATTAGCAAATCTTGTTGTGAATACGTCTCTAATCAATGGTTTAAGATATGTCTCTAATCATATTCGATATATATATATCTATAACCTTCTTTAAGAACCCATTTTGGTATGTTGATTTGACACTATTGGTACATATACAACAATTCAAAAATTCTCAAATGAGTAATATTTATCTTTAAACAAAAAACTAATTATAATAGAGAGATTTTATGATAACTTATTAACTTTACATGCACAAATGCTTAGCGTACAAAATAGCATGTCCCCAAATAAATGTAGGAAAATTTGTTCTGATTAATAATATTCTAATAGTTAACTATAATCTTTTAATGAATGATCAGCTAGATCATTGTCAATATGAATATGGAACTACTAGATGTTCAATAATAATGCTAATCGACATACAATAGACATCAAAGGTATGGGAGGAATATTCTCTAACATTATCCAGAAGGATTCATTTAATAGGATAATTTGAAAATTGTACTCTTAGGTGAATTATTTGGTTAGGTATTCTTACAAACACCAAGTTGCGAGTTGATAATAAATAAACATACAACCATCGAGTCGATGCATTAATTAAAATTATCAAGTATTTGAATTGCCCACACAATAGATGAATTTGTCCACATATATTACCTTGAATCCTTCCTGAAAATATTAGAAATTCAAACTCCACTTTTGTTGGAACATACAACACATGAAAATTTATTTGAAGTAAAAAATTTTTAACTTTTGAAGGAATAATCATATGTATTTTCAATTATTCTTCGCATCATAATAGCTCCTAGATGACTTAAACGGTCATACCAAATGATAAATGTTGCAGGATCAGTAGATTTTTAGTTTATTGAATGATACGCTTTAATTGCATGAAGTTTGTGCAATATAGACCAGATGAAAGATATAGTAACTTTTCTAATAAAAATTTCTTACATGAATTTATTTGAGTAATACAGATATACTTAAAATTATTTTCCTTCATTACTTCAATATAATATCTATTTCGACAATATCTTTAAAACTTAATAAATTTCTTCAAAATTTTGAGAAAAATAATATTTTATGATTAATAACAATTGTTCCTTCAGATAATAATATGTTAGCTCTTACAGAACCTTTAATCAAGTTTACACTACCACTTATAATATTAACATTTATTTCTCCCTTCTTCAGGTAAGAGAAATATTTTTTACCTTTTAATGTAATGTGTGTTGTACTACTATGAATTAAATATATATCTTCAATGCTGTTTTTGAAACCAGTAAACGAAATAATAGTCATTTTTCTTCTTCATATTTAGAAATTTCAAAAGTCAGAATGTTTGATTGAAAAGTTCAATAGAATAACTTTGATAGTGTCGATTTGATTGTAAACTTTAACATAAAAACTTTAATAGTATCGACTTGATTATAACTGTCAATAGAGCATCTTCGACAGAGTTTTGTACTAATAATATATTATCATTTAATTCAAATAGAATTAGAAAATAAATTGTAAAAAATATAAAGTAAAGAGATTATAAGAAGTAGAGATATAAGAGAATTACTTAAATTCAAAATTAATAATCTATTCGTTTATATCATGCCCACTATACGTACAAGGCCCTTGATTATCT
Source organism: Voacanga thouarsii (assembly GCA_026120185.1). Lineage (NCBI taxonomy): Eukaryota > Viridiplantae > Streptophyta > Magnoliopsida > Gentianales > Apocynaceae > Voacanga > Voacanga thouarsii. The sequence goes on along the minus strand of JANUWF010001050.1, from coordinate 372,625 downwards.
ACATTATTTGTTGATTAGGGGAAAGGAGCCAACGAGCCACCGCGTCGGGTTTGCAGCTAAAGCGAATTGAATGGCATATCAGATGTTCAAGCACCTTCTAGAAATCGAGATGTGGAAAAGATTCAATTCTAATTACACAATTTTTATTCTAACTTAGTGGATTCTCTTTTCTCTGATAAGAATAATGACACGCTGCTGCCTATACTATAAGCTGTGATGTTATCAATTTCATCAGCAGCACATTCATTTGCCGGAAAGAGCTCTCCCTATTGCGCATAGCCCAAGGAATAGGAAAAGCGGGGATAGCTGTAATGGAAGAGCACTTACAGTTAGATGTGAAGGCTTGGATTACAAGCAAGGCAAGGGCTAGGATAGAGGTGAGTGAAACTTCAACGATATCCCCGAAGAGGATTGATGCCCATAAGAGTATCAAAGATTGGACAGCAAGGCTATGGCTATAAGATAAAGACTCGCTGGAAAGGGACTCGGCGGGATACTGAACCCTCGGAAAGAATAAGTAAAACAATGAAGAGTCCCTATTTGTAGAGATTTAAATACATCATCTTAAATCTTAAATGGATAAATGATCTTATCTTATTCATAATATTAATAATCTTAGAAAAACAAATTGTTGTATTTATCTTCTAAATAAAGAAATAATCTAAAAACTGAACTGTTACATCTATCTTCAACGTAAATAGATAATTTCGCAAAATAAACAACCACCATATCTTATTAATTTCATAATAATTTATAATTAGTTATGTAATTTGCTACATGGTTGGTGAATCTTTGGACACGGTCACATGCATACTCCTGCAACAACTTCCCTATTTCTCCAGCTGCTTCAGGCCTATCCTTCTCTTCAACTTTCCACCCTCTCGGCTTTCTCTCACGAAACCCTTTATTAAAGAGTTGAGAGGGAAAGTTTCAGCTTTTGTTCTATCCAAGAACTAGTACTTGCCTATCAGCAATGGCTTCTGGGTAATTATAATTTGTTCTAAATCCGTCTTTGTAGTTCCTTGGGAAAATTGAACCAACTGCTTGTTAAGTTTGTCTTTTTTGCTATGCGCTGGCTTGGAGTTGATGTCTCTGTCGAATTACATTCTGTCTCTTCAATTTTAGTGCTACTTCTTTCGTTCGTTTTCTATGTTATGCTGTTTCCGGTTTGGAGATTTGTTGATTTGCCTCTTGTGGGTTGTTTATTTTCGGAAGTGTGAAAGAGGACCTTCCGCCTGCTCTTGATTCTTCTTCAGATCCTTCTGCCATCTTTGATGGAACAACCAAGTAAGTTGAGTTTAGTTGTCGGATATTAGTAACTTCGTGGGGTTAATTTTCTATTATTTTTCTTGAAGAATCTCAATTTTCAGCTATTATCTACTTCAATTTCTTGTAATTTCTGGGATTTGGTCTAGGGCCCCTTACCCAATGTTTTCCATTGGAAATGGAAATGGAAATGCTCTAGATTCCAGATGTGACCCATCGGATACCTCAAAGAGGTCGAAAATGAAGAATTCTATGATGAAACACAGCATTGGCTCCATCGGCCTTAGGACATTTTAATGGGTTCCTGTGGTTTCACAGGTGCTTCAAATTCATGTGACAAAAGACCGATAAGGAAAATGGATCGAATAACTATTACAAATCTGGTCACAACCATTAGAAAGTTCAGGTTCCAAAATGGATTTATTTTTCTTTCGTCATTGCCATTGATGCCGTGAGTTCCAACAGTTGTTTACAAAATTTTAGGCTGTACATATATATCCTACGTATGCCCATATGCACAGCGTGTGTGGATCGCCAGGAACTATAAGGTTCTTTAGCTAATTCTTTGAGACACTGGTTTCCCTTGATTTTATTTTCGATACACTTTTGGTTTTAATTCCTGAATTGCGTGAAGTCTGACAAATTTCAAAATTTACAACTGATTTGGTTTCACGGTTCTTTTGGGTGCAGGGACTGCAAGAGAAGATAAAGTTGGTGCTTATTGATCTGGATAACAGGCCAGCCTGGTACAAGGAGAAAGTTTACCCGCCAAATAAGGTACTAAAGTACTTAACCATGTTATCCACTATGAGGAAATCTGATTTTCAGGTTTTGTACAGCAACTTTGCACGTGTCAAATGTGGTGAAAACTTGGCTGAATATTTTTGCTTCTTGAAATAAAACCTATTTTTTTGCAGCAGGCCTGCGTATCATAACTATCTTGCCAAAGCATCTTTGAATATCTCTTGACTAGATCATGAAACATTAGAAGAATGTTATATGATATGGTTTTACGTTTTTACCATCTAGCTGTCATGTCTAATTTACTTTTCTTTCTTTCATGGATTTTAATGGTCTTACCATAAACACTTTCTTCAAACAGGTGCCATCCCTGGAATACAATATTGAAGTTAAAGGAGAGAGTCTTGATCTACTTAAGTACATTGAAAGTAACTTTGAAGGCACTCCAATTCTTCCTGATGTAAGATATTGGCAACAGTTGTCTTGAATTTCAAAGAAAAGGCTGCATTAGGATCTCAATCCGCATTTTATAAATTGCTTGAGCACTAAATGGAAATGTTGCATCCAGCCAAGAGCGTTTGCAGAAGAGTTAATCCCATACTCCGAATCTTTCAACAAAGCTGTGTTTTCTTCTCTGAAAGAGGGTGCAATAGGTGAAGCTGATAAGTTGATTCTTGTAGTGTTCAGGTGCATTTTTCTGCCTTACATATAATATATACCATTTAGGTGATTTGTTTTAGTTGCTGCCTTTGATTACATTGAGAATGTCCTGAGCAAATTTGATGATGGTCCCTTTTTCCTTGGAATTTTCGGTCTAGTAAGTTCAGTGTGTGACCTTATGTATTTATTTTTACTTTGCTTTAATGAGGTTTTCATGTCACAAAAGAAAATAACTAGAAATCATTAGCTTGATCTGTCATGTTATTCTGAAGAGTGACAAGTTTCTATTCAGGTGGATATAGCTGATGCTCCTTTTATTGAAAGGTATCAGTCCTTGTTACTGGATGTAAATAAGTATGATATTACAGAAGGCAGGCCAAAGTTGACCATATGGATTCAGGTACTTAATTGAAACTACTATTTTCTTGATGTTTCATCCATTACTCTTGGTAGGGTTTCAGTGCACTAAAGAGAATTAGTGCTTATTTTGCATGAAATTTCTCTCATAATACAAGATAATTTAATCTTCTGGAGGATTTTGTGTGAATTTTAACGTAGCAAGCATAACTGATCTTTATGGCTACATCTTATAACACTTTCAAAGTTGGATATTTTAAGAAAAAGCAGATACGAAATTTATGATCACCCGTTCTTTATTGACCCAATTATATATGGAAGGGATGCTCCAAAACTGTGGTTCTAGAGACAGGTGAGCAAGCAAGTACTGCATTAAAAGAATCATCTCTAGCAAACCAATGCAGACTGTATTCTAGTTACTTTTATGCAACACTAGAGATTGTATCGTCTGTAGATTCATAAAAAAGCTTTATGCCCCTGCATGCTTTCATTGGGCCATCAGGACTTGATTTAATAAAATGTTAAACCTGCATGCAAGCTGTCGAGAGGTAAGTGGAGTAGAAATGATTGGTCAAAATTAGGTTCAAGTGTCAATTTCCTCTATCTGGAATGGGATTGAATTTACAATTAGGGAACTTTTTCAAACTGTGCTTTGCATGAGATCAATACTTGTATTCATCCCCAAGCATATTGAATTTGTGTTTATTTAGAATTATTGTCTTATATGGATCTAGATAGGCACCTTTACAAGGAGCAAAAACTTTTGGCTGTTTTATTTGAACTGAAGCAAATTGGTTGTAACATTTTTAAATTGCTTTTACAGGAGATAAACAAGATTGAGGCTTTTACAGTGACTAAATGCAACCCAAAGGAACGGGTAGAGTTGTATAAAAAACGTTTCTTGGTAGTACCCATTAACATTCATTCCATAATTAACTTTCAGAAAGTACTGCTAAATTGATGTTGATATGTTATCTAATTCTTTTCATTTTCCTTTCCAGTCCCGGCATTGAGCTCCTCAAAGCAAACATGTGCGAGGAGTGGAAAATTGCTCGAAGTCATACCTGTGAAATGTTATTTCTAGAGATTAAAGCAATAAAAGCTGGGAGCGTCACCTCTCAAATTTTAAACCTGTTTATGAATAAAACAAGCACCTGTTGGTTTGTACGAACATTGATATGCTATGTTATTTGTGACTTTGGTTTTCTTGAATCAATGAAGACAGACCCATAATCGAAGGATGAAGTTTGGAAAGTTGGACGGAGTCCTAATGGATAAGAGACCAATATAGGGTTGACATTTTAACTACATTATGTTCACGATCTCCATGATAGGGTTTTGCCTTCTAAAAGATAGAAACTATACAATCCTAAAGGGCTTAGAAGTTTTAACAGCTCCACCCTCTTGATCAGCACGGGGTTAATAGTAACAATCTCGAGTAAAACTAGTCACTGTTGATGGTCACTTGGAGTAATCCAGAAGTAAATGTCGGACTCAAACCATGCCAACCAAGTTGTAACAAAGATGCAAAGACAAAAAGAGTGTTGATTGCATCAGGAATCTGCTTTGATGTACCATGATTTTCCATTTTATAACAAGCAACAGACTATGCTTGTTCAATCAAATATCATATAGTATATTATCTCTGATAAAGGTACATTTGGGAACGCTAACGATTACACAACAATTGCAATACTAGCTGAACACTATATAATGTTCAGTGTTCATATTGTTTGTGTCTATATGAACGATCCATTGAAAAAATAAGAAATGAAATCCACACTGCTAATTGGAGCGGCCAGACTTCCTTAACCGGATGGACCTCCAAAAGAAACAGACGACAAGCTCCAGGTACTTAAAAACCTCGGGTTGTTAATTGTTCAGCTTTGTAATTGTAGTGAAGGGTCACCGAGGGATATCAGAAATCAAAGGTGCTTGCTATCTTATTTTGGGTGTTTGGTGAGAGAAAGGCAGTTGTGGTGGAAGAGAATCCTGATGATGCTGCAGAAGAACACAATGGCACTGAGGTGATCGCACCATTATAATGGATTTTCCATGGCCAGTTCGAGAATACTGGTAATGGAATGGTTTCAGGCTTCATGTTTCCTGCTCTTTCCTGCCCATAAACAAATAAAAACCTAAATTTAGAGGTCTTCTTTAGCACATAGAGCAGAAAAAATGAAGGGTATGTGCCAACCAAATGGTGCGTCTTACTAATGGTAAATAGTCATCCAAATTACTTCGTATTTGCAGATCATTGAATTCCCTAAAAATATTGTAAAGACATTAAGATGTAAGAGATATATATTTGGGTGTCATTAATTAGAAATAGACAGGAAGTTCCATTGTGTACTTCCATACCTTCAGGCACTGCAAATAGCAAGAAACTTTCCAACCTGACTAAGGATTTCTAGAACACTAATGGACCTAGTGCTAAAACTAGCCATTAGTGTGAGAAACAATTTCTTTTTTTATTTTTTATAACTAACAAATTAGCTATACAGGTGCCTTTATTGTCTAAGATATTGTGCGGGTGTGTATACAACATTTTCCTCATCCATCTATAAGCAGTTAACATGTTACGGGTGCTTGCCAAGAAGCTTTCATCATCAGTTTCTGCCAATATGCTTGGGATATTATTCAGTTCATTAAGTTTGAAAAGCAGACATGCCATGCACTTTGCAGGTCGAATTACCAAGCAAATAGTCATTCAAAGATCAATGACCTCATTCTTTGGTGCAAAACCAGAAAACATGCTAGTCCAAATAACAGAATTCTTGGATGTAAATGCTGGACCATGAGAAGCAGCTGAGGAGCTGTCAACCTGGGACATGCAGGAAAAAGATTTAATTATCAGATCACATATTATCATAGTAGATATTTGTAGTGGACTTAAATGGCCGCATGAAAAATGAAAATCAATCCAAACATGAAGAAACAGGAAATTTGGTCAAAATTTCCTGAAGTGAAAAAGGAGTACTCTATAGTCAACAGACATATAGCACAAAGAAAATGTAGAGACGCTCTTAAGTTTCACTTTCTTTGATATTGCAACCAACTGTCATCAGAGTGAAAGCATAAAAGGAAAGGGAAGGATGAGGTCAATAATCAATCACTTCAAAGAGGAAATACCTTAAGCCTTTTTCCATCAGGTAGTTCAGAAGTTGCAAAATGAAAGTGTGAATTTTTGGACTTATCATTTTCATGTGGATCAGCTGAAGTGGGAGAAATCCAGAGGTTGAGATCAAGGTGGTCACCTCTACCTGCATCAATTAGTCAAAGATCCCAATTATGCCAGTGAAACAGTCTATTGGTTTCTCGTACAAATAACAAGAGGGAAAAATATTAACAAAAGTGAACTAATCTAGATCATTATATATACCTCCATCCTTGCAAGCCCTAGCAATCTCCCCTCCGTAAGAATTAGGCTGGAAGTTGGTGACAGCTTCCCTTCCATTACATTCGATGGCTGCTTTGTCATATGCCCTGGATACGAACAGGAAAATAGAAATTTTGTTGGATGAAGCCAGATAAATGTACTTAAATTTCAGAGTTCGATATTAAGTCTCAAGAAGTATGATTCATGATCAAAAGGACCTTGCAGCTTCTACTTCGCTGTCGAATAACCCAAGATACATATACCTGCAGCCAAGGATTTCTATCTCATACTATGATAAGGGGGTTTTGAAGCAGTATTTCTTGAAATCAACTGCCTAAAATTGAAAAGCTAGGTAGATAAATATCTCAAATAATCAGCCAGGAAAGGATATTTCAGATTTCAGAACTGTGAACTATGCATTTATACTACTCCTAAATTTGAATGTAGCCAGAAAAAGTTCAAGATGAAAAGTCCAAGGGGATACATACTTTTTACCAAGTAATTGACCCATCCGAGCCTCCCATCGACCACATTTGTGCAGTGTAACTCCTCTGTACTTCGAGCTTCCCCGAGAGAATCCCGTGCTTTGGCGGCGAAGAATATGGACAAATTCTTCCTTGGTTAAGTTCTTCATCTGCAGATCAACTCAATCAAGGAAAAATATTCAGTGAAAGAATCACAAAAGACTCAACCAAAAAATACTAGTTGTCTTTATCTCATAAAACTGAGCCTACAAATTAACAAGAGCAATCTGCAAAGTTAAACCTGTTTCATATCTTCTTCATAGTCACTAATGTGGAAATTGATGTCAGCATCAACGCCTCGAAACTTGATTGCTGCTCGATCATATGCTCTGAATAAATGCATGAGAAAATGTACTGACATGATCAGGAAAGGAAAAATGTCTAGAAACAAGTCTATGAATGAACATGCTTTCAGTAAGATGAAAGTTTTGAATATATCTATAACTGAAAACAAAAGCTCACCTAGCTGCAGCATGAGCTGTGTCAAATCCTCCTGTTAAAGAAACGCCCATTACCAATTAGTCTCAATACAAGAAAAATGACAAACACATAAATCTTTGTTCTTTGTATAACAAATAGTATGTCCCCAAGTAACCATGAAATGATACAATCGGTATGTTACCTAAATAAACTTGTTTCCCGCAATCCCTGTATAGCAGCATAAAACCCAAATAAGATCACGATTGAAGGAAAAGAATGTATGCATAGTGCTTCCAGTTTTCACATCCAGACTATTTCTTATTTCAATCTTATAATTAGAAATACTGCTAGACAGAGAAGTCCACAAAAGATAAAGGATACAGATTCGACCAAAAGCTCATTATCCAATAAGATTGCATAAAAATGAGGGGGGTAGGGGAGGGGGGGAAGAGAAGCACTTCAATCAGAATATGAACAGCATGCCCTCATCAAAATTAGAACAAGAAAAGCACAAGAACGGATATCCATCTCTTTCTCCACAAATTCACATAAGAATTGGAATATAGATGATTTATACAGACAGACCCTAATCAATTGTGGAAACACAAACATCGCCTGTTATGTGTTAATAGGTAAAATTGTGTTTAATCAATGTAGTATTATTATCTACATATGCATACTGTGTTGTTTTATCTTGTTATTGTATACAGAAAACAATAAAACGAAACCCACCAGATATGGGACTCCCATCTCCCAGTCCTCCGGTAAAACGTGACCCCTCTATACTGCGAGCTCCTTGACCTCGGCCCCCGCCGGCTTTTCTTTACCGACTGCTGCTGTTGTGGCTGAGACACTGGTTGCGGTGCCTTGTTGTGGATACCCATCTCCACTCCTCTAACCACCTCCGGCACGGACAAGTTCAACCAGTGCTGAGGTCTCGCCGTGAATGAGAGCAAATCATCTCTGCCCACTGGGAAGAGCTGCCTCGTCGTCAATTCTTGATCATCACAATCATTATCGTCATGATCATCCACAATTTGTATGATCCTACCATCATTTTTAGCATTGTTGAGGATGGAGAAACTGAGAGTAGTTTGATCAGTTCTGGAGGAGCTGTTGGATTCTTCGTCAGCTAGGGCAAGGATGGTGGCAATAACCGGAGCTTCATCGGCGTTGACGACGGAGGACGAAGAAGCATTGGAAGCACCAGAATCGTCTTCTGGGTAAGTGTGCGTTGTCTTGGGGTCAGTTTCATCACAAGCTGAGTCTACTGATACTGCATCCACATTCAGATCCAACATCTCTTCTCTTCTTCCCTTTCCTCTTTGAAGCAAACTGGGCTGCACCTTCGTTCTTGTCTCTAAACCAGTATACGAATTCCCAACGAGTTTTGTGGTGCAAGAAGCGGTAGTTTCAGATATATTCAGAGGGATAACATGCTGATGAGGAGGAGGAAAGAGGAAGAGACCCGATCAGAGAATCAGAGTACAAATGAAGGGTCACTGTTAAAGAAACGCAGAACACGAGAGGAAGAGAAATTGGGCAAGTGTAGTATATATAAGCCTATACACTTAGAGAGAGAAAGAGAGACATGGGATTCTGTTATATGTAACGGTAGCTGGAAGAGAAAGTACAAAGAAAGAAAAAGGTGAATACGACTAGTACAGTATATATCTGCATAGCAAAGCTTCAAACAGAAGAAGAAGAAGAAGAAGGAAGCTGATCAACAGCTGCATTTGACTAAGAAATTTCTAGGCTTTTCTTGATCATACATGAAAACAATGTGTGGGTTTTCATTGGAAGAAAATTTATGGGAAGATGAAGGTTTTGAATGGGGGGCTGAAGAGAGAAGTTTGGCCAAGGGTAGTAGTCCTAGTAGTTAGTTAGGAAGGCAAACAAATTAAACTCAGACCATTAAAGAATATACAGTTATACAAACAGAGCCTCCCTTGACAAGGAAGAAGAGATATGTTCTGTTTGGCTGTGAGCCTTAATGGATGTTTGTATTGGTAAAAGTACAATATTTATTTATTTTTATGTATGGGAAACAGCAGAAATGGAGTTTACAGAAGGGTTTTTGATTCCTGATGTTGTTGGGAAGCGAGGGAGTGGGGGTTGTAGAGAAGTGGTTTGGGATGATGGAGGAGGAAGGGAGGGGCATGGAAGGGATGGGGAAGGCATATATACTATGAAATTTGTGTGGTTGTTAAGGTGTGCAAGTTGCAACCTTTACAATATACAAATCAAACCCTTTCTCTCTCTCTATATATATATATTTATATATATATCTTGGGATAGAGTTTGTTTGTTCCACTTTTCACCCTCGTGAATATGATTCTGTTACTACTTTTTTTTCCAAAAACAGAATACTGCTTATGATTTTTCTTTTCACCATTTGCTCTTTGTGATTAGACACTTTGTCATGAACTTAGCACCACTGTCTCACCAACTACTCATTCCCAGCTTTTTCTTTTCCTATTCTAGTAGGAAATTTTCTTATCTCAATTACAAATTTTAGTCGGTAAAAATATTATTTATCGAACAAGATATATATCAGATTGGATTTCTAATTTCTTAGTGTATGTAATAAAATATATTTTTAACAATTGATTATTTGGTCAGTAGTAAGTTCTCATCAAAGTGATATCAGTTGTAAGTTCTCATCAAAGTAATATTATTAGATATACAATATTTGTTATGAATATAAATTAGTTTATTATAATTTGTAAAATAAATCATAGATTATAATTATTTTTTTAACTTTTAGACTTTAATGTGACTATAATGAAATGAACTGAGTATTTTAAAAGTAATTCCTCTTATCTTTCAGGATTATATTTATGCATTTGTTTATGATTATAGTTTAAACCGAATTATTTTATTAGTGAAAAATTCGAGTTGTGACAATAAATTCAGTTTTCTTATTGTGAAACGGTTAATTACTCAAATGTATCAATAAAATTATTTTTTTTATTTCTGTTAACGATACTAACCAAAATCGATTTTTTAGGCGCAATAAGAATTTGTATTCTAAAATGATATGAGAGGGATTTTTATTTATTGTGGAAATTCCGTTCTCTATACGATTAATGCCTTTTGAATAAGAGAGCCGATAGTTAGAGAGCCTTCAAAAGAATCAGAGTATGATGTAGAGGATAACTGTTTCTTGATTGCGTCCAAAATTTCAGACAAAAATAAAAGTTGTCTGGTGACCGTAATGTTGGTAACAAGAAAAGAAACCAAAAGCTATCCTTTAAAAGAGCATTAAATCAAAATTGCATTAGGTGTCTTCCTGCCTACATGGGTAGCATAGTATCTTTTTGGCTGGAATCAATAAACCCTAACCTAATGAAGAAAATTGATGCATTTATCATAAAGGGTTTTATCACTGCAAATTCACTTCCTACATAGAAAACTTTGTAATTAGTAGTTAGGCAAGTAATACACAATGAGGTTCCTTACAAACTACAGGGCAAAACTGAGATGTGGCTTTCAAAGTTAGTGTTAGAATCTCTCTTTTAAGTTGGCATTAAAGACATTAGAAAACAGAAAAGAATTGTAAAGTTAGTGTTAGAATCTTCCTCCCAAGCTGGTATAAAAGACATTAAGCCTATGTTTGGTTGGGAGAGGGTGAGGAGGATGGAAAAGAGAAGGGAGAGAGAGGCACATTTACTTCTATTAAGGGAAGTAATAATATTTACTTTTATTTTATTTGGTATGAAGGAAAGAATGGGTGAAAGGAGAGGGAAAAAAATAGAATAATTAATTTAGTTTATTATTTATTTGGTTAAAATTTTTAATATTAAAAATATGGTCAATATCGTCATTATTACTATCACTTTATTTTCTCTCTCTCAATCTCTCCAAATTGGTAGAAGAAGAAATGATGATGTAGCGGAGAGTAATATCCCCTCCTAATTTACTTCATTTTCACATCTACGTTTAACCAAATAAGATAAATATACTCCATTCATCCTAAATTATCTGTCTTGTTAAGAAATTAAAGTTTAACATTTCAAATTTGCCCCCATTTAATAACACTCTATTTTCCAAACATATTAAATAATTTCTTTTCCAACAAGTTGATCTCATTTAAATAACAAGAAAAAGAAGTAATTTGGAGTATATTAAACTTTTAAATTTTGAATACTTCTTAATAAGAGAGAGAATAAATTGAACTTTAAGAGTAAAAATAGAAGTAAAGATTTAATTAACTATAAAACTTCTTTATCTTAATACTCGCGTAATTAATTAAATAGGACTAATTTAGAATGGAGGAAGTACTTTTCCCCTCCCTCATTTACTTTCACAAAATAAACTAACTAGATATAGCATAAAAAGAGGAAAAAATTGGTATTAAAGACTTTTTAGTAGTATATTATAACAATTTTTGTATATTAATTTTAAGTACACACTATAATTTATTATTGATATATCACTGGTAACCTCTCCTAAAATTAGGCCCAACATTAAAAAAAAAAAAAGTTAGGTGACATAGTGGATAAGAGATGAGAAGAATAAAGGGCTTCGACCCTGCTTAATTGGTCAAGTATTAATACGTTAGTCGTAAGATCACGTGTTCAACTCTAAAAAAGAAAGTTTATAATGTTTGTGAGCTTCCCCAATTTCGAAAAGATGAGAAGAATCAATTCTCATTAAAGAAAGGAATCTTTCCTCAATATTGTGAGGTACCTTAATCCAACTTACCTTTTTGTATTCCATTATGCATATCCAAATTTGGTAACTTCCTAATATAGGAAAAACTTTTTGACCTATTTTGGGCTATAAATATTAGTATACCAATGTAGAAACTGCAATAATTTTTACTTTCCTTTCAGGAAAATATAATTCCTATATTTAAAAATAGATATAGTACCATTATATCTTCCCTTGACCAATTATTGCGTCTTTGGAGTACATTGATGATGATGATGATGGAAATGTTTAAAGCCAAAGCGCAGCCCTTCTATATATGGATATCATCACTTTAGCCAGAGAGTAGGTAAAGTATAAATAGAACTCCTTTATAGAGAAATAAAGGAACATAGATGCCAAGAACTACTAGCATTTACACTACATAAATGAATGGCAATATTTAGACAAATAAACTTCTTTTTTTTTTCTTTGAATAACTTTTCATTAAACGATAAATTTTAAATTAATTTATATCTTCTCATTTCTTTTTATATCTATATAATACTTAAATAACTAAGCGTTTAAATTACAAATTAAACATTCAATTACTAACCCAACACTTTTACTTGGTCTTAATTTTTGCAATTTATTTGATTAATCAAACGACGAAGAATCCCCAAATTCCAATTTGATATTCTATGTGAATGCTTTATAAGTAGTTAGCTAAGGTATCAAATGAATCAATATATTCCAAACTTAAGACATTTTATAACAATGGTTGTGAAAACTATCTTTTATCCAATAGTTAGTGACTAGGTTTTGCTAAATATTAAAAATTCAAAATTCAAAATTGATAGGCCAAAAAAGTCACAATTTTTCACTACTATATTATTTGACTTCAATAAAATAATCCATGTAACTCGTGCAATTAGTTAGTATCCTTCATGTCGGTCACCTAGCCAAAAACAATTGAACCAACCTACTTGCAAATATATATATATATATATTATGTATAACAAATGATATATCTCCTCAGTCCTCACCAAATGGCAAAAGAAGTTGCAATTTTTTTTCCTGAGATTATGATTATTGGTACAGCACGCAACAGTATATTTTTCAGGGGGGGTAGGGTGGGGGGTTCGACTTGGAGGGGATGTTTCTTATTGACCGGAAACGGCCGAGAAAAATAGAAAAAGAGATGGACGGAGATACCTTGGCTTGTTGACATAAAATCAAGCTGTACAATGTTGACTACTTACTACAATGCCGTAAATTGGAGGACCACACTTTAATTTTTATTTATTTATTTTACTATATATTTTATCTAGATATATCTATTTGGTCCCCCTGTCCATTATTAGCTAGAAAAACACATTATTATATAGAGATTGGAATTTGTCCTATTTCTAAAGTAGGATCCACAAAATTATAAAGTAATTCAGATTGATCCAACGTACGTAAGTGTTTGAGTAATTATAGTAATAGTATATTATCTTTGAGTTCTTTACACATCTAAGATAACTAATTCCCCTACTATTTAATAATAATGACCACTTTTCCAATTTATTGGTTGAGCATTATATTCCTAGAAGATTTTAGGGGGGAAAATGAAATATAAGAGAAAATAAAAGAAACAGATTTCAAATTCTTTTGTGGGTATGCGATAATGGTTTGCTTATCTAACATTTGCTATTGCTCAAATCAACCGTAACACGAACCAGAGGGGAGAGTGTGTGTGTGTGTTTTACAGTCATATTTAAAGAATTATAAGTACTTTGGAGTACCTCACTCTTATTTTATTTAACATAAAAAAAGAGGAAAAAAGAATATAAGAGATACAAATATTATGCGGCTATATAGTTCTATATATGCACTAAATTTGTGATATTTTAATTTAATAATGAATACGTTAATATTAATGTTTTACTTCTTAATTTTTCTTATTTTTTATGTAAAATTGGAATGTTAAAACATTTTCTACAAGTACTTTTAACTATTTTGTTTTTTAGTAGTGGAAGGTGGAAGGAATCTTGTAGATGATTATGGGAATATTGTTAATTGCCATCATGTCAAGAAAGAAATAGTTGCACTAACAATTTATGATTTTGCTATTTTCTTCAGAATTGGAGAAGTTTTAAATCGCTATTAGAGGTGCGCATAGGGTAAAATTCGTTGTGTAGTTATAGTCGGCAGAGAACTCGTTTGAATTAAACCAATTTAAATAAGTCTTAACGGATCATTTCTCCAGTCTTGACTGATCGATTCTCCAGAGGCCAAAGACACTTTCTTTTGGGAGTCGAACACGCGACTTTACGATCAACGTATTGATACCCAACCAATTGAGTGAAACCGAAACCTCGCTATTTCTGTTCTTATATGATATTCTTATTGTAAATCTTGATTTTACTTTGTGTCTTCAAAGACATAAATCTATCAAGTATACATTCTAGATGTGAGTTCTTTTCTTTTATGAGGAAAGTCACTTTTGATTTGATATGGTCTAAATCACTCAAGCAAGTGTTTGGTTGTTGTACTTGCACTTATGAATGCTAAAGATAGTTGAATTACAACTAATCAGGTAAAAAGTTATTGTCTCTTAAGCAAATACTTTTGTTTAATGAGTGATTTAGTATTATGCAACAAAGTTGGAAAAAGAGAGGGGAGAAATAAGAAGAAAAAAAAATTACCACGTGAAAGTTACTGCAAACCTTCATGTATTGGGAAAGAACATTACCAGTCAATCTAGTCCATGACAAAAGTTTTCAGATTAATTACCCCTTTGCAACTTTATTGTATGTTCTTTCGGATCATGAGTTCTATGCAATTGTAATGTCTCGTCATATAAAATATTAAATGAGTTAATATTAATAGAGAGATATTATCAGTATAATTATTACTTTATTCTACTCATTATACGTACAAAAAATAAAATAATTTTTTTCTCCAACAAAGTACATATATTTAAACCCCTCAAATTATTTTTAAAAAAAAGAGCAAAGTACATATTTGTCCAATGTTAAAAACTATCAAGTTCTTGTTTCTTAAGAAAAAAAAAACCACCAAACAGAAAAGACCGAATGATATTATCCATTTTTTGTGGGTAGCATTGCTCACTCAGATAAAAAGAGATATATGATGTGATATTTATATGATTATATGTCCAAAAAATATTATAAGCAGGTATATATTCAATAGTACCACATGCTTTATGAATTTATTTAATTTTCAAGAAAAAGCTGTGCCCTTTAAATTATATACTAACATATTCAAAGTTTTTATAAGATTTTTAATGAAAAAAATAACATCGAGAAGAGAAATAAATATAAATATTAAAATTTGATTGTTCTTTTACTATTTAAAATTTATTTTAAAAAGTCAAATGTAGTAAAATTATTTCATTTATCGAGTCCACAATCTATAGTTGAAGAAATTTAAGTACATTGTCCCTATCTCCCCTATAGGCTGTCCAAACGGTTAAGAACGTGTGATTTTTGGGTGGATTGGGACCGGCCAACACAGAACGTGGAAGGGAAAGAAGAGAGAAGTGTCCCGAATCCAGTAGCGACGAGACAGCATATGAGCAGAGAAAGAAGAATATGTGTTTCGGGACATAAATCAGTTGGTAAAGTTTAAAGTGATATACTTGTGATGAATTAGTTAGGTTGCGGGTTCAATTTCCTTCAGAATTGAATTCGCGAGTCTTCACTTAAAAATATCTAACGTTGATGTACATCTCGATTTATTCGAGACTCGGGTGAAAAAGATTCACCTTCGAAACTTCCTCCTTAATTCAAATAGAAAGAATAACATGTACAAGAATCACCAGCTTGATTTTGATGTATAGTGCCATAGAATGTGAATCCTACCTCGTAGTCAAAAGGCAAACTATCAAACCAAAGTACCAAATTTTCCAAATTTGGGAGACGTTGAAGAACGGTTGCTTAGTCAAAAACGACACTTGCATGATTCTTTTATCTTTTACTTATTAGCCAACCAATTCTTGATTCAATCATGTCCGAACCAGTTTATTTGAGTTGCATATATATATATATATATATATATACATAAATTGATTTTTACACAATAAGAGTGCGAATGATTAAAATATTTTTTTTAAATTTAAAATCTAATTATGAATTAGACCACACATTATATATCAAGAACTAAGATCATAACTTGATTTATGGTAATTGATATACCGAAATTTAATATTAATATATTAAATATTGTCTCCATGTACTATTTTGTACCAACTCCTCCCAAAAAGGTCCCAAACCCCTTTAGGGCAGATGATATTTCCCAAAGGGAAAACAATATAGTTAATGGTATTTAGGTCTCTTCACCTACCAAACTGGCAAACCTATTTGCATAGAAATCTCATCTCATAAAGGACAATGAATTTTGAATCCTAAATTTTCCTTTTCTTGAAAATTAAATCTTGTCATTTCCTAAATCCCCTTGGGTTTTAATTTCTTATAAAAACATTGCCTCCCGCATAAAATGTCACCATTTAATATTTATCAAGTTCGCATGCTTATAATTTGTAAGAAAATTGTTTATTAATTTATCCCGAATATGGTTTAAGGAAGGAGGAAAATATATTTTCAAATTTAACATCGTATCAACAAAGTAAAAGATTAGAACTCAATTAATCAAAAATATTTTTATAAAGTATTATATTTTAAATTTGATTTATATTTTTATTTTTTAATATATGCATAACGTCATCTCAATCGCACGCATACTTAATCTAGCTATAAATTGTGTATTCAATTGTATTTCCTCCCTCTTACTTGAGGTTAAAAAAGAATTGATCAGTAGGTCCATTGATCAATTATTAGGGTATAATACCATTCTATTTTTCTAGTACACCTTTATAAACAACCATACATACAAAGTCAACATGTTATTAACCAATATCAAGAGCTGCAAAATACCAATTGCAACATATAATGAATGTAGTAATACATCTCAATCTTAACCTCTCTTACAATTAATTTTTTATATAATTGAATTTTTTTTTTCAATAACGAATAATCTACTATTAGAGTTGCTTAAGAAATAGAGGAAAACAATGGGGATAACATCATGGATGATGTCAATTCCCTCTAGTAAAAAAAACAAAGTTCAACCCACCAATTCTCCATAGAAAGTAGAGAACAAATTAAAAACAAAATATATATATATATATATATATATATTGTTAGAGAGAGAGAGAGAGAAACCTTAATGGAGACGGGAGGTCTTGTCAGTGACACCAAGCAAACAAGACCAATCACTGTCATCTCAACATGGAAATAAAAGAGGAATGCCAAATCTGGACCGTCAAATAATTCATTGTCCCTTTCGCCCACAAAAGGTCACGTAAGGAAGCGCGCCGCTTGATTGAACGTGTGATGTGCATGTCAAGGATGAAGAGCTTTATAAACCTTAAGGATCCCATCGCTGCGGAATGTAAATCGAGGGATATGTCTTGGTGACCAATGTACCTTAAATTGTCTGTATACCTTTTATTACGGAAAGAAATTTGTCTTCCTTAAGAGTCAAACCCCACATTCCAACTCAAAGACAAGACGGACATCACACCACTCAAGACTCTTTGCTACTGAGCTATGCCCCTGGGGCAGGATGAAGAGCTTTATAAATCATACCTCTCTATAATTTTTTTTCTTTTAAAAAAAAACTGTTTTATATACGAGTTTTACTCTCTATATATATATATAGTGAATAAATACTTTACATATAAATAAAAAATGTAGATAATATACAAATTGTAAAATTCAATAAGTATATATGCGTTGAATAGTGGAAGAGAGATTTATGCAACTTTCTATTTCTATTTTAGAATTTTTTTTTTTTGTGTGTTGAATAGTGGAAGAGGGATTTATGCAACTTTTCTATTTCTATTTTAGAATTTTTTAAAAAAAATTCTTGTTTTCTTGTATTAGAAGCAGCGGAATTTGAGAACTATTGTAACGGTAATAGTTATAGTCATTTTTCTTTTAATTGTTGATCTCATTTAATATAAAAAAGAATAGTGAAATAAGCCCTAACAAACATTTAATGGCCAGGATAAAATCACAACAACTTTGGATTCCAAATTTCATCTAATTGGGAATTTATTTGAATCTTTGACTTCCGTGTAATTTCTATTTATTTTTAATATATATATATATATATATATATATATATATATAGTTGGGTAATTTGAAATTACATACATGCCAAAGCTGTGGAAATAAGCCCCTCTTGACTTTGAGAAAGTTTTCCCAATTTAACAAAACTCCTACCTTAGCCAAAACACGCTTCTTCCTTCCATCCCCCCCCCTTCTTTTGAAGTCTTGACGAAATGGAAATTTTAATATAGACTCAGTTGATGCGAATAGTATATATTAAAATATTATATTTTATATTCCTTCCGTCTTATTAAAATTGACATATTTATTATTTTGGGCTATCCCATTAAATTTGATATGTTCCTTAAAAGGAAAGTTTTTACTATACAATTTATTATAAAATAATCAATATACCCCACATATATTATATTTATATTTTTAGATTTGACATAAAGTATTATGAGACCCACATATTTTTTATTTTTATTATATTATATTTTAATTTTTACTTTTACATAAAATATCGTGCCAAGTCAATCACTATCAATTTTAGTGGGACGGAGGGAATATAATAAAAATTATATAATATAATTTCTCAATATATATGATTCACGGATTTATGATCTATGCAAGAATTTCTCTTAATGATAAGGTTCAACAACAAATTGCCATAGGCAAATTAAATTCAAAATCAACATCATGTTCCTAGCTTGGTAGAGCGAAGCGTTTACATCTTGAAAGCAATTGTTTGTATTTAATTATTTATCTGTCAATACAATTTTAGACTTTAATTTACGTCTTAATTAAGTTACTAATAATTAAACTTGACTAAGATCTCTTTTGCAATTTGTCTTTTCTTTTGAAACTGGAAAATTAATTGTGATGCAAGTGATTCAATATGTATCCACTTCCATATTTACGTGTTAGTGTTTTGCATAATTTTCCCTTGCCAATAAATACAATTATCAACAAATAAAAATGATATAAACGTTTTAGAGGCACCTTATATAGAGGAAAATTCCTAATTTATTAATTGAAAAAAGTTTACAATTTGAACAAAATTACAAGAGTGAAATCCTTTCACCATGCAGATGGAACACTCCCTCTGATGAACCTGCTAAAAATACCTTTTAGTGAAAGTATAAAATTTGATTAGTTTTATAAAAACATTTAAGCGTAATTTTCAATTTTATATTTAAAAAATTGTGGATCTAAAAACTTGCATTTTAATGTATTGGGAGTGAGAGGCTAAACTACCATCATTTTATAAATAAAATTCATTTATATTATATTTTTTTCCTTTTTCAAAAAGTCCAAAAACAACTTCTTCTTTTTTTTTTTTTTCTTTCTAAATATACCTTGAGTTTCCTACAAGATGGGGAAATAAAATGTCAAAAAAGAATAAAAGACTATTTGACAATTCAACTAAATATTTAAAATTATTTAATTAAGTATATTTAATAATGATGTTGTTACTTCTTTAATTACTTCAAGGTGTTTGATAACATAATTATTTAATTAATTAAGATATATTGAAACCATAATATAAATTTTAAATGAAATAAAAAATTATTTAAATACAAAATCTAAATATATTATATACTTATATGATGATGATGATTATTATTATTATATTCTGTTTAATTTAAATTGTAACAAAATTAAATGTAAAAATAAATTATAATTAATTCAATATTTAAATTTATATCTAAATTTTAAGAATTCAATATCCATATGTGAAATTTCAAATTTTAATATTTAGTGTTTAGACGAGCTCTAATTAAAAATGAGGATAGAGTAGGATGGCTACTCTATAGTATCGATAATATTAGAGAATTTAAATATTTTAATAATATTGAAATACGTTATTTGATAATAATATAAAATAATTATAATTTAATTATATCATTTTATTTTTTTTCTCTCGATCAAATGTTTACTTTGAAAACTATCTAATATAGTAAAAATTAGTTTTTAACTTTAACAGTCGAATAGAATTATTATTAACATGATATATTTTATATAAAGATCTATAATCTTTTAATTAATGAAAAAAATCTTATCCAGTAAAAACAAAGTAAAATTACGAGAAGAAAGGTAGCCCAACCCGACCGTGCCGGAGCACGCCAACCGCTATTTGGGCATGCCGGGCGCTGTTTGGGGATATTATGATAAGATTGGCCAAATTCAAATTAATCTTATCATTATAATTGGATTTCATTCTCCGCTGTGATTCCATTACAACCCTAAATTTATTCATTTTAAATTGAGGCAAATGGCTGGGTAGGCCATACAAAAGCAGTCTCAGAAAAGGCATCTCCAATTTGTTTATGCTGTTATCTCGTAACTAATTCCAATAATATAATAATTCCCATAAAAATAAAATAAAAATATGTGGTGACCACTAAAAGATAAAAGTGGGTAAATGATTAAAGAAATTTTCAAATATTATAAGTGCAGAAAATGATACTAAATAAAGTAAAATAGGACCCAAAAAAGGAAAAAAAGGTGAGAAGTAGATTTAAATAAAATGATAAAAAAAAAAAAATGAATGGAGCAGTTGTCGGCAAGGGTACGAGGTTTACGTGCCCCCTGCGCCGTTGGGAGTGACGTGGTCGCTTCTTCTCCTTCCGTACCAAAAGTCCTCTCTTTGTTTTTCCCTATTTTAATCATCCATTTTTCTTTATTTCCCATATTGTCCTTCATATCATCGCCTTTGGTTTTCGCACGTGCCTTTACATCTTGGCCGTCCACTTTTACCCTATGTTTAGTTCACAAAATGGGCACTGAGGAAAGGAAGAACATACCCATGAAGACAAAAAATTTGGTGGTGTTGGAATTGGTGTCTTCCACCAGTAATAGAAGTCCAGAAGAAATGGAGTAAGAGGCCCTACTTCTTTCTATTGCGGCACGCAATGCCTTAGCTGCAGGAAGAGAATAGAGCATATTCACAAAAGACATTGGCGAACCAGATTCTTGGTCAGGATCTATAGGCTTTTGCGCTTTGCTTTCGTTGTAGCTTAAGTATTTTCCTCGAGCCTGGACGGATAGGAGATATTTTGGGTTTTACATCAAATTATTCTTTACAGATTCAACCTAGTATTTATTGAAATCGATTGAGCCACTTCTTAAATACAAGTGGTTGATTTGCACCATTCCATCACACTAAAAACAACACATTCTGCTCTGTGCAATGGAACTTGGCAGTCTATATTTCATGTATTTACAAAAGTACACAGGACTACCAAGAAATTCCTCGAGAGCAAAGAGACTAGTTAAATTAGGTGTAGTTAGTACTCTACGTATTGGAAAACCCAAACCCACTCTTACACAACATGCCTCGCATTCCCCTTCTCACCCTTCTCACAAGTCATTTACAGGAAGCTAGATTCCCAGAGCAACAGAACAAATTCAGGATAAATGCAGCCAATACCACAGGCAAAAGCCATTCCTGGTGCGACACAAAAGCGTCAGTCATCAGTGAATTTAGTGACTCCTGCAGTTTGATAACACCACTGATTAGAATCCCAGAAAAAGACACACACCAATATTACCAGTGAGGGGAGAGCTTAACGAGTGCAAAATTTATCCTAAAATTGGCAGGTGCATAGTTTTCATCTTCTTCTGCTGTAATGGGTTCCTCCAGCATGATGATGATGTTGATGATGATGATGATGCCTCTGACGTGATCCAGAAGTTCTATTGTGTCCTTCCCATGGTTGGCCCCTATAGGCAACTCTGCTCGTACTACTTTGTGCCCAACTCTGTGGTTGGTTACTCAAACCATTAAGCTCCTCTTCTTCTCTGTCATTATATTCCAAAACAAGACGTTTAATATCTTGTTTCTCTTCAAGCTCAGCTGCTTCCTTCTGTTTTGTGCTTTGCACAAGTGAGCAATCTTGAGGAATATACATCTGCTTTGTTTGTTGTTTGTTACCCTTCTTCACAAGAACCTTCACACGGACCTCCTTGTTTCCTCCAGATCCTTCATCTGTCGTTTCATCACCACTTTCCCCTTCAATCCCCCTTCCATGATGATCCTTGGTTGGCCCCTCGAACAGATTCATTGGTATCATCATGTTTAGTGTTGGCCTGGCCCGCAGTTCCAGTTTTCTTGAATCCAAGCTCTCCTGCATTCGTTTGGTGATAAGTTACACTTCAATAATATTGGGGAAAAATACTAATAACGAGCTCAAGACACTAGCAATGAAAACAAATTCTTAAAACATGCCTGCATTAAAGCCCGAAGTTCCCTATCAAAGTCAGCCACCTCCTGGGGATCTACCTCTGGCAGCTTCTGCCTGACATGTACCTCATCCTCCTCATCAGAAGCAGGACCAGCTCCATCATCATAATCATCCTCACTCTCACTCTCCTCATCATGATTCTCTTCATCTGATTCTTCTTCATCATCATGACCCAGACGCTCAATGGTGCCGCTATCTGAATCACTTTCTGTCTCTCCAACAATCTCATCATGCAATCCACCATTTTCCTCAATACCATTTGCAATACTTTTCCCATTGACAGATGCAATGCCAGAACTATCCCTGCTAGGAACTTTTCCTGGGTCTGGATGCTTCTCACTATTTGCCCTCTCAGTAGCAACAACACGCTCATGCTCCTCAAGATCAACCAGAGCTGCATTAACTTCTTCTATTGTTGAATATCGAATCATGTTGGGGCGTAATTCGGCAAACAAGTCCTAGAGACATATCCATATGTAAGCTCACCATTTCACAACCAAATAAACTTGAGCCATAAGGTAAACAACTATGATGACTTTCCTCCTTTAGGTTTTTGTTTATTTACAATAATTACTCCAATGAATGTTTACATGTCCATTCTGTTCAATCCCAGATAACATCCAACTTCCTTGAAAATTTATTTACTTTAAAATATTAATTTGTCATAAAATATTTTTAAAATTTAAAAAGATAAGGATCGCACATGCTATATTTTCAACATTTGCTCAAACGGAGGGATAGATGACTTTTTTTTATATATAATTTTGGGATAGAGGTTTAGAAGGGCAACTACATTATGATTAAACAAACTTAAGTCCCAGGTTACAATAGGTTGGAGTTTCTCTCATGTAAAGTGTAAGACCAAGGCAATAAATTGCAGATACTAAGTGTTTCTGACTTTCAAATTGACTTAATATCTCTTACACATCATTTAGAAAGTTATGTACCAACTAGTCTGGCAAAGCTGAATGCTACAATGGTGCCCCCAAAAACCTGCACTGCCATTTAAACCTTTCACTTGAAAATGGACTAATTAGTTTGTTCATCATGCTAAGGGAGTACCCTGGTAATGTTGAATTTGGCAAGGTTTTATTGTTTTTCCTCTTCATACTTCAACTTTGTAGAATAAATATGTGCCTGGCATAGGCAATGGGTATCACAACTTGTAGCATAACTCACAGAAACTCTTATCAGTGGGGAGGGGAGCGGCAGAGAACATCAATCTATGCCATACATCTGGAATTGAAGGTTCATGACATCATTAATCAGCTTATGCACAAAAAAGAGGTAAATATCCAGGAACCAACCTGCAAGTCAAACTCAATATCCAGAGGTAGCACACCTTTAGACAGTATGTATCTCTGGAAATGAATTAAGAACCGGTCGAGTTTCCTCTTTGATGAACCTCGATCAAAGTAATGCCCACAGGTTTCAAGAAGTGTAATAACCATCCTGATGCGGAAACAATCTTCTGGTGGATCCAATGTATCTTGCTAGTATCACCAATCAAAAAGTTTATCTTAGTCCATAGATGGAAGTAGAGAGTTGTAACTGCAACTGACCGTAAAAGGGGGGGAGGGGGAGGGGGAGGGGGGAGTGCAATGCGTCATTTTATATTCACGCCATGGAACAGAAAATCCAGTTGAAAATACCAGATGCATGCTTAAAAATGTCCAAGATCAGCTATATGATACAAAACCAATAGATTTCAATTTACACTATTTACAAGTACATGAGAACACAGTCGGCTCTAAAGTGACGTAGAAGGCAAAGCATAATAACAAGGTCAAGGACAAGGACAAGTCAAGATAATGCTTGCATATATCAGTAATAACCTATTGCACACCAAATAGAGTAAAAAATGATCAACTGGCTCTTTTAGAAAAAGTGACACCATTTTGTATGAGAAAAATGTAAAGGGACGGAAATGCAACTCTACAAACCACTATGTTAACACTTGCCCGATAGTTTTGACCAGGAATAGCATGTGAAATGAAAAGAACTACATATGCCTTGGACAAAGAGAAAAGCCAAGTGGATATTTTTTACATAGGACATATATCAATTCAGCTGAATGGGAGCATTTATGCGAAGAATACAGTTAGACAGCTGCATGGAAGATATCTCAATCCCAAAACACTACTGTTTTGGTGCACAGATGCTTTCAAGGCAGCACTTTTGTTTGTGTTTCAACACATGAATGATCTTGTACATGAAAGAATTACAACTTATATATAACCTAGCATATTTGGATGAGCAAAATAACCCCCACCCCACCCCCCCTTCCAATAAATAAATAAATAAATAATAATAATACATTAGTATATTTAAGGTCACACCAAAGGTAAGAAAGCTTATATTTCCAAACAGAGCACGAATTAATGGCATGATATGTGGAGTCAACTGATAGAAGGACTTGTGAAAGATGATTTAAGTGACTAACAGGATTGAGAAACTATACCTCTGCTGTGCCATGACCAAAAGCGAGAATCAAATAAAGTGTATCGAAGATAACAGATGAATCCACGAGTTCATAATTATACAACTCTCCTAAGAAACGCATGTGAGCAATGCGTACTTGCTGGTTCCCAAAATCATTCAACTCTAATCCAAATCTGATTTCCTCCAAAACCTAGAAAACAAGAAATTTTACATTTAATAAAAAAAAAAAAAGAAAAACTTTACTAATATATATATATATATATATATATATATATATATATAAAATCTCAGCAAGTTTAGCTCTGATTCATGCACAGGTATGCAAATAAGAAAATAAATCATTTTTTCCTTCAGTTTTAGGTAACTGGGAAGTAAGCATCTCTTTATTATTTTTAATGAATTTATTATATGTTCCCAGCATGACACTACGTAAGGAAAATGAAAATTTTAAGGATTCAAAATTTATATTTGGTTTGCAATGGATCGGTTATCCTGGAGGGTAAATTGAAGAAAGCATTTCTCAGATTAGTATATACCTCTGCTTTCGCGTTTTTGAGATCAATTTATACCTCTATTTCTGCTTTTGATAGAATTATTTTTTTCCTTCTCCATAAGACTTACAATTTTAACAAGTTTAGGTAACATTAACAACAGTGCTCAATCAAATAATTTCTCCTGTATGTGTAACCCAGAACTTTGCTGATCAAATGCGTAAAGTGGAACATTCATAATCCTTTCCCAGAACTCTCCATCACATTTCCAAACAGGGGATAAAAAAGGAAAGACGTGGAAAGGCAGAGAAAAAGGATGAATTCCTTCTTGTCTGAAAAAGCCTAGGAACAATGTTCTAGATAAAAGAAGTATTTTTTTAATGGATGGGAGAAAAACAAAAGAGAAGGAAAATGGATGGGATGAAGCAGCAAAAAGAATATATCCTACACCTTCATTCCCCACCCCCACCCCCACCCCCCACTCCCTCTTCCAAATTTTACCCCGTCATGCAGTCAAGTGGCATTGCATAAGATAAGACACTATGCTTGGCATAAAATCGTTCACCTAAAATGAACAAACCTCATCAACAACCGCAACTGCAAAGTCATCATGATAGCGACTCAAACCAGCAGTAAGGGATGCAATCAAGTGAATTTGACCAAATTTTCCCTTGTGAACTTTCATAAAACACTTCAAAAGATATTGTTCACATTCACTCCAAGGGAATTTCCGGAGCTGTCTCAGGACATGCTCAATGGAAGATTTATCAAGATCTGAGAATAGCAATTTCCTGATATACTACAGAATCCAAATGAACAAAAATCAATAACTTTTTTATGTAAATAAATTATGAAGCAATATAAACAAGTAAACCAGAATATAGATGATACCTGATGCAATGGAGGACGAACTTTTGTGACTCTAGCAGATCTTTCTGGGGGTTTGCACAAATAATATGCATTTTCAACTAAGGTACTATGACGAGGATCCAAATTTTTTACATTTTTCAAGCGCATCAATATCTCCAACATGTTCGCCATCCGTATTGTAGTCTCAGGAGAACGGTAAAGAAAACGGCCACATGTCTCAAGAAGATTGCATGCAACATCAATATTATGATGACTAAAATCATCCAAACAAGCCTGCAAAAATATAGACAGCAACACTTCAGAACAAGGACTTGAATCAACCTCAATTAGTGATCCTCAATCACACTGAAACAAAGCTTGGTACTTTGATTGGCCATCTTCAATATAATTCCAATCCATGAGACTAGTACATGAATATGCGTTTGAAGCACCAGATACAATTTTTTACAAAGACAACAACAACAACTACTACTACTACTACTACTAAGCCTTAGTCCCAAGAAATTTGGGGTCAGCTACATGACAAAATTTTTGACAAAGACAAGACTCAAAAATCACAATGAGACTTAGCAGTCAACACAGCTAAGTGGTGAAAGTTATCCATGGGATTTGTATGAGAGAATTAAAACCACATGCATATAACTACTCTAGTAGGGACATTTGGAGCATCTACTAAATATTCAAAAAGTAATAAAAATAACTGCAGACACATAGATCCGAACTAAACTACCTTTAGACAGCTGAAAACGAGGCCAGTGGGTGCAATCTTGAATTTGCACAGTTCTCCGATAAATCTAATGTTCCTGATTTTTGTTTCAATGTTCATCTGATCCTGCAAAACAAGAATATAGAAAATATGGTAATTAACGGTAGCATCTTCAAAGCAGTCTGCTAGACTGCTAAGTTTTATTTATTCAAAAACTTTTCTCAAAAACAAAAATATTAAACTGCTAGTGACCTTCTTATTGATCAAAAAGTTGAATTCCTCCTCCAACAATTGTAAAAGCATGAATGAGACATCCTTCATACATGTCGACAATGTGGCAACCATGCGAGAATAGTACGGCAGCAACTCTAGTGATGTCCTGGGTACATTGAACAGCGCTCTCACGAGCTTTTTCCTGTTTGATTTGGAATTTAAATAGCAAAATTCTACCTGAAAAAATGTTATAAGAAACTAATGAGCATGCTTTGGAGGATTATGGCACAATTCTCTTACAAAAAGGAAGGGGAAAGATAACATGGAAGATTGAGCAAGCAAATAGCAATTACAGTCAATTGGTCAATCAAGTCACGGCTCACACAACCAGGAAGCCTCTGCAGTAGAGCGTCCAGACTGGCACCTTCAAGACCTTTGACCTTTTCCTTTTCACTTTCTCCTTTTCTTTCAGCATCCTTTTCTTTTCCTTTTTCTTTATCTAGTTCTTTGTTTTTATCTTTATCTCTTTCATCTTTATCCTTCACTTTCTCACCTTTTTCCTCCTGTGGTGATCCAGAATCTAAAGAAATTTCAGCTCCATCTTGTGTTTTCTGACTTTGGTCTGCTTCAGGTGCCGAATCCTTTGCATGAAACATCTCCAAATGAGTAGATAAACCAGTACAAGGAAATGTATCAAGAAACTTCAGAAATAGACAAGACAAATAGACAGATGTGCAATATAACAAGGAACTTAAATTTATGACGCAAACCACATTTACTGCAGGAAAAAATGCTATGCTGTTTAATTTAGAACTACAATTCCCTTCATAAGTACATCAAATAATACACAATAAGCAAGCTATACAAAATATCAAAGGTAGTCAAATAATGTAACTCGGTCAAATAGCACTGCATGCACGTCCCAAGATTTAATTCCAGTTTGTCTTCAGGAATAACATATTTGAACTCCTATGAAATAAATGCTCCAAGTCAGATCACAACATGAAGTTTGCAAGAGATGGGAGTGTTATGCAAAAAATCTCATGACAACATGAAGAAGGTGACAAAAACTTGTTGCACTTCAAAAATATTAACAGACCAGACCTCACACGGACTGAAGTCAAAGAGCAGAACTGAATAAAAGATCAACACACACACACATAGAGACACAGAGACAGACAGAAGAGAGAGAACATATGTTATAACAAATCTTGCAATCTGCAAACAATGAGAAAAACATCTCTTACACTTGGTTGATCTTGGTTCTTCTGAGATTGCTCATTTAATTTTGATTCTGCTTCTCCCAACAACACCGCAGGTACAAATGCTCTGCAAGAAATATGAGTATATTGCATCATGATAAACTTCAATGCTAAATACTCTTTTACAACAATCACAAGGAAAAACCAAAGGAAATATTCTGCCAGGAACCTCAGATCTGGAAGGCACTCATAGAAAGCCCTAGTATCTTCATCATCC
Source organism: Voacanga thouarsii (assembly GCA_026120185.1). Taxonomy (NCBI): domain Eukaryota; kingdom Viridiplantae; phylum Streptophyta; class Magnoliopsida; order Gentianales; family Apocynaceae; genus Voacanga; species Voacanga thouarsii. Next base: position 344,079 of record JANUWF010001050.1, on the reverse strand, counting down.
CAAAGGACTTCGATGCTAGAACTATCTTTGCCAGCACTTGGGGATGATACATCCTCCCCTGAAGTCATCCTTGTCGTATGACCATCCTCAGGCATCACAGGAGGTTGCATATCTAGTGCTTCTGCCAATCTGCAATATGGATTTCATAAATTTTCACACAACAACAATACAGCTATAACAACACAAGTAACAGTACAGGAATGTTGAACACATAGAAGAAGCACACATGATGTGACACAAAACTTGATGCAAGGATTGTAGCCAGAACAAACCTAAGACACTTGTTGAGAACTTATAGATGCAACAAGTTTGATGATAATGGGACCTTAAACCACTAATACCCGGCCAAAAATATTAATAACCAGTCTATGATGCAATAAACGCTAACGAGATTAGAGAAAGAAAAGAGAATTTCACCTGAATGTAACAAAGAACAATCATAAGAAACTGAAGTTCAAATTACACGCTGAACAGAGTTCTCTAAAACGGACCCTCACAAAGTATAATAGCAATGGAAGATGAATATTTCTGCACTTCCACATTTTCCGCATGTTTTCTAATAGTTCACGACCTTTTAATGGGAATATATATAATCGCAAAGAAGTGTTTTAATGGCCTAGCCAAGAGAATAAGTTTTGTTTGTCCAACCAAACAACACTAAGTCTACTTGCTTCTGTTTCCAATTTCTTTCTCAATAGCACTTGGCAGGGAACAACAATTTCCAAGGTACCCTTAATGTGCTAAGCCAACTTTTTTTAAAGGAAGAAAGTTCCAAAATAGTTCATTTTCCTTTTCCCTTTAAAAGGTAATGCTAATAAAGTTTGTTTGGACCGAACCAGGTATTGAACAATAAATGCCATTTCGGTCTAAAAGGAAGCTTTGACCAAATTCAGAGTTACTACCATCTAGCTTTCATGAGATCCAAAGGTCATGAATATTTGCAATTATTTTGCACAGAAGTTTAACCAGAACTAATTTACATAAAAAGAAAAAACATTTTGTGGGGGCTGGGGTGTGGGAACCAGTGTATACTGGAACAGAATTATCCAATTCTTTTGCAAGGGAAGTTTGCAGCTAAGATCGTTCCACTGAATTACTGGATATCAGAGAGATCTTTTGATCAACTGAAGAAGATTAGGAAGCTTTTTACGGTTAAACAGGTAGCAAATTGTCCTCCGAAATCTTTTGGTTTCATTGTATTATGTCTTGTAAAAGTAAACACCTTGTGTTATATCAATGGATCTATCTTTACTTACCCAAAAAATTAACCATAAAAGAGAGAGAGTGAGAGAGACAGACAGAGAGAGAGAGCTCCAACATCCGGTCAATGTGCAGAATCAGGTATAGGATTATGTTAATGCCAGTTAAACCATTAAAAATCATGTTCTTCTCTTCAGCGGTTTTAGTTTTTTCCACTTATCACATCATCTTTTCATCCAAAATATCAATAAGAAACTTCAAAACCACATTCAAATAAAAGATAACAGTACATAGTTTAGAAAAATTGATTCAAAAAATCAACTTACGAAGAGATACTGCGGTATAGATGGTCATATGATTTTCGCAGCTTTTCGTAGGAAGAAGCATGCTCATCACTAAGTTCACCTTTAGCATTTAAGATCTTCGCATTTTCATGCTCCATTTGGCGAAGCGACTTCAAATTAGAGGTAATTTCATTAGTGACAACAATTTTAAGAAGGAACATGAAGTGCATAAAAAGACGAGAGATTAGTCTTCACTCGCATAATCATGGATGTGAAGCATTTATTACCCTCGTGCAGGAACAGTGGCAAAAAGATCCAAGTGCAGCTTTAAATATGAAATTCAAAATTGGCTGACCCTTACCATATGTTCGGACTGAAGTAATTCTAAAGCAGAATCATAATATGTTTGAAAAGCCTTCCTAAAGAACTTTTTCTGATCTCCTGTGGTATTGAGGCTCTTAAAAAACTGTAGAAAAGACCAGAATTAGCACACAAGAATAACAACGATGTTCTATTTTAAACATTGAAATAAGCGGTTGAACAAGTCATGAATTAAACAAATAATTGCGTCAAAGCATAAATTAATGCTGTGAAATCTGAACTGAACTCAAAAAAGGAGACCAAAAAAATAAAAAAGGCATCTGAACTGAAGACTTGCAGACTTAGAATATCCTGCAGTTCAACAATTGGTATTTCACTTTATAAATATCAGAAACAATATCAAGCAAGGTCATACCATCTCATTCAAATACAATTCATCCTCAAGAAATAGTCTATTCCTCAACAAAAATGAAATGCTTATGACCTACAGCAGTAGAAATCTGACCCACTTTAGTTCCTATGCCAAGAAAACGAGAGGAATTACACCCCCAAAAAAAAAAAAAAAACAACAAACACAAACACACACACACACACATATATATATGTATATAGTCACTAAAATAGATTCTAATCAACAGTTTACAAAGGAATCCTTGTTTTGAATAATTATATAAAGCAAACACAAGGCCTTATTCAAAGTAAATGACAACCCAGGTCAACCAGAGGTGAAATGAAAGATCTCATACCTCCTCAAGAATATCTTGGCCAGTAAGGGGAAGCCCAAGGAGATATCTCCCCTGTCGAGCAAAACTAGCAAGGAGAGACAGATTTGTCTGGGTTGTATCACGGTCCTTCAAATGTTCTGTGCTGGCAAGATCCTTAATAATACTAACAAAGATGCCACTATCTTCTATTACTCCAACAAAATAAAGTTCCAACAGAAGTTTTAATGTACTACGCTTCTTCATGGCCTTCAAATTCCTATCTGCGTCTGGATCTTCGGCAGACTTTCCAGGAAAGAATATCTTCACAAGACCTTGAACCAGACTTGGTGAGAAATCTTTGTACCTTTGATGAAGCAATGAGCAGATCTGTAGAGTAAATTGGATTTCAAAACCACAGAAGAAAAAAAATGAAGAAGCGGCATGAACAACACAAGATAGAAGAAGTGCAATTCAAACAAATAATTACTGGTGACATACCATAAAGGGCAACTAATGGTGGTCCACAAATTCTGGCATGAATGAAGAAGAGCAATTCCTCAGAGAAATAACCATGAATAAACACTAAGTATTAAAACCTTCAAAGAAAGATGAGGTAACATGCAGAGACTTGCATCTCATGGAGGTAAACTGCATCTCCAGTCATTCTTCTAAGCAAACCCAAGAAGACAAATAATGGATTTGAAACCCAACCCCCCTCCTCCATGCCACCAAAAAAATATAATAATAATAAAAGGTCAATATAGAAGCATTCAGGATTATGCTCCTCATCACAATGGTCATTCAGGCAGAATCTGACCTCTCAAAAGGCAGGAAACAATTGAAGATTCTACCTGCACATTGTTCTTTATATGCAGTTCCAAGTTAAGCGATTGAATGAATAATGTCTGGTTAGAATCTTGGACTTGAAGAGTGATAACAGAGCCTTTACCATAAGTGAAATTCCCCTCAACTAATCAGTCCTTTTTCATCAACTGCCTTGACAAAAACTGTTGGGAACATTCCATCTATTTACCCTTGAATACAAAAATGAGCACTTCATCTCATGGGGAAATGCCACCCTATGCTAGGCTCATTAAGCCCCTTCTCACAAGACTGGAAGAGGGCTCAAAAAATTGGGGGTCCACCTTTTTTTGTTAAGAGAGATCTAATAAGCAGAGCCTAGAGTAGAATTTTCCCAACTCATTTCCTGTATCTGAGATTTCTCATCACAGTGGCCCAGACAGTGTGTATCTACTCATCCCAGAGGGAGATAGCCAAGAGCAAGCCTAAACTGACTACCAAATTCTAGAGCAGAGAAAGTTTTAGATTGGCCTACAGGAGCAAAAAGCGATTCAGCATTGACTTGCAGGAAATTCTTTCTATGCAGAAAGTATCATTTTCCTCATTGAACACCCCCCCCCCCCCCAACACAACAAAAACACAAAAAAAAAACACCACCAAAAAAAAAAAAAAAAGAAGAAGAAGAAGATGGGGAAGGATAGCATAAGAGACTATGCCCACCATAAGAACGGCATTAAATTGAATATCTTCCAACTATTCCAGAAGATCCAGTGATACTACTAATGTTACTTAACTTCATCCTAAAAACTAAACAGGACAACTTTATCAGTGTTCATGTTTTCGGTACTCCAGTGTTGCTAATGCTGCACTTCTTCTTGAACAGCTAAAGAGGCAACATTTGTCATCCATCTTTCTGATTCAATTAACAATTTTGTTCAACCTTTTGCAAATGTACGATAATCTCTCTAGAAAACCAATTATCAGAAACTAAGAAATTCACCTGAATGAATAACAAGGCGGAAAAAGGAGTAAAGGACTAAGATATCAAGAGAGCTGCAAAACAAAGAGGCTGCACTTAAGAGTTCTCTTTTAGTCTTCTTTTCCTTTTTGATAAAAGGCTATGCTTCACTATGCTTAGCAGGTAGGTAATCCAATGCACAAGCCAACCACAGAACATAGTCAATACATGAGAGAGATGTAATAGGGGACATGCCCCTTTATCCTCAAGTAAGATCTCTAATACAATTCCACATCCTCAGCCTGAATGAGAAGTAATCCATTTATCAACAGAAATACTAGATCTCAATTCAAGTTAATCAATCCTACATATTTAGAACTAAGGATACAGAACATGTAGAAAGGCACCTTCAGTATCCTGCAAACTGATTTCAGACATTTTCAAGAGATCAAATATTAAAATATATATATATAGAATAGCATAACAAAACTATACATCATCAAAGCTTTAAAAAAGGACAAAAATATGGCAATTTTAGCAAGTCCAGAAACTATGGGTCAAGAAGAATGAAAAATTAGTTATAAAATTGCTCGTATACATACTAACACAGTTTCCAACTTCATATAATTTATTATGACAATATCCAGCCACAGCTTATCAATCAAAGAAGCTTGAAGTTGAAGATTAATTCCTTGTCCAGCAGTATAATTTCAAAAAATCATATCCTCATCTCTAATCGGTAGGCAAGCAAACTGTAACTTATCACCTAATAAATACATAAATTTAAATAAAAGAAAAGACCAGTAAAAAGTTTACAACTAAAGAATAGATGGTATTGTGCATGAATTAATTGGATAAAAAACAATTGTTACCTGAACAGCAGCTTGTATGTCTGCAGCTCTAAGCTTTGCATCACAAATAGCAGTGACTGCTTCACTAACAAACTTACTTAAATTAACACTTCGCAGCTCATCCATCAATCCTTCTCGCTGCTCCTCATTAATTTGCTTCAGTTTCTTAATAACAGCTGTGTTGCGCTTAATGCTAGAATCCAGTGTCCTGAGAAACCCAGAGTCTGGAATCAAAAAAGATTGAATCAATGTTCAAGCAGGAGGAGACCAAATTATGTCATGGAGCGATCATGGTCAAGTAAATATCATGTCTTCAAAATCATCTACCATTTGTAAGCACATAAATGTATAAGAAATTCAGTAAGAAAGAGGTTACAAACATTCATGCACTTCCTTGCAGCCAAACCTTAATTTACATAAACTGCAGACAAATTGAAGACAAAAAAACTACACAGCATAACACAAAAGTGACATTGAGTGCAATTATAATTACTCCTCAAGCAATAACATCTTCAGCTAGTCATACCATTATCAAAAGTCTTGTAACCTGTCATTCATGCTCACATATGTGCAAAACTTGAAACCCCCTACCCCAAACCAAAAATCTGCATGGTAGTTTTTCCATTTTGTATCTTTCTTACAAATTCACCTAAGAATATGCAAACTCTCAGCCCACCTCACCAATGGCTTTAGATTTGGAAAAAGTTTTGACAAAAAACTAGAAATACAGCCAATAAATTGTAACTTTCATGTAAATAATGAATTTTCTATACTCATGAACCTTATTTACATGTAATTGGCTTTTAAATGATGAGTGCCCATTCCCTTCGCCGTGTTGAGTATATACAAATGCATCCAATAGCATTTTAAAAGATACAGTGACCACATCCCAATTTCATTAACCGAATTTTTGCTTCAGAAGAGATACTATCCTATGCTTTGTGAATCTACTTTTTTATTGTTAATTCTTCCGTATGTTAAGCAAAAAATAGCACGCTTATATTACTCTTATATCAGGCAGTTGAACTATTTTTCACTATGTAGAACAAGATAAGTCCTTATATACAGTAATATACAAGAACATGAAAGCTTTTTCTATTTCAATTGACTAAAAGTAATACTTCTAGGTTCTATATGAAGAATATATTTTTCATGCATATTGAAAACCTACACATTTCCTCAGTTCAGTTGGAACTAAAATAATGGGTCTACTCTACATACTGTAAGGTTGAAGATCATAGTGGACCCATTCTTTTACCAGACAAAGATATTGCAATGAAAACATACATTATGTACCACACCAGCTGAATCAAAATGATATGCTGAATAACTCCAAGCCCATGATGGGTAGATAGATGAAGCAAGAGCAAGGAAGAGGTTGGGGGAGGGGGAAGGAGAGCGTGAGAGAAGGCAACAATGTCTATCCTACGACTACTTTACTCTTTAAACCAGTATTGTGGTCAAACTAAGGCCGTGACCACACCTGAAACCAGATAAAGGTGTTACACCTCAAAATGGAAATAAGCATGCCCTCCATTTCAAAGTTAATTCCTAACATAAAATCTTACATTTTGCCAGACCAATGCCTTGGGGCGTGAAAGATGTAAAGCAAGAAAAAGAGGACAAACAGATTATATAGTGCCTATTGTGTGACCACTATCAAATTTAGAAGTGTTCCATCCATTCTTAGCTCTAAAAATAGATATACGGAACATTTAACAAGGCTTGAAAGCAGCGACAGAAGCAGGATTTCTTTCTCTTTTTCCTGGGGCAGGGGTGGGGGGCCTAAATTACATACAACAACAACAACAAACTAAGCCTTAATCCCAAGTAACTTGGGATCGGTTACATGAACCAACGTCAGGCAACGTGTGATCATCCACATGAATCCTCTATCGCCACTTTCTTCTATCGAACGTCATACTTTCATCCAAATCTAACAAAGACATATCTCTCTTAATTACCTCTATCCATGTCGTTTTAGGCCTACCTCTACCTTTCCCTCTGTCTAACCTATCCTGCCTCACTCTCTCCATCGCCCTAACAGGAGCATCCCTCGGTCTTCTCTGAACGTGTCCAAACCAACGCAGACGACTTTCTCTCATCTTTTCCTCAATAGATGCCACACCCACTTTTTCCCTAACGATCTCATTTCTAACTCTATCCTTCCTAGTATATCCACACATCCACCGTAACCTACGCATCTCAGCTACTTTCATTTTTTGAATATGACACCTTTTAACTGCCCAACATTCCGTACCATATAACAAAGCAGGTCGTACGACTGCCTTGTAAAACTTTCCCTTTAAATTCAACGGTGCATTACGATCACAAAGAATACCAGTCGCACTCCTCCATTTCAACTAACCCGCCTTAACTCGATGTGCAACGTCGCTATCGAGCTCTCCGTCTTTCTGAATAATAGATCCTAGATAGCGAAAACAATCCTAAATTACATACTGAACTAAAAATTTTTTTTCCCCAAAAAAATTTCTCGTGTGGTAGAATGGTAAAAGAAAATAATCAAATATAATATAGAGTAAAATACCTATTGACCTCTAAAACAAAAAGAAAACTCACAAAATATTAACATATTTGGACTAAGAAAATTCCTTCCATAACTATTCTAGAGTGCTGATGCATCAACAACTACAAATACATGTAAGGAAGCAACAATTTATATGTACATCTCCTTTTAATCCTTTGGAAGGACACAGATACACATGTACCTATATTTCATCCATGATTTCCATACAACCACAATTATAGGAAGAGATTGAAAGATTTTTTTTTTTTTTTAAGTAAGAATAATAACTACACCTAAAAGCCTTTTCAAAGCATCACATATATTAGGTAATTGTACTTCCTCATATTGGGAACTTCTTAAATAGTCAAAGTGTATAAGATGGAGAAAAGCAAGCTCCATTTTATGTTATTTTATTTATTTTGGTTAGTGAGTTTGGAGTTTATGAATCTCGCAATATATTAGAGCAAGTATCAATGAGAATATGTTACAAGAGCCACTAACCAGGTCTTTCAGGATTCAAATTATTCTGACGAAGAGCCACTTTTGCTTCCACAGATTTCTTAAATTCCTCAAAACGGGCAACAGCTTCCTGCGCCAACTTTTGCATTAGATAAAATGATATAGTTGAAAATCAAATCCTAAAAACGTGAGCACAGTCCAAATTGAAGATCAGCTCCATTTTCCAGAAAACAAAATGATAGTCACATATGAAGGACATACAAGAGAGACAGAAGTTATAATGATATTAATTAAAATAAAAAAAATCACAAATCTATAAAGGCCAAGTGCGGTGCCTGAATTTGAACTCCACAAGACTACAAGCCAACTAAAAGAATTAATTTGCCACTGAAATATATTGTTCTACCACAGTTTCTAAAGGAGTTAATAAAGAATCTGATCACCTCATCATCATGTTTGTCGTGATGTTCACCCCCAGCTCGGCATTCATCCTCAGCATGTTCCATTTTCCTTGTTGTAGTTGTAACCACAACCTCCTACTATAAGGGAAAACAAACAATTAACGACAATTCTCAGATTCTAGAAAATTCTAACGAAAGAAAGAAGGGAAATATGGCCAATAAAGTGAAGACCTTTTAGCCAAGAACAGTCAGTGATCAACATATCCACCCCACCCCCCACCCAACCAAAACATTCTCTCCCCTTTTCCTTCTCATATGAACTCAAAAGCACCCAGATTAAAACAAATGGAGATAATCAGGTATTTAATTCAACCAAAAGATACAAGTAAGAAAACTTCAACTTCACATTCGTGACCAGGAATCTACTAATTGATAGAGGAACAAAAAGGTGGGGGGGGGGGGCGGGGGGTTCATAAAGTTAAAAACCATCATTCTTTTCAATCAAAATACGCTCACGTACAAACCCACCCACCTACGTATATAGACATAAAGTGCATGAAGAAAAAGAAAACGAAATTGACGGCGGACAGGTAATTTAATCTCCAAATGCCCCCGCAAACAGCATAAGGAAACCCGATAAATTGGTAAACAACTACAGAAAAATGTTAGGGTTTATACCGTCAGTCCTAGATTTTGCTGGAAAAGTGACAATTCAGGGATTCGGTAACCGCCGGCGAATTCAAGTCTGTATATTTCTTCCTCGGACGTTCGACACCGATATATTACAGCAAGAAATTGCAATACAGCCTGGTATGTAATATGTAGGAGCTCACGACTTCAGACTCGTAGCAGGAATCTGCTAATTGTGCAAAGTACAGCACGGTTAGAGTACTTATGACAGCGGGTTGAGTAAAGATCCGAATTTTCGGATGTTGCGCCGTTTGTTACCCGATGGGGATTTACCCAAAACTTTTTAAATGGTTTGCGTGGTGATTTCTCAGTCGGACCGTTTGGCAAATAATAAAGCGACTCCGTCATATTTAAATAAGGGAAAAATTCTATTTGCCATCCCAAATTTACCCCAAATTTCATATTGCCATCCAAACTTAATTTTGACTTCAATTGCCATCTCAATTTCCATATTTTCTCAATTTGCCATCTAATCGGTTTTGACGGTTAGTCAACACCAGAAATCTAACAGAAATCATCTTTCAAGCTAACTGAAAGGGCATAAAGACCAAAATGCTCATAAATCTAACTCCCCAAAACAGTGCCCATCTTTGCTTTCTCTGTTTTCCCCCTTCTCGGAAAATCTCCTCCCTTTGGTCTATCAAACTGATCAAACAATTAGATTGGCTCTCAAACGAGAAGCCTCTGTTTCATCTCCTAATGGTCACTGCAAGATCACAAGCAGTAAAAGCAGTCATAGTTTAGATGAATCAAACGGCCACTATTATCAAGACCACCACTAAGAATCCTCTGCGCAAGAAGCCACTGTTATCAAGACCCCCACTAAGAATCCTCTGTGCAAGAAAAAGGGGAGTGACCTAACAACCATTTGGACGGACAAGTGTATACTATGACAGAAGGGTAGGAGAATCATGAATCGTTGGTCACCAGACGCTCGCTAATGAGTACCGCGTCTTCCCAGTGAAGGAGAGCCGTCTTCATGGGACCTCAACGATCCTGGTGGCGATGTCCAAAGCGTGACGGACCGGGTCAATCACTAGCCTTAGCCAGTGGTCTTTGCCATCAAAGTCTTTAGCAGAAACAAGTGCTACTTGGATATCTCTGCTCCCAAATTCACTTTGCCATCCCAAATTTGCTGAGAAGGGGAAAAAGGAAGGAGATTTTCCGAGAAGGGGAAAAAAGAGAAAGCAAAGATGGGCACTGTTTTGGGGGGTTAGATTTATGGGTATTTTGGTCTTTATGACCTTTCAATTAGCTTGAAAGATGATTTCTGTTACATTTCTGATTTTGACTAACAGTCAAAACCGACTAGATGGCAAATTGAGAAAACATGGAAATTGATATGGCAATTGGAATCAAAATTAAGTTTGGATGGCAATGTGGGATTTAGGGCAAATTTGGGATGGCAAAGTAAATTTTTCCCTTTAAATAATTACGTGAGTAATAAGATAAATAATTTTTTTAATTAATTAAATTTTTACTTTTAATTTTATTCTTAAAATTTAATTTATTCTTTCTTTATTTACTTCTTAAGAAATATTCAAATTTTAAAATTTTTATATATTCCAAATTATTTCTCTCTCTTATTATTTAAATATAAAAATTTTTATATGGACCGTAGATCTGTAGATTAGATGTATTAAGCAATTGTATCGTACAATATTTACTATATGAAATACAACCTTTCAATACATATGGTCTACGTAGATCGGGTTTATGTTGGAATTTTCAAGTTAGATGAGATTAGCTTGTTGGAAAAGAAATTATTTAATATGTTTCAAAAATAGAGTGTTATTAAATGGAAGCAAATTTGGTATGTTAAATCTTAATTTCCTAACGAGACAAATAACTTGGGATAAAAACTAAGATAGAAACAGGATAGATAATTTGAGACGGGGAGAATAACTTTTACATTTATAGGTAGTTTAGGGTATTCTTACTTTCCCCCATCAAGTTACAAAATTAGCACAGTTCTCCGCTACGGTCATATTTGTTTGTAGTCACACCACTTACATTTTTGTTTTTTTTTTTTTGGGGCCAAAATTTAAAGTATTGTATTAATCAAAAAGATAAATTATAAAGAATCATGGTGTCAATACTAGCTAGCTGCACAGCATACCTAAGTATATGCTAGCCAGAATCCAAAGCAAAATATGATGGTACAAGGTGAATAGAACTCTGTATATATGTGTTTTTTTTTTTTTCTATCAATTCCTGTGGTTAGTTGTTATGTCCATAAAAAACTGCCCGATTCCGCGCAGTTCATACGTAGTAAACAGTACTAGACAGTGCTATAGCCTTGCTTTAGCTGGGTAGCCTGAGCCCCGCACCTCTTGTTTGTACCATTATAAACAACTAGGGATGGTTGACATGTGTCTTCACTCCCCAATCCACACCTTGATACTATCCCAGATAGCCCCTGTAGCTTGGCACTCAAAGAAAATATGGCAGGCTATCTTCGAGACTTATTTACAAAACACACACAGAGGGTCCTCGGTATGAAAATGAAGGGTATCCTTAGTTCGAATTTTGCCAGTAACACAAAGAAGTATTTTGATGTTAGGCACTACTTCCAAACAATCTTGTACCACGGCACAGTATTCATAAGCTACTCTAGTGAGTGAGGCTGATCCCCTCACCCATGTCTCAATTCCAACCCTTGCATTAAGTTCTATCCCCTCAGATTGAAGGATTCTATCCTGATGCTCATGCGGTGAGGTTGCACTTGAAGCTTAAAAACAACACAAAGCATGCATACTAAAGAAAATAAAACGCAGGAAAAACACAGCCGAAGATTTTGTTTATACCTCTGCACTTCAATATTTTCTTTGATACTGAGGAAGATGACTGAACAGCAGGAACGTTTTCTCCTCTACTTGTAAAAACTTTTGGATCAAAGCCCGCCAGCCGTCTACTTCTTCTTGGCATGAACGCACGAGCTTTCCAATTCTCGAAATATTCCACTGCCTAAATGCTTTTGGTGAAAACAATCAAGGCGAGAAAAACAGTTTGTTTTCTCTTAACACTCTTCTATCAAAATTAGCAATATCAATGGGGAAGAAAAAGAACAAGAGAAAATTGCACCAAATGTTTTTTTCTTTTTCGTTCACAGTTGTGTATACAACGATATACACAGCTTCACAGATAACAAAGACTACCGTGGTTCTAATATTTCAAAACACTCAAATGTTATCAAGATTGACCTTCACAAAAGACGTTTAGCTTACCCTAAATCTTCAGTTATGTGAATAAAAAATAAAAAAAAACAACCTTGGTCCAAGCTATTAGACCAAAAAATATTATTATTTATTCTTAAACCTAATGAGCCCATAAATAATAAACCTTAATTATTTATTTTTCGGGTTTATAAAAATAACCCAATAAATAATTAATAAGCTCAAATAGACCAAGATAATTATTCAAACATTTTACCTAATTTAAGCCCAGGTTAATTTTTTTCATTATTCAATCTGGGCTCAGACTCTGAATAATTAATTAACCAATTAAGCTAGATAATAAATTTAATTCCTCTCGTCCTTTAATTTATTTTATTACAGTCTAATAATAAATTAGATTTTTTGAATAAAATAAAATTCTCTTTAATCGAAACTATTTCCTTAACTCAAAATTAATTATGATTTATGGGCTATTTCAAGGACCAAAAAGGATCATCGCCTTGACTACTAAAATGACCCAAATACACGTGCTATATAAATAGCTATATTTTGTATTTTAAATATTTTCTAATATCATCATAAAGAAATATTAACCCTAAGGATAATGCTGCATTAACAAATCTCCGATTTACAGATGTAATGACTAAAATATCCCTCTACACATCACCCTTCATTTAGAAAGAAAGAAGTATACTAACACATCTCTAAAAAATATTTACCATCCTTAAACTTCTAATCCAATGGTCCACGACTTCTAAGAGTGTTTCCGCTTTTCAATGGAGCTATCCTAAAATAAATATCCAAGTCATATTCCTCAAGATTCTGGATATTTAGATTATTCGGACAGTCATGAGGGGTGATATAGTATAGAATCTATCTTATATAAGTCTGTCTTAATTAACTAGTCGCATATACCCAACATACAAGTATATTGATCCTACAATAGAACCTCAACTATAGTATATCAAAGCATACACTTCTAGTTTCGTCAGACCACCAACTCATATTCAAACTTAAAGTATAAGTCCACGTTGTAACAGTAGTAGTCTAGGTTTCTACCATATAGCACTTTTATAAACTACTACTACAGATCCAGTTTTACATATTTAAAATATGCTTGTATTACAAAGTGAAAGGACTACTCACTAGTTAAAGGTAAGCCATTTCATATTTAGAATTCATAACACAATAACCTTACAATTATGATATTCTCATTTTCATCATTCGGTTAAAAACGATAGTTTATATGTTAAGTAACTCATGATTCATAATTTCTTGTGAAAGACCTCCATTTACATGAGCCATTTACTTAAATACAACGAGTCTTTTTCAACGAAAATTGTGCATAAAAGTAATGAAAAATTCACAAATAATTTTTGAAAATAAGACTTTTATTAATACAAACCAAAATTATGTCAAAAACCTAGTCTAAGAGAGCATACAATCTAACAGCACTGTCCAGACAAAAGAGTTGCCTATATAGTAGTGATTGAGCTAGCACACCGATAGGGTTTCCTTGTCCGATTGTATATCCCAAATGATCCTCACAAGCAGTGCTTGGTTCCATATCGAGGGGTCCTAAGTGCCCAAGCATCCTTCCTTCTTAGGCTAGAATACTTGTTTCCAAGCTACAACAGCTTGCTTAAAGTTCTAAAGGAAGTGACGAGCAAGTCAATTAATCTGGTTAATAATTGCTCTTGGGATCAGCAGTATACTTAGCAAAAAACATTCAACACCTTGTAGCACTAACTTGACCAATTCCAACCGACCCACATAGGATAAGGAGTTCGTCGTCCACTTATTAATATATCCAGCAATTTTATCCACAAATAGCTTATAGAAAAAGACCCTTATATGATCAGCAATAATGGCGATGCCCAGATACTGGAATAGGAATGTCCCCAATTGGATTCTAGTTGCAGTGGTAATAAGGTCCCGCTGTGTGGAAGGGAGCCCAGCCAGTAAGAGATGTGACTTGTTCTTGTTTAGGGCCATACTCGAGGCACACTCAAATTCCTCCAGACAAGTTAACAAAACCTTGACCGAGTCTAAGTGGACAATAAATAACAACATTAAGTCTTAAGCAAACACAAGGTGGGTGATTCCCAGTTTCTCACACTTAGGGTGGTATCAGAACCCTGTCTCCAGAGTTGCTACCATAAGTAGTCTAAAAGTATTCCAAGTGCAAGACAAACAGTAGTGGAGAAATAAGGTCACCTTGCCTCAGTTCTTACTTTCCCTTGAAAAACTTATGAGATTCCCCGTTGATAGTGAGAGAAAATGAAGTTGTTGCTGCACCTACTAAATAAACTTACAAGGAAAACTAAACTCTGAGAGAAAACTTGTGAGAAAACTCCCAATCCACTGAATCATAGGCTTTCCTTAAATCAACTTTGACAGTACAACGAAGAGCACACCTTTTCTTACTATGGGACTACAACAACTCCTAGACGAGGAATATATTATCAAACATCAACTATTCTAGGACAAAAGTTGTATGTGCCTTATTAGCCACATCAGCCAACACCACTTTCAACCGCTCAACCAGAACTTTGGAGATAACTTTATACACCACATTACAATAGGGAATCAGCTAAAACTTTGGCATAAGAGAGATGATAGAATGGTTGAGTTGTTTGAGCAATTTACCCGAACTGAAGTACTCATTGTAGGTGACTATAACATCCTCCCCTATAGTCAGCCAAGCTCTTTTGAAGAAAAACGCTCCATATCCATCAGGGACTAGCACCTTACAACCCCCTATATCCTATAGAGCCCTTTTGATTTCCTCATTAGTAACCTCAGTCTCCAGGTCCGACAACCTAGATTGTGGCATCAAGGGACCAGCTTGTACTATATCCAACTGCAACCCCAAGCAATTGTTCGAGCATCCCAATAGTTGCCTATAGTATTACACGAATTCCTCAACCACCTCCCTTGGACTTGTCATCACAAGCCCATCAGCCCAAACCACAGAGGCAATGAAGTTCTTCTTGTGCTTTCTTTTGACCAAATCATGGAAATAACAAGTAACCTGGTAGCATTAGCTATATATATTGATGCGTTTTTATGTGTATTAGAAATAGTATAACAAAAGTCACAATCAATCAAGTTTTACATTACCTTGTAGCATTGGCAACGTCGTGCATGATTTGCATGGCACTGTCGATTCCCATGACTTTCAATTTTTCTTCAAGACCACGACGCTGTGGACTATGATAGTCACCTCACCATGCACTTCTAGAAAAATGCAAAAATACACTTTTTTTTATATATATGTAAAGCAATAAAGCAAATAAAGTAATGACAAACAAATAAAACTGAAATATATATAATCAAAAGACTTCACGGAAAATGACATAACAAATGAAATGCCTCAAAACATAACAAACTAAATAAGGTAAAATGTCTAGCTAAGACTTATCAATAATAAAACTTATTAAAAATAGAACAAAGCTAAAACATCTAAACAAAACATTTATTCAAGTATAAAGCATAGTAAAAAGAGATCAAGGTTTTCCACATTTATCACGTGGATTGCTTTCAATGTTCCCAGGTATGGTTCCCATAGGTGTTTCAACAAGCATCTTCGTAAGGTGTTCAATTTGGCTTTCGAGGTTATGAATTAACGCTTCTTGGTTCCTCATTGATGCCTCAACACCTTGGAAGTGAGTATCAGTAGAAGTTACCAACTTAGCAACCAAATCTTCTAATAATGGTCTTGATTGTTGCAGGCTATGGTTAGAGCTGTAAACGAACCGAATGTTCGCGAACAAAAGTTCGTTCGAGCTCGTTCGTGTTCGAATAAGGCTCGTTTGTTTAATAAACGAACGAACTCGAACACGAACTCGAACTCGAATAATAAACGAACGAACTCGAACATGTTCACGAACATATTCGAACGTTCGCGAATATATTATATATATATTTAAATTAATTATATTTTATTAATTATTTTATTTATATTTTATAATATTAAGATTTATTAAGAATAAATCTTATATTATAATTATAATTATAATTATAATATTAATATTAATATTAATATTATTATTATATATTTTATTTAATATTATAATATTCAATTATTTTTAATTAAAATTTGAATTATTATTTTTATAAATTTTAAAATAAAAAATATAAAATAAACGAACTCGAACAATTCGAACTCGAACGTTAATCGAGTTTTTCGAACTCGAACTTAAACGAACTTGAACATTATCAAACAATAATCGAACGAACTCGAACACGAACTCGAGCTCGAATAATAAACGAACGAACTCGAATAGCGTTCGATTATATTCGAACTCGAGCTCGAAAATGTGATGCTCGGTTCGTTCGTGTTCGAATACAGCTCTAGCTATGGTGCATGAAATGGTAGAAGGACTTGGGGTCTTAGAGCATAGTTAGCTTGAACTCCTTGAGGTCATCATTGGTTTTGTCCTTGATTGTACCCAAAAAAAAAAAAAAAAAAACTGGATGATTTCTCCAATTTAGGTTGTAAGTATTACCAAAAGAAGTGTTATCTTGTCTTCAATTCCCTATGTAATCCACATGCTCAACTTGTTGCCCATTCCTAACTCACATTCATTGACATTCATTGTTAGGGTGTCCCCCCCCCCCCCCATAAAAATCACATATTATGACCTGTGTAGTAGAATTGGTATTCATCTTATCCACTTTTCTTATAAGTGCTTCCAACTTAGTTTATAAAGATGCTATTTTATCCACATTATACATTCCAAAATTTTTAACCTTTAATCTTTGCATTCCCTAAAAATGGTTATTCAATGAAATATATTCCATTAAATTAAAAAGCTCGTCAGGAGTTTTTGAACAAGCAGTTCTTCCTGATGAAGTATTAACCATTTGCTTAGTAGAGAAACTCAATCCATTATAGAAAGTTAACATTCGCAAACTAAGATCAAAACCATATTAAGGACATTTTCTAACCAACTTTTTACACCTTTCCCAAGCATCATGAATTGTTTTACCATCTAATTGGGCAAATGAGAAAATATTATTCCTTAACTTGGCCACTCTAGTGGGGAGGAAAATATTTAGTCAAAAAAATTTTAGTCAATTAATCTCAAGTAATAATAGAACTAGATAGTAAGGATTTCAACAAAGATTTAGCTCGATATTTCAAAGAAAAGGAAAACAACCTCAACCATATGGCATCCTCAGATACTGTTGGAATATATACCCTCTAAACTAGATTATCTGATATAATTATCGAATTTATTAATAAAAGAATTTATTCTCAAAATTTATTTGTAAATTTACATTTTATTTGTGCCCGATTTTTGTTTGGAAAGGACCCATTGTATCTAAGTAAGTGATCCATGTGAATGGTGGACTTTCACAATAAGGTATGGATCACGGGTTACTTAACACATAAATGTTTGTTCTTAACCAATTGATAAAAATGAGAATCTCATTATGTATAGGTTATTGTGTTATAAATTCTAAATGGGGAATGGCTTACCTTTAGCTAGTGAGTAGTCCATTCGCTTCAAACCATGAGCGTATTTCGAATACGTAGAACAAGACCTGTAATAGTGGTTTCTAAAAGTGCTATTTAAAAGAAACTCAGACTGTTACTGCTATAGCGTGGACTAATATCCTGCCGCTTGAGTATGAACTGGCAGTCTGACGAAGCTAGAAGCATATACTTTGATATAATGTAGTTGAGGTTCTTTCGTAAAACTAATATACTTGTATATTGGGTATATATAACTAGTTAGTTAAGACAGACTTGTACAAGATAGTTTCTACGCTAAATCGCCCCTTGTGACTATTCAAATGATCTAATTATTCAGGACCCTGAGGAATATGACTTAGATGTTTACTTTAGGGTAACTCCCTTAAAAAGTGAAAATATTCCAAGAGTTGTGGATCATAAGACTAGAGGTCTAAGGATGGTAGATGTCTATTAGAGAGGTGTTAATACATTTTTCCTCTCTAATTGCACGGCGATGCGTATAGGGGTATTTTAGTCATTACACATGTAGGTCGAATACTTTACTAACGCATTATTGTCCTTGTAGTCAATATTTCTTTATACTGATATTAAGAAATATTTAAAATACAAAATATAGCTATTCTATAGCAGGAGTATTTTGATCATTTTAGTAGCCAAAACGATGTATCTTTTGGTCCCCAAAATAGCCTTTAAGTCCTGAAAGATTTGGGTTAAGAAATTGGTCTTGATATTTATAGATTTTTATTTTATTAGTCTAATTTATTATTGGACTAGAATAAAATAAAAGGTTCGAGAGAGAGTATTTATTTTATCTAATTTAAATGGTTAATTAATTATTCAGGGCCTAAGGTCCAGATTGAATAATTAAAAAATTAATCTGGAATTAAATAAAATGTATGATATTTTATTTGGTCTATTTGGGCTTACTATTATTTATTGGACTGTTTAATAAAGCCCATAAAATAAATAATTGAGATTTATTATTTATGGGTGTTCAAGCCCAAGAATAAATAATTTATCTGGACCAATGAATTAGATCAAGGTAAAGTAAAATTTATAAAAAAAGTAATTAATTATTAATTTAATTAATTAATTAAAAAAAACAACACGTGATCCCGTGTTGTTTGGCATGAAGATAACTGAAAGTATGGACTTTCTGTTTTCATGCAATTATACTCTCTCAGTGAAAGATTGAAAAGGCAGAGGAAATCATGCAATTGAGGGGGTTGTGTGAGCTATTAGTGAGCTTCCAATTTCACAGAAGCAAGTAACAGAAAATAGTACTGCGTATTTCAAGTTTACAGTCAAAGAAAGCTTCGTTGAAGTTTTGTCAAAGTTGATCAAAACCCAAACTTCAAACCTTCACCAGCTGTGCTACGGGTACCATTTCAGAAGATCAAAAACTTCGCGTGGATGAGACGCAGTAGACGTTTGTAAAGACGTGAGCCACTAGCCTCGAATATCCTTATACAGACATCTACACCAGTCTGAAGAAGGCCACTTCATCACAGAGGTAAAATTTTCGTTTTCTTAACATGCATTCGTTTTCATTATTTTTTCCATTTTAAGCCTTTAATTGGTATCAGAGCTATGGTTTGGCAAATGTAGGAAGTATGTTAAGCTTAACTAAAATAAGAAAATATTTGTTTTGGTTAAAATTTGTAATCCTTCGTGTTTACTGGTATGGGTAGTTTCACTGTAAACTTCTCAAGTAGGAGTATAGGAACAATGTATTTTACTTGCTTTCATAGATGTCGTGTAAGCACAGTATTTTTAAGGGTATAGGCGCTTGTTTGGATGAGTTTTGATAAAAAAATGGAGGAGAAAATTGCATCCAAAAAGCTTGAGAAATCGCAGGAGTGCATTCTGGAGAAAAAGCACTGTTGAAGCCATTCGAGCCGTGAGTCAAGCCGCCAGATCTGTGAGAGGAGCTGTTGGCAAGCCGAGCCGCCAAGCCATAAGCCGCTTCATCTGTGAGGAAAGCTTCCTCGCGGAAGCCAAGCCAAGCTTCCGCGACGAAGCAATTGCAATTTGCGGCAAATTGATCAGCCGCGGTCATCAATTTTGACCGCGGCTAGGGCGGGCGGGGTCCACCCGCCCAGATTCGGCCCATGGGCCGTGATCTAGTGTGGCGGGTGCATGGACCTATCTGAATTTTAAAAAAAAAATAGTTTTTGGTTCCATACCATGGAAGTTATTTTTATTGCAATAATTAATATTCTTTGAATATTTTGCATGAAAAATAATAGTAAAGGAAATTTTAGGATTAAGCAAGACCATTAATTAATTAATGTGTTTAATTCTATTATTTGGACACTTAGGTTAAAAGAATAGAAAAGCATGAAAACATTTACAGTTTTCTAGCATACTTATTTCTTTTTGTACCTTATGTACGAGTTTTCTCAAAGATCAAAGTCTTTGATAATTTTTTACAAAGAAAAATATTTTTCTTAAATCAAATGGTTAATTTTAATTCGGACAAAAATTAATTCTTGAATATTTTCTCAAATGATTTTATCCTTGATATAGAAAATATATTGAATTTAGATATTTTATGAATTAAAATAGAAAACAATTTTGATTGAATTTTAATAAGAGAAATTATTTTTGTCAAAAACTTGATATCAAAATCTCTCGAAAATTTTATTAGAATTTTTTTTTTGAAATTATTAAGTTTATTAACTTAAATAAAATTAATCCATGGAAAAATTTCTCAAAAGGTATAAACCTTGACGTAGAAATTTTTATGGGTTTAGATATTTTATTTTGAGTTAAAATAAAACTTAATTGAAACTTTTAAAACATATTTTTCAAGAAAAATCCTTATTTTAAAATATTAAGTGGGAGAGGGGTTCCAACGGCCCCACGGTTTCCATCACGATCCTCATTAGAGATCATGAGTCCCCTCGTGTCATCTTGGGAGTGAACCCGTATAGGATGGAGATATCACAAGGATTTAGAATTAATGGATGAATATAATTAATAACCCGAGACACGTGCTATGATTGGCCAACCCACATTGAAGGTTAGAGTGAGGGGAATGTCCGTAGGAAATGAGAAGAAACGACCATCCGACGATGGAGTTATCTTTTAGATCATTACCTAGAAGGGAAATTAATTTGTAGTGGTTAATACACTTAATTTAGAAAATTGTTAATCTTCCCAAGAAGCTATATTAGTTTTTTCTGAGAGCCAAATTAATCATATTAAAGATAATAGTGATAGGTTTAACTATTATCAGAATTAATATGAGGATAAAGTCACAAATTATTTTATTTTTTCACAAATTGAAATTTTCTTTTATTTTCGATATTTCAGAAATGGTTGGTGGAGGTTATTTTAGTCCTTTAGCCGTTATTCTCCATGAGAATAAGCTAACAAGACCAAACTATGTGGACAAGAAAAGAAATTTAGACATAATACTCACTGCTGAGGAGTATAAGCATATCCTCTTTGAAACTTACCCTGTTATTGGGGAGGGTTCCACCACGGAGGAGCGTAAGGCTGAAAAAGCATGGAAGAAGGCCAACGAAATGGCTCGATGCTACATGTTGGCCTCCATATCTAATGTGCTTCAGTCAAAACATAAGCACATGGCCACTACATACGATATTAGCCAATCATTAGCCACGATATTCGCCGATAAGAGCCGACCGACAAGGCAAGAGGCTCTTAAGACTATCATAAACCCTAAGATGGTTGATGGAGCATCAGTCAGGGAGTATATGCTCAAAATGATTGCTACTTTCGAGAAAGCAGGAGTCTTATGGGTTGTTATTGACCCCGAGAGTCAAGTGGACATGGTTCTCGAATCTCTGCCGAGCTCTTTTACTC
Organism: Voacanga thouarsii; assembly: GCA_026120185.1. Lineage (NCBI taxonomy): Eukaryota > Viridiplantae > Streptophyta > Magnoliopsida > Gentianales > Apocynaceae > Voacanga > Voacanga thouarsii. The sequence goes on along the minus strand of JANUWF010001050.1, from coordinate 322,388 downwards.
AGTTCAAATTGAACTACAACATGAACAAATTGAACATGACTTTAACTGAGTTGATGAAAAAGCTCCAAATGGCGGAGAATGTCATGAAGCCACAATCCAAAGCTATGATTGTGAGGACTTTTTCTTCTAGAATTGGGCTCAAACCCAGGAAGTTCAAGAAGAAGAAAGGAAATGCACAGGCCCAGCCCAACAAGCCCAAAGGCAAATGATTTAAATGCAGGCAGAAGGGATACTGAAAAAAGGAGTATCCAAAACTTCAGGCCAAGAAAAATCCTACAGGTATTGTTTTCTATCTAGAATCTATTTAAATGGTTGGATCAACTTCCATTTGGATTGTTGATTCTGGTGCCATTGATCATATCTGTAACTCCTTGCAGGGGTTGAGCAAAATAAGAAGATTCCAGAAGGGCGAGCATAAACTACGAGTAAGAAATGGAGCACGAGTATGGGCCCTTGTAGTGGGAGTGCTATATCTTATTTTTTATTGTAATAAAGTAGTTGTATTAAAGGATATTTTATATGTACCCGGTTTTAGACAGAATTTGATTTCAGTTGTAAAACTAATAAATCATGGATATTATGTTTCTTTCCATTATGGTATTATTATCAGGAGAAATAGAGAAGCTTTATATACAGGGCACATGTATGAAAATTTATTCTTTTTAAATCCTACAAACAATTAAATAAAAAACGCTCAATCTGAACCTTTAAGTAAGAAAAGAAAAATCAATGTCAATGACTCATATCTTTGGCATATAAGGTTGGGTCATATTAACTCAACCGGGATTCAGAGGTTAATCCATGATGAGCCATTGGGCTCATTAAGATTGGAAAGTTGGCCTCAATGTGAATCCTAACTTATGGGAAAAATGACCAAAAGGTCATTTACCCAAAAGGCTGATAGAGTCAATGAGATATTGGACCTTATTCTTACTGATATGTGTGGTCCTTTATCTACTCAAGTTAGAGGGGGCTTTGGGTACTTTATCACTTTCACGAATGATTGTACAAGGTTTGGTTATGTCTACCTGATGAGGCACAAGTCTGATACTTTTGACAAGTTTAAAGAGGTTAAGACTGAAGTGGAGCGTCGGTCAGATAAACTAATCAAAACCTTAAATCGGATCCTGGTGGAGAATACCTCCTCGGTGAGTTTAAGGATTACATGATACATCATGAAATAGTATCCCAACTCTCTGCGTCGGGTACACCCCAACAGAATGGAGTAGCTGAGAGAAGGAACAGGACACTAATGGAAATGGTCCGAAGCATGATGTCTCATGCTACTCTTCCAATCTCTTTTTGGGGATATGCCTTGGAAACAGCGGCATACATTTTGAACTTGGTACCTTCCAAGTCAGTACTTAGGACACCTTATGAGATGTGAACTGGGCATAAGCCAAGTCTAAATTATCTCAAGATATGGGGCTGTCCAACTTATGAACTGATCAAGGGAGAAAAGCTAGAACCAAGAAAAGAATTATGCTATTTTGTTAGGTATCCAAAAGGGACAAAAGGAGGTTTCTTTTTTCATCCCAAGGAGCAGAAAGTACCGGTAAATACCAATGCTAGATACTTGAAAGATGATCAAAGTACTTCCACTAAAGGTCCAACAAGGTTGGAACTCAATGAGAAGTTATCTTTAGAATCAACTTCTTCAGACCCGATTATGGAACAAGAAGAGGCACAGCCTCGAGAACCTGTACAAACGGAGCTTCGTCGTAGTGGGAAGAGTTCCAGAAAGATGGATAGGAGAGGCTTTCAAACTGGTCTGTGACCATTAGGAATAAGATCCAACTAGATACGAAGAAGCTATTATTGATGTTGATGCAGATTTATAGCATGAAGCAATAAAAGCTGAGATTGAGTCTATATACTTCAATCAGGTTTGGGATCTTGTAGCTTCACCTGAAGGGATAAAACCCATTGGGTGTAAGTGGTTATATAAGAGGAAGAGAGGAACAGATGGGAAGGTGGAAACCTTCAAAGTTAGGTTTGTGACGAAAGGGTATACTCAGAAAGAGGGAATCGATTATGATGAAACACTTTCTCCGGTAGCCATGCTTAAATCCATCCATATCCTCCTTGTCATTGCATTTCATTACGACTATGAGATATAGCAAATGGATGTCAAGACGGAATTTTTTAATGGCCATCTTAACGAAGACATCTATATGTCCCAACCAAAAGGTTTTATTGCTAAAGGCCAGGAACATATGGTTTGCAAGCTTAAGAAGTCCATTTCTGGACTTAAGTAAGCATTTAAAACATGAAACATTCATTTTGACTAGACTATAAAGTCTTACGATTTCATTCAAAATAAGGATGAACCATGCGTGTACAGGAAAATAGAAGCCATAAAAGTGGTTTTTCTTATCCTATATGCGGATGACATTCTATTCATTGGGAATGATATAGGGACATTGTCATCTACTAAGGTTTGACTATCTAGTCATTTTAGTATGAAGGACTTGGGAGAAGCCAGTTACATTCTCGGGATTAAGCTTCTTAGAAATAGAAAGTAGAGAGTGTTAGGATTATCACAAGCAATATATATTGACAAGATGTTGGCCAAGTTTTACATGGACTCATGCAAGGGAGCTATAATCCCTTGCAGACATGGGTTGCCTTTTTGTTCTACGGACTGTTCTAAATCCCAAGAAGAAAAAGATAGGATGAGTAGGATTCCCTATATTTCGACTGTGGGAAGTCTCATGTACGCCATGTTGTACACTAGGCCAGATATCTACTTTGCTATAGGCTTAGTTAGCAGATATCAGTCAAATCCTGGGAAGGTTCATTGGCAAGTTGTAAAGCATATTCTTAAGTACCTCAATGGTACGAAAGATTATATGCTGGTTTACAGGACTGACGACTTGGTTCCTACTAGATACACAGACTCAGATTTTCAAACAGATAAGGATGAGAGAAAATCCACTAGTGGATATGTCTTCACCTTGTCTGGAGGAGCTGTTTCATGGAGGAGTATTAAGCAATCTTGTATTGCTGACTCAACCATGAAAGCTGAGTATATGGCAGCTTCGGAAGCATCCAAGGAAGCAGTTTGGCTCCGAAAGTTCCTTTCAGAACTTGGAGTTGTGCCATACATGAACAGACCGATTATGGTGTATTGCGAAAATTCTAGAGCAGTCTCGTAATCCAAATAACCCAAGAACCACAAGAAGGGAAAGCACATCCAGAACAAGTACCACCTAATCCAGGATTTCATTCAGACACGAAAAATCGTGATGAAACAAATAGCCTCGGAGAACAACCTAGCAAATCCCTTCACAAAACCTTTGGCTGAAAAAGTCTTCAAGAGACACTTAAACGTTATAGGGGTGGGCACCTACGGACTTTTTTAGTCTTAGAGTGCAAGTGGGAGATTGTTGGAATATATACCCTCTATACTAGATTATCTTATGTAATTATCGAATTTATTAATAAAAGAATTTATTCTCGAAATTTGTTTGTGAATTTATATTTTATTTGTGCACGATTTTTGTTTGGAAATGACCCATTATATTTAAGTAAGTGATCCATGTGAATGGTAGATTTTTACAATAAGGTATGGATCACGGGTTACTTAATATATAAATGTTTATTCTTAACCGATTGATGAGAATGAGAATATCATTATATATAGGTTATTGTGTAATGAATTCCAAATGAGGGATGGCTTACCTTTAGCCAGTGAGTAGTTCACTCGTTTCATAACACGAGCGTATTTCAAATACGTAAAATATGACATGTAATAGTGATTTCTAAAAGTACTATTTAAAAGAAACCCAGACTATTACTGCTACAGCGTGGACTAATATCTTACCGCTTGAGTATGAGTTGATAGTCTGACGAAGCTAGAAACATATACTTTGATATACTGTAGTTGAGGTTCTTTCATAGAACCAATATACTTGTATGTTGGGTATATATGACTAGTTAGTTAAGACAGACTTGTACAAGATAGCTTCTACGCTATATCGCCCCTTGTGACTGTTCAAATGATCTAATTATCCAGGACCCTAAGGAACATGATTTGGATGTTTACTTTAGGGTAACTCCCTTGAAAAGTGAAAACATTCCAGAAGTCGTGGATCATAAGCCTAGAGGTTTAAGGATGGTAGATGTCTATTAGAGAGGTGTTAGTATACTATTCCTCTCTAATTGCACAGCGATACGTAGAGGAGTATTTTAGTCATTATACCTGTAAGTCGAAGACTTTGCCTTATGGTGATATTAGAAAATATTTAAAATGCAAAATATAGCTATTTCTATAGTATAGGTATTTTAGTCATTAATAGCCAATACGATGTGTCTTTTGATCCTCGGAATGGCCCTTAAGTCATGAAAGATTTGGGTTAAGAAATTGGATATTTATGGGTTTTTATTTATTAGTCTAATTTATTATTGGACTAGAATAAAATAAAATGTTTGTGAGAGAGTATTTATTTTATCTAGTTTAAATGGTTAATTAATTATTCGAGGCCAGGGCCTAAAGTCCAGATTGAATAATTAGAAAATTAATCTGGAACTAGATAAAATGTATGAAATTTTATTTGGTATATTTTGACTTGCTATTATTTATTGGGCTATTTAATAAAGCCTAGAAAATAAATAATTGAGATTTATTATTTATGGGTGTTCAAGCCTAAGAATAAATAATTTATCTGGTCCAATGAATAAGACCAAGGTAAAATAAAATTTATAAAAAAAATAATAATTATTATTTTAATTAATTAATTAAAAAAAAGACATGGTGTGAAGATAACTGAAAGCATGCGCTTTTTGTTTTCATGCAATTATGCTCTCTCGATGAAGAATTGAAAAGGCAGAGGAAATCATGCAATTGAGGGGGTTGTGTGAGCTATCAATGAGCTTCCAATTTCACAGAAGCAAGTCACAGAAAATAACACTGCGCATTTCAATTTTACATTCATAGAAAGCTTCGTTGAAACTTTATCAAAGTTGATCAAAACTCAAATTTCAAGCCTTCACCGACTGTGCTACGGGCACCATTTTGGAAGATCGAAAGCTTCGCGTGGATGAGACGCAATAGATGTTTGCAAGGACGTGAGCCACTAGTCTCAAATATCTTTATACAGACATCTACATCAATCCGAAGAGGGCTACTTCATCACAGAGGTAAAATTTTCGTTTTCCTAACATGCTTTCATTTTCATTATTTTTGCCATTTTAAGCCTTTAAATACACCATTAAACTTAAGTGTGTCACAAATCTCCAAGAAAGCTGCTAAATTAGCATTATGGTCTTCATCTAGTAATCTATTAAATTGAATCATTTGGATGAAATTAGGTTTAATCTTGAAATTATTAGCATCCACTCGAGGTCTCAAATTACTTAATTGGTACCCAAAAAAGTAGGTCTAGCATAATCACCAATTGTTCTTCTTCTATTACTATTCCTATTTCCATTACCTCCTTGATTAACTTTTATTTTCTCACCAATTTCACTTGAACTGTCTAATTGTTCCAAAACTTTCAAAACTCCTTGTTTTGTACCCTACACAACTTTTAAAAAGTCTTTTCTATCTCACTATCAAACTCAACTAATTTTTTACCACATTTCTTCTATGCATACACAAGAAAATTGTCCTACAAAATAAAACAAAACTAAATTCAACGATGAATAATCTAATAATAAACAACTAAAATCAAAAGAAACAATTATAGAAAGAATATGAATAAAACTCCAATGAAAAATGAATAAGTAAGCTATGAAATAAGAAGAAATACAGTCAAAATTATACACAATTATTCACAAAAGATAAATAAAATAAAACAAAATGAACAACAAAACTCTTAAAATCAAACTATCCTAAAATAGAAAATCCATCAACTACCTAAGAAAAATTAAAGTCAACAATATGGACAAGATAAAAATGATTGAATCAATAAAACTCAAGTGTTTTGGAATATTAACGTGTTGATCCTCGGTAACAGTGCCAAAAACTTATTGTGTGCGTTCGTGCTATAATGTGATGAATGATGGGTAGAAAATGAATCCAATACTCAATCAAGTATTAAAATAAAATACCAATTAAACTCACATATACACACAATTGGGTAAGTATACCCATCATGTAGTATAGAGTATAATTGGTAAGTATGAGGATCCTAAAGAATGGTATATCAACTACCCTTACTTCACTCAAATTCTACTGTTCAATCAACCAAAATAATAAGTAAAATAATTAAGTACTACTAACTGAGGACAAAAAAAAGTACCACATAAATACACCAACCCAATTCTAAGGTAAAGATTAGAAAATCACAATGCAAAATTCAAGTAAGAAAAGGAGATTGGCCATGTAATTAAACAAGAATTTTTCCAAAAATAATCAAATATAAAACATCACTCAATCAATTTAAAACAAATTCAAACATTAACAAGATTTCCAAAATTAAGTAAAATTCACTCTCTCTCTCAAGTAATGAATTTTTTACCCCTGGACCCAACCCATAGACATCTTTATTATACAAATCAAACCCAATGATGCATAAAATCAAAGAAACCTAATTATAAGCCAAGAAGCTCTAAAATCTCTATCTTTATGTGACCCCAAAACTTCATCTATCACCAAATTCTAAATCTCCCAAATCCTTTCTCATGTTCATCAAGAGAAAATAAATCTATTGAATTAACATAAAAAGGAATTCATCACATGTATCCTTTCTCAAGTTCAACATAAAAAAAACTACCCAATCAACTAATTCAATCAATCAAAACCCAAATGATAAATTACTCAAAATAAACATTAATTAATCAAATAAACATCTAATACAAGAGTAAATTAGGGTACAACGCTTTAATTACAACTCAAATCAAATAAATTCAACATCTACAAAATCAAATCACAAAAGTAAGAACGGAAAAACTCATAGACAAGGCTTCTATTTTATTTTGCATTCTTCTCTTGAGTTGCTCTTTTATCCTCAAATCTTTTATTTGTCTCCCCTTCTCCTCTTTTCTTTATATTCCCAAGGGGTTTCAGATGATTTTGTGGGTGGCTCTCTGTTTCTCTCTCAAAAAATGAGGTATTTTTAGGTTCTCCTTCAAATCTCTACAAAATTTGCTGAACAAAGGGTAATTTGTGATGTTGCTCAACACCGTCCTAAGTTTGTGTACTCCCAGATTGTCAACTTTTGAAATTCAAAATCTACACAACGGCATGTAGCATGAGCTTGATGGTGCCGTGTCTCTTCAGTTTGACTCTTTTTCAATCTTTTTCTCCTTAAATTCTTGTCTAATCTCAACTTTTGCATCCTACATAAAATAAGGAGAAAATAGGGGATTAAGTGGCAATTTAATATATATTTTAAAGGCTTTGAAGTGCAATTGATATGTAAAATATGCCTGTAATGAGCAATTATCACCTAGGTTGGCAGATTTCCTCTGTTTTGGCTTTTTGAAGAAACCCACGAGGTAAAGGCTATAAAAACCCTTTTATAAGCCTAAAAACTTGTTCTTGGACCTATTGTTTTCTCCAAGAACCTTAGGAAACATAATTTGCACACAAGAAGAAGAGGAGAAGCATGGAATTCAAAGAAAGAAGAAGAGATGTTACAAGAAGATTTCAAGAGAGAATAAGAGAAATGTTTGCTATTGAGTTTTTCTTTCCCCTCTTTTTGTAAATCTAACTTGCTAATACTATGTTAATCATTTATTTTTTTATTGTAATGGAGGGATGTACCCTATTTTATATTATGGGATGATGATTTTACTTGAATCTATTTATTTCTCTTTATGGTATTTGATTATTTGGCTTTATTGTGTTGAGTTGGATTTTAATTGATTTCCTTCAATTATTGTTCTCCTTAATGAATTCGAGAGATGTGGTTAAGGTTTTGAACACCTACTTGGTTAATTTGATATTCGTCATCCTTGATTAACTCAAGAGAGAGGATTTGGGAGTTTTGACTTAAACAATCAAAGGGTTAATGAAATTGCCTAGAAATAGGGATTTTATGGCTTCCGAATAATTGGGAGATGTGAGTGGTGCTTAATGACTCCTTGGGTTTAATTGAACTGGGGATTAGAAATTTCATAACTTGAGAGAGTGAAATTTACCTTTGAGCTCACACCGGTGTCATGAGTTGGGATTGATTGATCAAAGGGGTATTTAATTGTAGAAATTCATTTTATTACATGACATTTCTCTCTTTTTCACATTCCTTGGTGATCTTGTGACTTTTCTTTGTGTTTAAACTTGATATGCTTCCTAGTGTAATTAGTTCGTCTTTTTCTACTTAATCAATTGGATAAACAATGAGATAAGAAGGAAGTAGAGGTACTTGCCATCTTTCCCTAAGGTTCTTCGATACTTGTCATTATACTCTATACTACGCGATAAGTGTACTTGCCAAAATGTGTATACAGTGTGAGTTAAATTGGCATTTTAAATTGTAAAATTTGAGCGATTGTGGGCATTGTCGATATCATTTCCTTATAGACAAAAACGCACATCAGAAACACAATGAACTACTTGGTTGGGATGTTTTTACTGTTAAAGGATTTAGAAGTTGGAGAAAAGTTAATACAGGAAATAATTGTGCAATTCTTTATCATATTGGAAATTATCCATGTTCACCACATAATAATGCTATGAGAGCTTGTGTGGATTTGATGAAACAATCTGAGAACATTGACAAAATAATGCATGCACAAAGTTCACAACAAATCTTAGATAATAGGCTATGAGTTGAGATTTCAATGGGTATTGTTCAATGGCTTACATTTCAAGCTTGTGCTTTTAGAGGTCTGAGACACCTAATTGAAAAAATTGAGGAAAATTTCTTGAGTTGATTGAACTTTTGTCTTTCTATAATGATGATGTTAAAAATGTTATGTTGAAAAATGCTACTAAAGTGTGAAAGATGATTCGTGAAGATATTGGAGATTCAAAATTTTGCATTATTGTTGATAAGGCTCATGATGAATCCAAAAGAGAAAAAATGGCTCTTGTTTTGAGATTTGTGATAAAGATGACTTTATTATGAAGCATTTCTTTGATCTTGCTCATATTAAAAATACATCTATATTAACTCTCAAGAATGAAATATGTTTTATTTTTTCTCATCATAGTCTTGATGTTTAGAATATCCATGGTCAAGGATATGATAGGGTTAGTAATAGGCATAAGGAATAGAAAAGATTGTAAGCATTGTTCTTTAGTGATTGTCCATCTACGTATTATGTGCATTGTTTAGCTCATTGACTACATTTCGCCCTTGTTGCTGCATCTAAAGAGGTATACTCTACTCATGAGTTCTTTAATAATTTGACTTTCATCATCAAAGCTGCTGATCCTTCATGTAAACGCCATAAAGAGTTACAAGCTACCCAAGTAGCTCAAATTATACATGGTATCGGATAATAAGCTCAAGACAGGAAAAGGTGCCAATCAAATTGGAACTTTGGAAGAGTTAGTGATACGCGCTATATGTAGTCTTATAACATTGTTTGACTTAATTATTTTAGTACTTGCAATTTTTAAAAGAGAGGGTTCCACTTATTCTCAAACGGGAGATGCCAATGTTGCATTGAAGTTTATTCAATCATTTGAATTCATTTTTATTTTGCACTTGATGAAAGAAGTCAATGGTATTATTGATGTATTATGCTAAGCTTTATAGCAAAAATCTCAAGACATTTTGAATGCTATGCATTTGGTTTCAAGCACTAAGATGTTGATTCAAAAGTTGAGAGAAGATGGTTGGAATAGATTGATTAAGAATGTGTTATCATTTTGTGAAGAACATAATATGAGTGTTCTTGATCTAAATGCTAAATATTGTAAAGGTTGACGTCGACAAAAACAAAATCAAATCACTGTGGAGCACCATTATTATTTTGACATATTCAACGAAGTCGTTGATTTTCAGTTACAAGAGTTAAATACTAGATTTAATGCAGAGGCAATACATCTTTTGATACCTATCACTGTGTTGGATCCAAAAGAAGAGTATAAATCTTTCAATATTGATGATATATGCACCCTAGCAAAAAAGTATTATCCTCTCGAAGTTATGCTACATTTTGTTTGCAAAAGTGAAAAGGGAAAGAAAGAGGTACATTTACTTCTATGAAGGGTTAGGAACATAGATGGAAACAGAAGCAGGACCCTCGAGAATTTTAAAAATTAGAAAATTTTCTTAATAAAATTAAAAAATTTTAAATAAGTCTCTTAAAATTTACCTTTCGCCCTTCCAAAAATTTTTTAAAAAATTATTGCTTCGCTCCCTAATCTTATATTCCTAGCTCCATCCTTAGTTATGAAAGCAAAGATTAGGGTAGAAGCCAAGCAAATATACTTTTGTCTTATTCAATTAACCTAGCAACATGCCGTATATTTAACATATTGAAAATCTAACGTAGAAGGAAAAAGTTTTCCCTCCACGTTTATGTTCCGTCATATTTCTTCTATTAACTAAATGAGATAAAATATGCATTTATATCAAAATTTACATCCAATCCTCATTTCCTCTCTCTTTCCACTTTAATCTAATTTAATGTTAGTTTTAGCATTTACCGACAAAGATCTTTTCAGATTTACTCCCCTAGTCATTTGACTATAGCGATGAAGGAGAAACAATTGGACTATTCAAAATAAATTATAGATAAAATTTGTAATAAAATAACATTGTTTTGAAAACATGTATATAAAAAATATGTATATTATCATAACAAATAAACATATATTCGCTGCAAAATTTGGGCCCAATCTTTCATGAGGCAGGACTAGCCTGGCTAGGAAAGGTAAGCTCTATAACCTTTGAGCCATCCAAAGAGCCACGGATCCATAGAAGTGCATCCTCTGAACTTTGCACAAGACTACCAAGTATAGTAAATTTTCTCCGTCCCATTATTCTTCATTTTTGAAGTTCCTACATAGCAAACATACAACACAAGGAATGTTTCGGAAATTTCTATAAAAATGTTACAATCAACTACTCTAAAAGATACTAAATGCTTTTAATCACAACCGTTCTTGTTCATTTTCTTGGAATAATTCTATTCTACAAGCATATCCCTGAGCCTAACTTCGCAAAAGGATAAAAAAAAATACGGCATAGATTTGGACGTCAGCAATACAGTGAAGATACAGTTTTGCCGTGAACAATCAATGAAAGCCCTTCTGTCAATTCTTGTTCTAACAGCACAACATAGTCCTTAACGTCATCTCATCCAAGTGTACATGAAGTTGGGAAGTTTCTTGATTCCAAATTAAGACCGTCCCACTATATATAGTGTACTAATTACTGGGCAGAAGAAATCATCGACCTCAGTGAAGTGTTTTACTAGCATAGCCACCCACATTGGGCAAAATGTCCTCAAACAACCTTGCAGTGCTCAATGCTCTCGACACTGCACGTACCCAGTGGTACCATTTCACGGCGATAGTGATCGCTGGAATGGGATTTTTCACAGATGCTTATGATCTCTTCTGCATCTCCAACATATCTAACCTCTTGGGGCGTTTGTATTACTATAATCCAGGTACTGGAAAGCCTGGCAAGCTTCCTCATGGGGTTAACAATGCTGTCACAGGAGTTGCTTTAGTCGGCACACTAACCGGCCAGCTAGTCTTCGGATGGCTGGGGGATAAGCTTGGGAGAAAGAAAGTTTATGGACTGACCCTGATTCTCATGGCCCTCTGTGCCATTTGCTCAGGCTTATCTTTTGGCTCCACTCCAAAAGCTGTCCTGGGAACCCTTTGTTTCTTCAGATTCTGGCTGGGGTTTGGCATTGGTGGAGATTACCCACTTTCAGCCACAATTATGTCTGAATATGCAAACAGAAAAACTCGTGGAGCATTCATTGCAGCAGTATTTGCCATGCAAGGAGTTGGTATCATCTTTGCTGGGCTTGTAACGATGATTCTTTCCAAAATTTTCCTTCAATATTATCCCGGAAAAAAATTCGCAGAGAATCATATTTTCTCCACTCAACCTGAGGCAGACTTTGTATGGCGTATTGTACTGATGCTTGGAGCTGTTCCAGCACTTCTCACATACTACTGGAGAATGAAGATGCCAGAAACAGGCCGTTATACTGCCCTTATAGAAGGAAACGCTAAACAAGCAGCTGCTGACATGGGTAGGGTTCTAGAAATTGAGATTCAAACTGAGCAAGAGAAGATAGCACAATACAAGTCTGCCAATGCATATTCATTGTTATCAAAAGAGTTCTTCCATCGACATGGATATCACCTACTTGGCACGATGAGTACATGGTTCCTATTAGATATTGCTTTCTATTCGCAGAATCTAACCCAAAAGGACATTTATCCTACCATGGGACTCACCAATTCTGCCACTGATGTCAGTGCTCTGAGGGAACTGTTTGAGAGTTCGCGTGCCATGTTTGTGATTGCCTTGCTTGGGACCTTCCCAGGTTACTGGTTCACAGTCTTTTTCATTGAAAAGATTGGAAGATTCTACATCCAATTAATGGGGTTCTTCATGATGTCCCTTTTCATGCTCATTATTGGAGTTAAATATGATTACCTCAATACGAAGGAGCATAAGTGGTACTTTGCAGCTTTGTATGGACTAACATTCTTCTTTGCGAACTTTGGTCCCAACAGCACAACTTTTGTTCTTCCAGCTGAGCTATTCCCCACTAGGGTGAGATCTACCTGCCATGCACTGAGTGCAGCATCTGGGAAGGCTGGAGCACTGGTCAGTGCTTTTGCAGTGCAAAACTACACACAAGATCGCAATCCTGCAAAAATTAAGAAAGCTATGATGTTTCTAGCATTCACAAACATGCTTGGATTCTGCTGCACCTTTCTTGTATCGGAGACAAAAGGCAGATCACTTGAAGAAATATCAGGTGAGGATAGTCGTCAATTTGAGACACAGATGACCAACAAAAACCCCACAAATCAACCAGAGGAAGCATGGTAACGATTGCAGGAAAGAAATACCTCTATTGGCACAAAGTTTATCAGGCAGGTCTACCACTTTCAGCAATATATGTCATAGTGAAGAAGTTCTAATAAACTGGCAAATGACGACAGTTTTTTGCCTTGAAGAAGTTATTGCAGCTTCCCTCTCCATCACTCTCATGAATAAGAACAGCATAAAGTCATGCTCTCTTTTGTCTGATTGCCCATCAAGGGAAGCTCCTTTTTCTTCCCCCCCTTTTTTTTTTTGTTTTTTTCGAACAAAGGGACGAGTGATGTGTAAACCTATGTAACACTCTCTGTTGTAGCATAGCTCCACCTATATATTTACTTCCAAGTGAAATGAAAAGAAGTCATCTGGTGTTCTAATTTAAATGCCTCTGTTTTATTCTACTATGCACCTAAGAGCACAAACAACTGTCTAAAACCCCAAAACAAATTTTCAAATCATAACAAATTAGATGCGAGCACAAAATAATACCCTTCAAGCTACAAATTGTTGATAGAGCTAAAATTTTCAGTTCCATAAATGTCTTCTTTATCATGCAGTAGGATTGATCATCATACACCATAGTAGCTATAACTTGTCTTGGATGTTTATTCAACCGTAGAACAGCAGATAAGATGCTGGAAGATCATTTAGGTTACTAAGGACTACATGTTCAAGTCATTCTTGCAAGTACTAGCTTGATTAGCTATCCTTTATATTGCTTGATTAGTTTCTTTGAATGAAAGGTTATTTCACAAGTTCCATCTGGTGTACTGACAGGGAAGCATGAACTATTAAGGTGGCAAATGGACTCATGGCTGTGATCTGGAGGATGCTACCAAGATAAAATTCATTAACTTCGGCATAGGTTGTTGGAATGGGGAATATTCCTAAGAGAATGTGAAATAGAGTCAAAAGGCAATACAAATTTTGGAAAAAAATTTCAAAACTACACCATTTTGAGGCAATTTTGAAGCTAAAAGAAAAAAGAAAAATCTAAAGTTCTTAGTAGATTAAGCTGAGAATTTCATCTTCCTAATAGTTTAACCACACAGGCAATTTATGAAAAAGGTTCATATTTATTAAACTGATCACATGTTCAGAATTCTGTAATACTTGATCCTTTCTTCCTTTGAAGGTCTTTTATCCTCTTTCTCTTTGGAGGAAAGTGGGCATGGGGAACCAAGAGAATGATCACAGATCTAGATGCCAACTACACGGCTTAGATGACTAAACCTTGTTTCAGATTATGTAGATCAGTATAGTAATTTTCTTCCATATTCCTGATCATTGCAGAAACTACCATGCCATAGCATAGTCAATTTATTTTTCTAATTTTCTAATTATCAAGTCATTTCAGACATTTTCTGGGCTTTACTGTTCCAATACAATTCTCCACTGTAGTGTAAAGGGAATACACTTATAGAGCACTCAATCCTATTTTAATAATTTGGCTAATTATGCAAATATTAGATAGAATATAGACGAGTGGTAGCTTCAATTGGGATTATCCAAGCAGATATACCTTTAAATTATTTGGGCAATTGGTCAAAATAAATAATAAAATGTAAAGGAAACTCAAACATCCATCTTCAGCAAAATACTTCTGAACTATGCATTTGACAGATGTAATAAACAAAATGCCATGACTGCTGAAGATGCATAGAGGACTATAACCAATATTTAGCACAGGAAGAAGTGTGAGCTGGGAAAATCAAACTAAGAGAATAAGGATCAAGTGGCTTGATATCTTCAATCAGGTGAGTTGCCATTGGACTGGCCATTTCAGACCTCTATATCCATATTTATCCTTGCATTCCTCATCTTCTTCTTTGGATTGGCAAAGCCATGGTCAAAATGATTGAACAAAATAAAAATAAAAAGATAGAAATGAAAAGTTCAAAAACTGAAAAACAAAAATTCTAGACCCAACAAAACTCAAAAACTCCCTTATTTGACTGCCTTGCACTACACAACTCCAAAATATCCTCACAATCCAAGCGCACAACACCACAACAAAAACTCAACACCAACAACTGCATAATTCAACACCAACAATCCCAAATGACATCCTCAAGTAGCTGGGGTGAAGGATATCGTCTCATCAAGGACATTTGGGTAATAAATGGGATGCTCTTTCTAGCTTCTAAAACCAACTCTGTTTAGTCATTAGATGCTTGATTATTTGGCTTTCAAGAATCATTGCTAGCAAGCAATGTCAACCAGATCATAATTTATGATAAATAAAGACAAAAAAAAAAAAAAGAAAATGAAACCCAATATTTTCCATGTTATTATGTGTATGGTTAGATTTTTTTTTTTTTTTCAACAGTAAAAAGATTGCATTTAGTATTCCTCCAATTTGCTTGCCTCTCTCTCTCTCTCAAAAAGAAATATAAGAACACAATATGGAGGAAAACAGAGGAGGAGGAGAAGGTAGCAATTCAAGATTTTAAACAAGGTAATGAGAGCCCAGGGGCAATATAAGTAACAAATTACAGTCTTAAGTGCAAACTAAATAACAAAATCACTATTAGGATAGACCACCAAAGGATGGGTAGTTTATTATAATTGGAGATATAGTGTGAATATTAGAAACCACAAGGCAAATGTAAATGTCAGAACAAGTTTCAGGACTGCTCTCACATTCTCAAATCTCAAGTAGCCACATTTAAACACAGACAACAATTACATGAATTCATGTGGGGATAAGCAAATAAGTAGCCAAAATTTCTAACAACCATCATATATGTACACTTGCAAATGGGTTGTGACACTCTCTATGGGAATCTATCATTCAAAAGGAACATAAACACCATTGGAAGACTCTATGGGAAAATGTGGCTAATGGATGTATTTTAAGAAAGTAATGCTGTAAATATAGTAATACTAGAATCAGACTAAATTAAGGAAGCCTGAGCCTTAAAGTAGAGGATTTTGTGATCAGTAATTAGGGGATTTTGTGGTCAGTAATTAGAGGATTTGGTAATCAATTTTTTAGGGTAGTTCTTATTTTTGTTTCGTACACAGCTTATATACAATTGATTCATTATAGCACTTAATGTATAATGAAAAGTGAGCATTCTCTCCCAATTTCTAAGCATTTCTTTACATGGTATGAAAGCCCTAGGCTTTCTAGGATTCTTCGTCCTCTTCTCCATGGAGCAACCTTCATTGTTGCAGTCTTCTCTTTCAAGCAGCCTTCATTGCTATCACTTTCTCTTTATCTTTCCCTTCTCCACTTCCTATTCAGGTACCCTTAATTGCTGCAAATATCTTTCCTTCACCATGTCAACTCAAACACGAGTTGTAAGGCCAAAATGTTGGAAGCATGATGAGGGCTCATCATATACATATTTTTGAGTGTTTTTGTGCTTTAATTATGAGAAATTCTTGTTTAAATCACTACGCACCACACCCTTTTCATCTTCCTTTTGTAGGAAATAAAGAGAATACCACTTCGAGATGACAAAGATGAAAATGGAGCAGAAATAAAGCACAATTGAAGAAGCACAAATAAAACAAGGCAGCCCTAGGCTACCTAGAGCAAGACCAAGGTGGGCAAGGGAGGAAGAATGGCGGCCAAGAGAAGTTTACTTCCCTTGGCCGCCCAAAGCAAAATAAAAACGAAAGCCTAGAGAAGGGGCGGCCTAGGTGAAGAAGCAGAAGAGTAGGCTGCCAAGAGCAAATTTTTTTTAAAAAAAAGAATAAAAGTACCTGGTGGCCCAAAGAAGGCTGCCTAGTACCACTCACTGTACAAAAATAATGGCAGCCTAGGGAAGGGCCACCTAGACTTTCTCAATATTACGCCAGTATAGGTAACTAGCCCAAGGAAGTTCAACTTCCCTGGGCCGCCGTTAGGGAAAAACATGGCGGCCCACTCCCCTGGGCTGCCCACTTGTGCATATTTGCACATTTCTGCAATTTTTCTGATTTTTCTTGATTGTATACTATATAAACACCATTATAAACCCTAGAAACTCATCCTTGGTTGGCTACCAACCAAAAGATCCCTTAGAGAGCTCAAAAGATTCACCAAGAAAAGGAAGATCTTGGGGAAGCAAGAAGAAGAAGAGGTTGCGGAAGGAAATCCAAGGAAGAAAGAGCTCAAGATCTTGTCTATTAGTGAAGTGCTTTCTTCTTCTTTATATTATTCTTTAACAATATTGATGTTTATATGATTTTAATTGTATTTGAGGGATGAACCCTAATCTATGTTCTTCTATTGAGTTGTTATTATGATTTATTGAATTCCTATTCTTGTATTTGACCACTTGGGCATTATTGCATTGGATTGGTTGTCTGGGCTTAATTGATTTATTTAATTCATTGGTTCACTCTTAATGATTTCAAGAGATGGGGTTAAAAGTTGAACACTAAATTAATTACTCCAATGTTTGTTTTTCTTTGATTAACTCGAGAGAGAGGTTGAAAAATTAGAACTTGGTAGTCAATGGATTTTTAATATTGCCTAGAGATAAGGATATTGGAGCTTTCGGGTACCTTTTGGGTGATAGGTGAGTGTAATGCTTCCTTAGATTAAGTTGACTAGGTAAAGATACCAATTAATTATGGCTTAGGAAAGAATCTCATAACTCGAGAGAGAGTGAGGTTTATTCTTGAAAACTCATACCGGTGTTAGCGTTGGAATTTGATGAACGTAGTGATTTAATCTTTACTTGACATGTTGGCGCCGGGGGGGGATTTTTCTTGTACATGGGCTTTCTCACTCCTTGACGATCCTTGTGACTTTTCTAGTATGGGTCCGATATATTAGGTTAGTTCAGTCAGTTTTATTTACTTTATCTTTATATTCATTTTGGCTAGACAATGAGATTAGAGCAAAGTAATGGTAATTACTAAGTTCCTATGGATTTGATACTTACTATTCCCTATGTATGGTTTTAGTGTTAGCATTTTAAATTTTAAATTTGATTTTTGTGGATTGTTTATACGAATTCCAATGCACGTAACACACATTGAAGCTTCATGGAAAGCCACCCAATCGAGAATGGGAACAGAAAAAGGGACAAGCCAATGAAACTGCTGGCCAAGTTGATAAGCCACCAAAACCAGAAATAGTTGATCTCAACCAAGATGAATTGGAAAGAGTGAGAGCAATCATCAACGTTCTAGAAAAGCCCTCAAGTACCCATTCTATGGCATATTCAGGTGAGTTTCTATTTTCCATTGGAGTAAATGTTTCATATGTAACTTTTGCCACCTTTTAGATAATGGATTCATGAGCTACCGACTATATGACCCACTCACTAAATGTCTTTTACCACCTATTCTTCGTGCCCAAGCAATAAAAAAATAGCCACTGCAGATGATTCTTTGACCATTGTAACAGGAATTGGAACTGTCCAAATTAACCTATTATTAACCTTGCAAAATGTTCCGCATGTCCTTAAGCTACCTACCAATCTAATATCCACAAAAAAACTTGCTCATAATTTACAATGTACGGCGATTTTTCATCATAATGATTGAAGGGTTTGAGGAAGACAATTGGACATGCTAAAGAATCGGGTGGCCTCTACTTCCTTGAAGCAAGTTAACTGACCATCACCAAGGGTAAGTAGTCAATGTCATTTATTTCTGAGTTTTTGTCATCCAAAAAAGAGAAAATTTAGTTCCATCATCTCCGACTTGGGCATCCGTCATTTCGAGTCATAAAACTTTTGTTTCCATCTTTGTTTAAACATTTTGAGGTTGAGTCTTTTCATTGTGAAAAATGTGAACTTGCCAAACACAAACGTGTACCCTTTCCAATGAGCAATGAAAGAAGTTCCATTTCGTTTCATTTAATCCATAGTAATGTCTGGGTCCATCTACTATTGCTAATGTCTCTAGAAAACGATGGTTTGTTTCTTTTATTGATGATTGTACTTGAGTTTGCCAAGTCTTTCTTCTTAAACATAAATATGATGTCAGTATTGTTTTACCAAATTTCTACTCCATGATTAAAAATTAGTTTGGAGTGACCATCAAGAGAGTTAGGTCTGATAATGCAAAAGACTATTTCAATCAAACTCTAAATCCATATTTTCAATCAAACTCAAGGGATAATACATAAGTCATCTTTTGTAAATACCCCCACAACAAAATGAAGTTGTAGAGAAAAAAAATGGTGATCTCCTTAAAAAAACCCAAGCGTTGTTATTTGAACACCATGTACTTAAAATATTTTGGAGGGAGGCAATTTTTACAGCAACACATCTCATAAACAGATTGTCATCTAGAGTCTTAGGGTTCAGAGTTTAATAGACGTGTTGTCAATATTCTATCCTAGCTCACATACCACAAATAATCTTATCCCTAGAGTGTTTGGACGTACATCCTTTGTACATGTTCACAGTCACTACCGAGGGAAATTGGATCCAAGAACTATGAAGTGTGTTTTTGTGGGAAACTCATCCACATACAAAGGTTCTAAGTGTTATCATCCATCGTCCTGAAAACTTTTTGTTTCTATTGATGTTATCTTCAATGAACGTGAATTTTACTTTCCAAACCTATCTTTTCAAAGAGAGACGTTAGTGAGAGAAGATGAGAGTTTAAGTTTTTACTTGCTGTTGGATCTTTCAATTTCAAATCATCGTACTTCCTTATCCACTAGTGATCATGCCCCAGTTCACTCTGAGCCATCTGAGTCTGTCACAATCTTCTCTGAACTTGTATCTGCTTAACCTGATCATCCTACTTCCTCATCCACTAGTAATCATACCCCAATTCACTCTGAACCATCTGAATCTGTTACAATTTCCTCTGAATTTGCTCAACCTGAAGCTGAGTCTATTCCCAAAGATGTTAGATATGACAAAGGCAAGATGTATGCAAGGAAGAATACGGTTGCCCCCAAATTTGCGCAAGTTCAAGAGTCCGATCAGGTAATGACTTTTGAACCCACATTACAAATTGAAACCAACTTTTGAACGCACATTACAAATTGAAACCGAACCAAGGTTGGAGAGTGAGACCCATGGGGGTAGCAGTGACACAAAATTGCCCTTTGCATTGAGAAAAGGTACAAGAGAGTGTACTAAAAGGCCTTTATATCCTCTTTCAAAGAAGGGGATTTTCTCTCTGAATAGAAGTATATAACTAGTCTGCTTAAGAAGATAGGTAATACACTATGCAAACCGGTGAGTACTCCAATAGATCCGAATATAAAGCTTGGAATAGCAAAGGAAGATGCTATGGTAGATGTATCAACGTTTGGTAGGAAAGCTCATTTATTTGTCTCACATACGACATGATATAGCTTATGCTATAAGTGTGATTAATCAATTCATGCATAGTCCAAAAGAGATTCATCTCCGAGCAGCACACAGAGTGTTTGATGAGTATTCATCATATACATATTTTATACATTATTTGTGCTTAAGTTGTTGAGAAATTCATTTTTATATTGCTATTTAATCCCCCATTTGCTCCTTATGTTATGTAGGATGCAAAAGTTGAGATTAGACAAGGATTCAAGGAGAAAAAGACTAAAAAAGAGCCAAACTGAAGAGACACGACGACGTCACCATTGTTTTGCACGCTGCCGTGCAACTGTTGAATTTCAAAAGTTAACATTTTGGCAGTTAACGGCGTCGTGCCCATCACCTTACCCCTCGTCGTGCATCATCAGCATGCAGAAAAAGCAGAACATTAGGAGCTCAATGGCATCGTGCCTATCACCCTTGACGTTGTCGTGCAATATTCTAGCACACGACAATAATAAATCCCACGACGTCGTTTGAAGCCAAAATCAAAGGATCAAAGCATACACGACACTGTGTAGGTCACTTAGGATGGCACCGTGCAACATCACAAATTGCCCCCTGTTCAACGAATTTTGTTTGGGATTCGAAGAGGAACCTATAAATATCTCATTTTCTGATCGAGGAAAGAGAGCCACCTATGAAAATCATCTGAAAGCCCCTTAGGAACATGAGAGAGGAGCTAAGAAGATCAATGAGAGATTTGAGGAGAAAGGAGCAACCCAAAAGAAGATTGCAAAGTAGAAGAGAAACCTTATCTATGAGTTTTTATATTCTTACTTTTGTGATTTGATTTTGTGGATGTTGGATTTATTTGATTTGAGTTGTAATTAAAGGGTTGTACCCTAATTTACTCTTGTATTGGATGTATATTTGATTAATTGATGTCTATTTTGAGTAATTTATCACTTGAGTTTTGATTGATTGAATTAGTTGATTGGGTATTTCTTTTATGTTGAACTTGAAAAATGATGCATGAGATGGGTTCTCTTTTATATCAATTTAATAGATTTGTTTTCTCTTGATGAACTTGAGAAATGATTTGGGGGAATTTAGAACATGGTGATAGATGAAGTTTTGGGATCACCTAGAGATGAGATTCTAGGGCTTTTTGGCTTATAATTAGATTTTCTTGATTTTATGCATCCTTATATTTGATTTGTATGATAGAGATGTTTATGGGTTGGATCTAAGGATAGGAGATTCATTACTCGAGAGAGAGTGGATTTTACTTTATTTTGGAAATCTTGCCAATACTTGAATTTGATTTAAATTGATTAAGTGATGTTTTATATTTGAGTATTTTTGGAGAAATTCTTGTTTAATTACATGACCAATCTCATTTTCTTTCTTGAATCTTACCTTGTGATATTGTAGTCTTTTCATTAGAAATTGGGTTGATGTATTTGTATAGTAGTACTATTTTACTTCTTATTTTGGTTGATTGAACAATAGAATTCGGGTGAAGTAAGGATAGTTGACGTACCGTTCCTTAGAATTCTCAACACTTTCGAACTATACTCTATACTACATGATGGGTATACTTGCCCAATTGTGTATGCATACATAAGTTAAATTCGTATTTTATTTTAAAACTTGGTTGGGCATTGGATTCATTTTCTACCCCATCATAGCATAGCACAACCACAACAATGTTGCAATATCTTAAAGGTACACCAGGAAGAGGAATTTTTTTAGGAGAAGTGGGAGCCTAATTCTTGAAGCCTATACAGATGCTGATTATGCTGGGTCATTGATTGATAGAAGATCGACCACTGAATATTGTATGTTTCTTGGTGGGAATCTTATAACATGGAAGAGTAAAAAGCAAAATAGTAGCACAACATAACCACAACAGTGTTACAATATCTTAAAGGTACAGTACAACCCAATTCTCTTTAGGAGAAGTGGGGGTCTAATGTTTGACGCCTATACAGATGTTGGGTCATTGATTGATAGAAGATCGACCACTAGATATGTACGTTTCTTTGTGGGAATCTTGTGACATGAAAGAGTAAAAAGTAAAATGTGGTAACACAGTCTAGTGCAGAAGCTGAGTTTCAAGCAATAACACAAAGAGTATGTGAGTTTACTTTGATTGAAGATCATTTTAGAAGACATGAGAAACAACTTGGAGGGTCCGATGAAGCTTTACTGCGATAATAAGTCTACAATTGGCATAGTATCAATGGTAGAGGTTGTGGGCTGTCAATTGCTATGATTATGGCTGAGATTTGAAGATCTAATTGTGGGCTGTCAATTGCTATGATTATGGCGGAAATTATGGCTAAGATTTGAAGATCCAATTTACCTTAATTTGTGTATTAGCTATATATATTCTTACATAAAGTAGATTAGCAATAATTAGTGTAATTACTGTAAATATTTTCTTGTCTAAAATAGGCGTACAATAATTCTTATTTAAAGGAAAGATCATCAAAGAAAGAGGCATTCAGCCATTTTCTCAAACTCTGTCATGGTATCAGAGACAGTTTTTGAAATTCATGGCTGAATCTTCGAATCTCTGTCAGTTTCTTTTTGCTTCTGTCTTCCAAAGGTTTCTGGTTTGCTTTCATTTTTTTGGTTGATTAATTTCTGATCAACAACTTTGGCTTTGAGATTTAATCTTTTTGGAAAAATGTCTATTGAGAATTTTCTTGGAAGAATGTCTACAGAGACTTTAGCTATCAAATTTACAGGAAAAAATTATGCAGCATGGGAATTTTAGTTTAGGATGTTTCTGAAAGGGAAGGAACTTTGGAATCACATTGACGGGTCTGCTCCTGCTCCTAAAGAAGGTACAAAACTTAGTCAATGGGAGGCCAAGGATGCTCGAATCGAATCATCTCCTGGATTTTAGGTTCTATTGAAGCTCATATGGTGAATAATTTGTGTTCCTTTAGTACAGCTAAGGAGATGTGGGATTATCTGCAACACATATATCATCAAGATAACACTGCAAGACGATTTCAACTAGAACTTGAGATTAGTAACTTCAGTCAAGGTAATCTCTCTATCGAGCAGTATTATTCTGGATTTATTAATTTATGGAGCGAATATTCTGATATTATCTATTCAAAGGTACCTAAAGAGGCCTTAGCCAGCCTTCAAGCGATTCATGAAGATAGTAGGCGTGATCAGTTTTTGATGAAACTGAGGCCAGAATTTGAAGTTGCACGGGCTGGATTACTGAATAGAAATCCTGTCCCTTCCTTAGATATATGTCTTGGTGAATTGTTGCGTGAAGAACAACGAATGGCTACACAAGCTTTTCTAGGTTCGTCCAAGGAGCCATCTGAGGTTGTTAATGTTGCTTATGCTGCTCAAGGGAAGGACCGAGGAAAGGGACAAACGCAATGCTATAGTTGCAAGGAGTTCGGGCATATTGCCCGCAATTGTGGTAAGAAATTCTGCAATTATTGTAAACAGAATGGACATATTATCAAGCAATGTCCTACACGCCCAGAAAACCGACGAGGCCAAGCTTTTCAGGATGCTATCTCAAACCCTACCAGTATCAGTTCTACAGCCACAATTGTTGTTACAAATCAGTCTTTTGCTACTCCAGAAATGGTCCAACAGATGATCATCACAGCATTCTCTACTCTTGGACTTCATGGTCAAGGTAAGATTGTTTCTTCTCCTTGGTTTGTTGATTCTGGGGCATCAAATCATATGACTGGATCACCTAATTGGCTGCATAATCTTCGGAAGTATACTGCTAAACAAAAAATTCAGATTGCTAATGGAAGTAATCTTCCAATTACAGCCATTGGTGATATTGGATCTTCCTTTCGTCATGTATTTGTCTCTCCTGGATTATCTACTAGTCTAATTTCAGTTGGGCAATTGGTGGATAATAACTGTAATGTCAATTTCTCTCGTCGTGGTTATCTTGTGCAGGATCAGGGGTCAGAGAAGGCGATCGCGAGGGGGCCTAAAGTGGGCAGATTATTTCCATTGCAATTTATTATTCCTAGAACTTTATCTTTGGCTTCTATTATTATTGAAAATAAGGCTGATGTTTGGCATAAACGATTGGGCCATCCAAATAATGTGATATTGTCTCATTTGATGAAGCATAGCTTTCTTGGTAACAACAATCAGTGTTCGTCTAATAGTTTAGCTCTTGATTGCTCTGTTTGTAAACTAGGAAAGAGTAAAGTGTTACCTTTTCCTACTTATGGTACTCGTGTTAATACATGTTTTGAGATTATACATAGTGATGTTTGGGGTGTTACTCCTTTCATTTCCCATGTGCAATATAAATATTTCGTGATATTCAATGATGACTATAGTTGTTTCACATGGATATATTTTCTGCGTACTAAAGCTGAAGTGCTAACAGTTTTCAGAAGTTTTGTGGCTTATATTGAGACTCAATTTTCCAAGCCCATTAAGGTTTTACGGTCTGATAATGGAGGTGAGTATATGTCACATGATTTCCATGCTTTTTTACAACAAAAAGGCAGTATATCTCAATGATCTTGCCCTTGTACCCCTCAACAGAATGGGGTGGCTGAACGGAAAAACCGTCACCTGCTGGATATGGTTTGCACTTTACTCTTACAGGCCTCAGTTCTGCCTAGATTTTGGGTGGAAGCTCTTTTGACGGCAGTTTATCTGATTAATCGGCTACCTTCTCAACAATTGAATTTTGATTCTCCTTACTTCCGTCTTTTTGGTACGCAGCCTGATTATCATATGCTACACACTTTTGGATGTGTTTGCTTTGTCCACTTACCTTCACATGAACGTCACAAGCTTACAGCTCAATCAATAAGGTGTGCATTTATGGGATATAGCACTACTCACAAAGGATTTTTGTGTTATGATGCTGCCACTAATCGACTGCGTGTTTCTAGAAATGTGGTTTTCTTTGAACATGAGTACTATTTTCAGCAGCAGGATCTCCCTTCACATGGTGTTCTTCTTCCTAGCTTTGATGATATATCTCCCTCCATTGAGCGTTTTAAACATGGTTTTGTCTATCAGCGACGTCAGCCCCCATCATTGCAAATCCTTCCCGACCTTGATCCAGTGCCCACTTCAGTGGCTCTTCGAAGATCTACTCGTATCAGTCATCCTCCTTATCGATATGATTTTTCTGCTATTTTAGCTGATATTACAGTTCCTACCTCTTATTCTCAGGCCACTAAACATGTATGTTGGGAGAAAGCTATGCAAAAAGAACTTCAAGCTCTTCAAGAAAACCATACTTGGGATATTGTTCCCTGTCCTACTGGTGTTAAACCCATTGGTTGTAAATGGGTATATTCCATTAAGCTGAGATCTGATGGGTCACTTGATCGATACAAAGCAAGGTTGGTGGCACTTGGAAATCGACAAGAGTATGGAGTTGATTATGAGGAGACATTCGCATCAGTGGCAAAAATGACGACAGTGCGACTTGTTCTAGCTATTGCTGCTTCCAAGGGCTGGTCATTACGACAGATGGATGTTAAGAATGCTTTTTTACATGGGGATCTTAATGAAGAAATTTATATGACTCCTCCACTAGGGTTATTTTCTACACCCTCTTTTGATGTTTGTAAACTAAAGAAGTCACTCTATGGTTTAAAACAGGCTCAACGTACTTGGTTTGATAAGTTTCGATCCACGCTTATTAGCTTCGCTTTTGTCCAGAGTCAATATGATTCCTCTTTGTTTCTTTGCAAGACTCCTAAAGGAATTGTTTTGCTCCTAGTATATGTTGATGATATCATTATTATAGGGACTGACTCTGAATTGATTTCTCAGCTTCAACAGCGCCTTCAAAGCTCTTTTCTTATGAAGGACCTAAGTCCTTTACGCTATTTTTTAGGCCTTGAAGTGAACTCTATAGCGGCTGGTCTTTTCTTAAATCAGCATAAATACATTCAGGAGATAATTACATTAGCTGGTCTTCATGATGGTCGGTCTATTGATACTCCCTTAGAAGTGAATGTTAAATATCGTCGTGATGAGGGTGATTTTTTGTCTGATCCCTCCTTATATAGACGTTTAGTGGGGAGCTTGAATTATCTGACTATTACTCGGCCTGACATTTCTTTTGCTGTCCAACAAGTTAGTCAATTTATGCAGGCCCCTCGGCACCTTCACTTGGCTGCTGTTCGTCGCATTGTTCGCTATTTGCAAGGCACTTCTACTCGAGGTCTTTTCTTTCCTGTAGATTCTCCTATTCACTTGGTTGCATATAGTGATGCTGACTAGGCTAGTTGTTCTGATACTCGACGTTCCATTACTAGCTGGTGCATGTTCATTGGCAACTCACTTGTCTCTTGGAAAAGCAAGAAGCAAGATCAGGTGTCGAAATCCTCCACTGAGTCTGAGTATCGTGCTATGTCCTCTGCATGTTCTAAGATTGTTTGGCTTCAAGGATTGTTGGGTGAACTTGGATTTCCTCAAATGGAACCTACTCCGCTTCATGCGGATAATACTAGTGCTATCTAAATTACAGCTAACCCAGTGTTTCACGAGCGCACCAAGCACATAGAAGTGGATTGTCATTCTATTCGTGAAGCATATGATGCACATGTCATTTCTCTACCTCACATCACCACAGATCAACAGACTGCTGATGTATTTACTAAAGCTCTCTCACGACAACGACATCATTTTCTAGTTACCAAATTGATGCTTTCTGATCATTTAGCATCAATTTGAGGGGGGATATCAATGGCAGAGGTTGTGGGCTGTCAATTGCTATGATTATGGTGGAAATTATGGCTGAAATTTGAAGATCCAATTTACCTTAATTTGTGTATTAGCTATATATATTCTTACCTAAAGTAGATTAGCAATAATTAGTGTAATTACTGTAAATATTTTCTTATCTAAAATAGGTGTACAACAATTCTTATTTAAAGGAAAGATCATCAAAGAAAGAGGCATTCAGCCATTTTCTCAAACTCTGTCAACGTGATTGAATAAAGCATAGCTCACAATCCTGTGCAACGTGATTGAATAAAGCATATCGAAATTGAGAGACATTTTATTAAGGAGAAATTGGAGAGTGGATTGAGTTGCACACCTTATGTGTCTACGATCAGCTTGTTGATGTGTTTTCAAAGGGTTAAGTGGTCCAATATTTGAAAGCATTGTATTCAAGCTGGGAATGGAGAATCTCTATTCACCAACTTAAGGGGGAGTGTGGGAAAATGTGGCTAATGGATGTATTTTAAGAAAGTAATACTGTAAATATCGTAATACTAGAATCAAACTAAATTAGAGAAGTCTGACCCTTAAATTAGGAGATTTTGTGATAAGTAATTAGGAAATTCTATGATCAGTAATTAAAGGATTTAGTAATGAGGTTTTTAGGGTAGTTGCATTTTTGTTTCTTACACATCTTGTATATAATTGATTCGTTGTAACACTTAACGTATAATGAAAAGTAATCATTCTCTCCTAGTTTCTTAGCATTTCTTTACAGACTCTAACAGAAGATATCAAAACAAAATAATTTCAGCCAGGAATTGTATGCTTTAGCATGTCTGAAGTAGTACTAGTAAATACTTACAAAATCATTACATCGTTACGTGCATCTTGTCTCTGAGTAATTGACAGGCTATTTATACCCAGGATTGAACCACTACCAATAGTCTCCACAAGAACAAGATCCACCACGGAAGTGATGGAATCGATTGGTGTCTCTCAGAATGATTTCTCTATCTACCACCTGGGACACCAATTTAAAAGCTGTATGACAGTCACCACAAACTCTAATGTTTTTCTTGATCCGAATGGTGGAGCCAGGTGGCATATTTAGGAGAGCAAAAGCTAGAGCAAGCTTTTCACTATGGTACTGCAATCTCATTTCCCTCTCCTTCTCATCCACAAACCAAAGCACATGTCTAGTGTCTGGTATATACCCAATTTGCCTGATTTTCTCTGTAACCTTCTCCCACATCCTTTGGATCTCATCTCTTTGGGGGTGTGCATCATCATTAGCCACAAACAAGTGAACATTGTTTTCAATCTCCACCCAACTACAAGCAGGCTCTTTTTTGACACCACTATCATTCATCATTTTTCGCACTTTAGCAGCATCTTTCAATCTACCAGCAGAGGCATAAATGTTAGCAAGCATCACATGTGGTCCCGAATCACATGGATCAAGCTCAAAAACACGCTCCGCAGCATAAGCACCCAACTCCATGTTTTTATGCATCCAACAAGCTCCAAGCAAAGCTTTCCAAATGGCAGCAGTGGGTTTAGTTGGAATTTCCTTTATGAACCTTTCAGCACGATCAAGCTGACCTGCTCGACCTAGCAAATCAACAATTGTTGTATAATGTGAAACATCAGGTTCCACATTGAACTTCTTCATCAATTCAAAGTAATGTAGTCCTTTCTCTAAAAGTCCAGTATGGCTGCAAGCAGTGAGAACACAGAGGAAGGTTACTTCATTAGGTTCAATTCCCCTACTACGCATTTCCTCAAATCGCTCCAAAGTTTCCCTTCCTAGCCCATGTTGTGCACAAGCAGTTAGCATTGAGTTCCACGAAACAACATCCTGTTTCAGCAGACGATTAAAAACCTTTCTTGCATCCTCCATGCTACCTGCTTTACTGTACATATCAAGAACAGTGTTCCCAACAAAAGCAATAAGCCTTAGCCCTGATTTTATCAAACACCCGTGGACCCATTTCCCCTGCTCCAAAGCTCCGGTACTTGCACAAGCTGCAAAAACACTAGAATATGTAAAATGAGTGGGCTCAAATCCTTCCCTTTGCATTTCTGAAAACAACCTCACGGCATTTTCAGCATCACCTTTTCTAGCATGCCCTGAGATCAAAGCATTCCAAGGAACCTCATTTTTACACTCTAAACTATCAAACACCAATTTTGCCTTCTCCATTTGGCCACACCTTGCATACATATCAACAAGTGCACTCCCCACATACACATTCTCACAATAACCACTCTTAATACAAACCGCATGAATTTGCCTCCCCTCACCCTCTCCAACAGCACCGGCAGCCTTCAACACACTCCCTAATGTGAACTGGTTTGGCATGAACCCATTTCTCAACATCTCAAGATACAAATGTAACGCCTCCTCAGCTCTATCATCTTGTGAAAACCCAGTAATTACGGCAGTCCAAGAAACCATGTCTCTTTTGGGCATCTCATCAAACACTTTCCTGGCCTCTTCAGGCAACCCACATTTCGCGTACAAATTAATAAGCGTGTTATGTGTAGTAACATAGTCACGATAAATAGAATTTAGGAAATGGGCATGCACAATGCGGCCTTCTTTAAGCTTCCCAAGCTGAGTGCAACGTCTGAGGAGCGCGTTGTAGAGTGTAGCGTCTGGATCCACTGCGCCCTTGTCAATGAGATCCAGCACGTAGAGGCCGCCATTGGGTGCTTTTCTAAGAAGGTCCTTGTCTTCAATAACGCCATTAAATGCAGTGCCGAAGGCTCTGGAGCCGTCTTCAGAGTCTATGCCGCCTTCTAGCGGTGATTCTTCACTAGAGTGATGTCTGTAGTTGGCAGTAGTGGCTGCAGATGTAGAGAAAAAATGGGCTGTGGAGAAGACGATTCTGCTGACTATTGAATTGGGGAAGCGTCGATTTTGAACGAAGCTTTTCATGTAAACGGAGCTTCTCAGTTCTCCCCACCTAAACGTCGTTCCTGAAATGACAATGTTTTGGGCGCGGGGTCTCCACTTCTTGAAAAACTATTGCGTCTCAAAGATGTCAATCTAATACACAAATTAAAAAATTATTAAAATTTATATAATTATAATAAAAAATAAATATATAAAAATAAATTAATTAATTGAATTAGAAATACACATATATTTAATGAGTCAAATATTTATTAAATAGTTAAAGGAGGAATAAATTAGAAATATATATAATAAATGTATTTTTTATTTGTAAAATTGACAAGTATTCCCTCAATCCTAAAAAGGATGTCAATCTAGCAAATGACACCCAAATTAAGAAATTGTTAAAACTTATATAATTATAATAGAAAATGACGATTGTATATCTAAATAAAAGTAAATTTTTATTAATTAGATTGAAAATACACATATTTAATTAGTTAAATATTTATTGAATAATTAAATGGGGGTAAATTAAAAATATACGTAATAAATGCATTCTTGATTTGTAAAATTGATAAGCATCTTGATACAATAAAAATATAAATTTTTTATATCTTTTTTAGGACGGGGAAGCATTTTGGTACAATAAAAATATAAACTTTTTACATCTTTTTTAATACAAATGAAATATTTTGGTACAATAAAAATAAAAATTTTTTACATTTTTTTTAGGACGGAAAAGTAATAAAAGTAACAGCTTTTTTTTTTTTTTTTTGCTCCTTTTCCTAATCCGCAAATTACCAACGGTTGGAAGTCATCAACTGAACATGTTTTCGAAGAGACGTTAGAAATAGATCAAGATTTTATGCCTGGTTTAAGTTTGGCCCAACCTAAGCCTTATAGAAAATAGATAAGTCTTGAATTTAAAATCAGACTTAGTTTAACTAAAATAGATTAAGCCTATTTAGTTAAAGTGTGACGTGAAGCCTACCAAGTCTAACACACACACACACACATATATATATATATATATATATATATATATATTATTTATATTATTCGCGTTAGTATTATATATCATATATTATACTATTTTCGTCCTTATTTATCTGTCACAATTAACTACTTCACACATTTAAGAATTAATTAATCTCTTAAATTTATATAACTTTGTTTATACATTTTAAAAGTACCCTTAAATTTAATGTCCTTTACAACTATTTTTTTACTTTGTTTGCTCAACTCTCTTTCTAAAGTTGTTACACTTTTATTTTTTTAAACTATTTAATACAATGGTATAGTAGTAAAATTAGTATTAATTGTACATAAATTTTTTTAATGTGATAAATAAAAAGGGATGACAAAACCTTTCAATTGTGACAAATAAATAGGGAAGGAAGGAGTAATATCTTATATAATTATCATTCTCACAATTAAGTGTATCGATAATATTTTGAAGAATGATAAAGAAAAAAGATGAAAAATTCAGAATGACACACTTGATTTTAAATGACCCTGAATGCCATATGGGTGATGTTATTGCTAAAGTTCAGAAATTGTGGAGGATGAATTGTTCTTATAAGAAAGCATAGGAAGCCCGAAAAGTAGTTATAGAACTTGTATATGGAGATTGGCCCTCTACGTAGATTGTCCTATCAAAATACATGCTTGCATTACAGGATTCCAATCCTGAAATTATTATGAAGTGAAGACACCATTGGACTAGTGTGGGTGATCTAAAAGCTTTTGAGTTTCTTTTTTTAGTCATTCAAACTTTCAATTATTGGGTTCAAATATTATCATCCAGTGGTATCTATTGATGGTACTCATTTACAGGGACTTTATAGGGGCAAATTGTTGGCGACGTCCACTCGGAATGCAAACAGTCACCTCTTCCCCCTTGCCTTTGCTATCGTGGACGAGGAGTCATTAGAGAGTTGAAATTGGTTCTTAAAACTTCTGCGTCAACATGTCATTCCTGAAAGACATATATGTTCGATTTCAGATAGATATAAATGAATAATCAATGTTGTACGCCATCTGAATGAGTGGCAAAAACCTTTGGTTGTTTATTGATATTGCCTCGGGTACATTAAGGAAAATTTTCACACCAAGTTTAAGGATACCAATCTGAAAATTTTGATGCATGCTGCTGGTCTAGAGCGTAAAAAGACCAAGTGTCCATCATACTTGAATGAAATTAGGATTCGAAAGGAACAGGCATTTAATTATTTGATGGAAATTGGTTTAGAGAAATGGACTTTGTCATATGATGACGGGTATAGATATGGTTCAATGACTACTAATTTGTCTGAATGCATGAATAGTGTGTTCAAGAAAGCAAGATCTCTCCCATTAAAAGTTTTAGTTGAAACTTCATTTATGAAGTTAGTTAAGTATTTTAATGAATATAGAGATGAAACATCTAATTTAAGACATCCTTTACCATCTGAAATGTGAAAGTTGTATTCTTATTGTAAGGAAAATTCTAGAGGGCAAGTTGTAATTGAATTTAATGCATAAATCGAAATATTCGAGATCAAATCGTCAGTACAACAGGGGCATAGAGCTCCAAATGTTTACAGTATCAATTTAAGAGAGAGATCTTGCAGTTGCCAAAAATGGAATATATATGGTATACTTTGTTCGCATGAGTTTGCAGCATGTCATCACAGAGGTTGAAATCTCATTGACTTTGTTTTGGAGTTCTATATTAGAAGGAATTATGAGCTGACATATGAGGAATAGTTTTTCCCTATGGCAGATGAACAATATTAGAGGCTTTCAACTTTTATGCTTGTGCCTATGGCAGAAATGATGAGGAATGAACTTTCTGGCTGTCCGCAAACTTCAAGGATACATTGTGATATGGATTATCACACACCTAACTCTCCTCCACGATGTAGCAACTGTCACAGGAGCGAACATACTAGAAGAAATTGTATTAATAATACTTTTACTATCTCACGAGATTAGCTCATCGTATTCTATTTTACTGTACTTGTGATGTTGGAAGTTGGACAATTATTTAGTTCTTGTTGTAATATTTTTATGTTATTTTATTGCATTATGAATGGTTTCAACTGGTGACAAATGTACAATTTTGTTCCGTTGTGACTTGAGTTACAACTTTTTGATATATTAATGACCAAGCAAAAATCAACATGTGGTGGAGTTTTATGGGACCAAGGTCGCATTTTTAAAATGCGACCTCGAAAATGAGACCTTGAGGTCGCATTCTGAGAATAAGACCTTGAGAATGCGACCTTTCTTTAATTTGCCCCACGTTTCTTTTAAGTTAAATTAAAAAAGGCCGGCAAAGGTTGCATTTTGTAAATGCGACCTAATTTAGGTCGCATTTGCAAAATGCAACCTCACTACATTCACAATATCCTGCCGGGGTACCCCACTGTCGGAATTTTGGAAGCACCATTTTTCGGAATTCTCAGTTTATCAACGGTTGGAAGTCGTCAATTGAACGTGTTTTTTAAGAGACGTTAGAAATAGGTCAGGCTTTTATGCCTGATTTATGCTTGGCCTAACCTAGGCCTATAGAAAATAGATAAGTCTTGAGTTTAAAATCAATCTTGTTAGGCCTATTTAGTTAAAGTCTGACGTGAAACCTACCATATATATATTATTTATATTATTCGTGTTAATATTATATATCATATATTATAATATCTTATATAATTTTCATTCTCACAATTAAGTGTATCGGTAATATTTGGAAGAATGCTAAAGAAAAAAGATGAAAAACTAAGAATGTAATCAAATGAAGTTTGAGTAGAGAAAAACGAGAAAAATCATAAATCGATATAAGAATATTGGAAGGAAAAAAATTGATTACTACCTCATAAATACCATTGAAAAATATCAAAAAATTAGATCATTAAATCTCATTGACTGAAAAAAAAAAAAGGGGGGGGGGAATAAGAGAGAGGAAGTAGAATCTAACTAAAATAAAGTAAGGAAAGGAAAATGAGAAGAGAAAAATAGATCGAATTTAAGCAAAGGATATGCATTTATTAAAAATATATCATTTAATTACTTGTTAATAATAAAAATTAAATCAAGGTCCCGCATTCTACTCCAAAGAATGGGGTGACACAAACAATTTCTCCCTCCCTCACTTAGAAATCAAAACTTGATGGTAAAATACATATTAAAAAAATGAATTGTACATCTATTTTTGTCTCATAATATCATAGAGTAAACATTTGTAAAAAAAAAAAATAATTTTATATAGGAAAGTTGGAACTTTGTGTGTGGATTAAATATCAATTGATATTTTTAACGTTTTATTCTGTTATGTTATAATAAAATACTTATTTATGATGAAATTTTTATAATTATTTTGCATGAAATAAAAGTTTACATATTGAGTTAACATATAAAAAGTTTTTAAAAAATAAGTATAACTAAATTATTACTTTAATTTTATTAAAAGAAATAATTGATAGTTTTAATTTGTTAATATAATTTATATCATTTAATTGAAGAAAGTTATAGAATTCTAAATAGTCTCCATATTAGGTTAAGTTTTTAAATAGATCAGATCTAAGCCTAAAAAATATCTTATATAGGGTCATAGGTCACGCTCGGGGCCTTTAGCCTACAATGCATGCCCAAGTCTGTTTAGTCAAAGCTGGCATGACGTGGCCTATTTTCATCCATATTCCTTATGAAGGGGCAAAATTAAAGGTGTATTTAGCTTTGGATCATATTTAATTTTTTAAAAAATGTAAATATAATCTTAAATTTTATAAAAAAATTATGAGTTTGGATATTAAAATTGTAATTTATTTACATTGAATGATAAAATTGTTAATAATTTAAAATTTTTTATTAAGATTAAATTTATTTTTTGTCAAAATAAACTTAAATACTTGTTCAATTAATTCAACAAGTGTACAAATTAATTAGTCACTCCAACAAACTTATTATTTCATTTAATGGCTACATTAGTGTCATAACTGCTAAAATTTTTACTTAACTCTCAATTTCTAGCACATGTTAAATTCAAAAAAAGTACGATAATGGTAAAGGGAATAGTTTATTGGGATGATATATTTGTTCATTTGTTTGATCTTAATTAATTTTTGAATATTTATTAAAAGATAGACTTAAAAGATATTAATCTACCATTTCAAAATTACTCGCTGGAATCTCGTAATATATATATTTTTTACATACCATACATGTAAAATAAGAACGCGAATCAATTTTTGAATTTATTTTCTAGTAAAAGGTATGACCTATTTCTTTATCACAATAAGGATTTTTTTTTTTTAATTCCACCTTTCAAAAGTTGGGGGTTTTTGGGAATCATATTTCTTAATAGAAAATTTCAATTTTATCTTTCAATCATATTTATGCTCGGTTGACCGTTATCTAAGGGATTGATTAAAAATATCTAAAAATAGAGAGGTTAGATGGCAAATTAAAATACTACTTAGAAAAAAATAAATTACAATATTATAAATAAGAACAACGCGAATAATATACCACTAAATCATAACAAATATCCGTAAAAGTATCTGAATGCACAAAACTGTCGGTGCTTGCGCATAACATTTTTCTTATAATATTCCCGTGAATTACTTTTATCATTCTTAAAAAATAATCAGACAAGTTAAACATATGCACACAAACTCATTTAGGAAAAAGGAAAATGTTGCTAGTCATCTTCATGCTGATTTGTCTGGCCTCATCCCAGGAAGCAGCTCCTGCATCAACCCTAGACCCCAAATTGGCAGATAAATCACATCCTTCAGCATCAGTATTCATGGATTATAAAATTGGAAAGCCTCAATACAAAATTAGGGATTCTTCCAAAGGTAAGAAGCCTCTCAGGGGAGGTTTGGGTGGGATTTAAGCTCTTACTTTCTTCCTTTTTGGTGGGATTTTTAGGTTTGGGTCCCTCCATTTTTTTTTTTTTTTGTGCTAGATTTACAAGTTGATTTGGATTGCACAGAAGAAGCCAAAATATTGAAATGTCTTTTTCTGTGTTTTATTCTTGATCTTTAATTTATCCATAATTCTACCAATTAGTTATATTACCACCTCATGTCAAGATCTCTCCCTATCATATTCTAGTTGATCTAATAATTAGCAAACTTGAGAAAGAATAAGATAGTGTGACAAGACGTGATAATTTAATTAATTCAAAAATACTTTTTTAACAATAGTATATATGTTTAGATCAGTGTACAATCTCTATTTCCTCATATATATTATAAAAGAAATGAAATTAAAAGAAGAGGATTACCATTATATCAGTCATTCCTTCGGTTTAATTCCCTATTTATGTACCATATTTACTCTTTAGCGATGCAATACTTCTAGGGTATAAGTGGGAAGGAATTTGTTTAGGATGAGAATGGTTGAATGTAATAAAAAATTATTAAAAGTGTAAAGTTATGTGGAATTTAAAACGGGATTAGAAAGAAAATATGATGTGTTGTGAGTGTATGATAGAAAAAACGAAAATTATTTAAATTAATATTATTTTTAAATTGAGTTTTGATTTGGGAAGGGAATGATTGCTTCCCGCTGACAGTCTTAATAAGAATAGTTCAGATTCTTTTTTATTTAAAGTATATCACATGAGTCACTTGATAATAATAAAAAATTATTTATTGAACTATACAACTATTTTACTAATTAATTGTTAAACAATATATAAATTATAACACGAAAAGAAATTTGTTATTTATATTAATTTCTAAGGTTCTCGATTATTTTGGAATACGAATATTTACGATGAGACAAGTGATATTTGTTGATTTATATAGTTAAAAAATGATTGTATGTATAATTGAAATCAGACAAAAGGTATCCAAAAAGGTTTAAACCACCATTTTCCAATATTCCGTGCAATAATTTATTATTAATTTGTATATTGTTTTCTTCTCATAATGTCCTTTCATTACTCACGTTTATCACGGGGAAGTTCTAACCCAAAGTTAATTACATAACACAAACTTTATTCTTTGCGAATCTTATAATTGACTCCAGCTTTACATAGCCACGTCTTTGAGAATTGATTGTGTAATTTCGTCTTCCATCTTTATCCAAGATTACTTTGCATCGGATGTGATCGATTTATTTCTCCCAATAACTTTTAATTTTGCCTCATATATTTCATCTAAATAAAAAAAAACTTTGCTAATAGAAATATCTTATAATTTGCTGGATATTCAAATGTTTCATTATATTATTTTAGATTGCGAATCTCTTATAAGTGATTATGAGAGATATATTTTTGTTAGATTTGAATGAGAATATAACAGTCTATAGAAAGAAGTGGAAGCGGAGAAAGATAATTCATGTAAATAAACACCCGTTATTTAATATTGATTCATATAGCTAACTTCAAAGTTTTTGGAATTAAAACTTTGCCGATCTCAAATTTTTTAGAATTAAAATTTAGTTTGTAATTATTGTTATTAGGTAAATAGAATCATACTTTTTCAGTTGTTTACTTTAGAAATTTCGGTCAGTTTCCCACTGTCTGAATCCCTTTTGACCAAGAACTTACCCTGGTTTCTTTTCTGCAAACATAACCCACCTGTAGATAACATTATATATAGCTTCTCATCTTCATTTTCTTTACCATCTTGGGTTAGCTCCTATCACATCTCCTCTCTTACCCCTCTTCCCCGGCCATCGGGCATCCGATATCCTTAGGGTTGGCCTAATTGGTTCATAGAATATACAAAAATTTGTGCATTCAAAGCTTTTGGCATCTGTAGCACTTGTTGGGGTACTGCATAAACCATGGAGAATGACTATTATTGTAAGATGCTGGGAAAACGCATAACTCGGATTCCGTCGAACACACGCATAACTCGGCTCCCGCCGGAGAGAGGTCAGATCAAGGCAAGGATGATTGGAGTGGTGAAGAAAGCATTGAATGTGGACAAAGCAGTAAAAAATTTCCAAGAAGCTGGCAACTGAAGTTCGGCAGCAACAACCCCTCCTGCTACACCCTATGGTTCCGATGGTCTCTTGGATATTTGATCATGCAGGATTTATTTTTGGGTATGAGGAAATAGTCCTTTTTTTGTGTGTGTGTGTGTGTGTTACGGGGGTGGTTGGGGGGGGGGGGGGAGAAGGGAAGGAGTGAGGCTGTATAACCTTGTTGTTAATGCATTTGTGAGGTTGCTGCAGAAAGAGATAAGTGCTTACTATATGTCCTTTTGTTCGATATTTTAATGAGGGTATGGTAGAATTGATATCTTGTTTTCTTTGCTTGTAAAAATATTTGTACCTGCCCTTCGTTGGCAATACGTCTCATGGTAGTTTGGCTTTATTTATTTATTATATACAAGAAATAGATATATGAATTGAACTCAATATATATTATTTAGTAATGAGTACTTTTAATTAGTGAAATAATCATCTTGTTACATGTCCAAGTTTATTTAATTAGAGTACGCAATTAAGTATGTTATTTTCACTATACTCAAATATAGATCCTTTAGAGGATTCACACATATTATGGAGAAAAATACTGAATTATCTTATTAAAAATTATAAAATTAATTTGAAAATTGAAAAATCAATGAATATCATGGATTAATAGAGTAATAAATAATAAGATTATAATTAAAAAAAGATAAATATATTATTGATTTCACAAAATAACATAATATTATTAAAAAATCAAAAGCGACAGTTATTTGACAATGGAGCAAATTAATAATTTGCATAATTTTCCCTTATGTTTTTTTTATGCTCATTTTTTCATAAAAATAAAACTTTGAGGCTACGTAATTATAGTTCAACATATATATTTTTTTAAAAGGAATTACAATTCAACTTTTGAGAAAAATATCTTCCAGCATATAAGATGATCATATTAATGCAACTATAAGTTTATAAATATTTTGATAAAAATAAGTTATTTAATTATAAATAGTGAGCATCCACTACCAAGATGGAATGCCTGGCACAATTTTAGGGAATATATGCTTGCAATATAGTCCAACCACAGATGCCTTTGCTGACATATTATAATTAATTTTTTATGACGTAATGTGCTGATGTATACTTTTCAGTGGCAAAGAATATGAAACTAATAAAGTAGGGTATTAATTCCATTATTGTTTCTCAATAGTATCACGATTTTTTATAGAAATAATATTTTAATTCGAAGTTCATTATTAATTATTGTACTATACTCCCTTCATCTTAAAAAGAATATAAAAAATTTCTATTTTTATTGTATCAAAATATTTGTCAATTTTACAAATTAGGAATATATTTATTACGTATATTCCTAATTTACCATTCTTTTAACTACTCCATAAATATTTGATTCATTAAATATGTGTGTATTTCTAATCTAATTAATGAAAATTTACTTTTATTTAGGGATATAATAATTATTTTTTATTATAATTATATAAATTTTAACAATTCTTTAATCTGTATGTTATTTGCTAGATTGACATCTTTTTTAGGATGGACGGAGTACTTTAGTAATAATTTAACTATTCAATACTTCATTTATCGTTTTTATTTATAAGAAATTAGAAATCCAATTTTAAAAGAATTAAAAAAATTGCTGTAACAAATATGGTTTTCAAAATCCTAGCAATTGTGGAATGACATAAATAAAATTAATAATGCAAGAAGATATTTTGCTTTGTAGCATGTAGAAACCAAGAACAGCATTTTGTAATTTGCTGCAAAAATAGTAGTAATATGCTTGGAAGCAGAAGAATATCATTATGCTATTGATATAAATTAAATGTAGCGATAATATTAAATACTACTATATAATCAAGTATTTAATTTGAACAGTATGTTTATAGTAGCAATAAATAAAGTATTTAATTAGTACACAAATCATGAATAATTGTTACAAGTAAGAATGAAATTAAAGGGCTTATGGTGGCACTCGTCAGTGTTCTTTAATATATTATTTCATATATATACGGTTGTTTATTTACAAAGGAAAGATGGAGAGGAAGTAAATTAAGAATGAGTTTCCTCCCTCCATATTAGAAGAATAATCCATTTAAATATAAACAGATTAAGATGTAAATGAAAATAATATTTATTATTTACTTCCCTTATATTTTAACAAAATAATATAAAAATAAA
Source organism: Voacanga thouarsii (assembly GCA_026120185.1). Taxonomy (NCBI): domain Eukaryota; kingdom Viridiplantae; phylum Streptophyta; class Magnoliopsida; order Gentianales; family Apocynaceae; genus Voacanga; species Voacanga thouarsii. The sequence continues at coordinate 282,522 of JANUWF010001050.1, read as the reverse complement.
TTACATTTTTTTTATAAATAAAAAATAAATTACATTTACTTACGTTAATATAAGTAAAAGCTTCCCTCCTTCACCCTCTTCTTAGGATATATCTTTGAAGATTTCTATTTACACAACTTAACCCTTAAGTAGTCAACGAGATCATTCTAATTGCCAATGTTTTTAGAATCAGACCGGTCATCGAATCAGAAAAGTTATTGATTCACGGTTTAATGATCTAATCATAATTAGACCATAATTGAACTGATAATATTATTATTTAAAAATTAAAAATATAATTATTTTTATAAAAAAATTAATTAATAATATAGTGTAATTTAAATCCATAAAGATATAAATATTCAAATTCATAATTAAAAGTAATCATTTTTAGTTTATAACTAACAGTCTAACACATTAAAGTAGTTTATTGAATTATATAATTTAATTTATCCACCAAAAATTATAAAATCTGCCCCAATTTTTTTTTTAAAAAAAAGAAACCGATTCAATGTTAGACCGACTGGCCCACCGATTCACCAGTTAGACCGATCGATCCAACACAATTCTCTCAAAATTCATCGATTTTTGAGAGAATCGGTCTGAAATACTAGATCCAACAACACTGCTAATTGCCAAGTAGTTTGGCTTGTTTGTTCTTCTAAATAGGAAACATACCAAGGGCTTGCTTCTTCGGATCAGAGGCCGGCCAGACATAACCAAAAAAAGCTGCCTAAACTTCTCCGAACCCAACCAAGGAAAACCCGATCATGCATGTGCTGTAAAACAACTGTTAAGTCGATTATTCTAATTGTGTTCACACCTCAAGAAACTTAATTAGTGATCAATTAAAACAGGCATGATTTCCATTATATAAAGCAGGAGGCAACTCAATGTTCTACTCGTATATTGACTAGTTCAAAATGCATGAATGGAACCTTCTCACATTGCTTTTTCAATATCCTAACCATATCTTGAATATGGACTTCTGACTAGCCGATCAAAGCAATGACGATTATTTTTAGTTATAATATCGTATTGTATCACATTTGGATACAATAATTTATAATTCATGATTGAACAATCTATATCACGGATATTATTGATTTGAATTTAGAGTATTAATATGGTAACATTTGAATTCGGTGGTTTGTTGATTTGAATTTAGAGTCTTAACATGATAGCATTTAAATTTGGTGGCTTGTACGAAATGAAGAGTAAAATTTTATACTATATATATATATATATTGAAAAAATATAAGCTTAGTGGATTCCCTTGGTGAGAATAATATCCTACTTTAATATCTCAAATGTCCCACAATTATTATGAGTATGATAAACTAATGAAGGGATGTGGGCGTCATGTTCTTCCTTGTCCCATTTCTACTTTCTTCCTTTCTAATCTTTCTATGAATTCCATATACATTTTTTCATAGAATGATCCCTAATATGTTACTTTTTGTTTGATCTGAGTAGTCCTCAATTTTTTTTGTCTTCTTAGTTAGGGAGTTTTTTTTTTTTTTTGTATTTTTTCATTCTCGAATAACTGTTATAATTGAAGACTTTTTTTATTTTCAATTATCGTCAATTTATAAAATTACCAACTCTATAATTTTTATAATCGATGTGAATTCTTTGGAAGTAATAGTTATTCGAGAATTGAAAAAGTAGTTTGATTTTTTTTTTAATGCTTTAAGAAATCTCCCAAAATAAATTACAAGTGAGTAAAATGACTGTTATAATTTTAGCTGCACCACTAGCACCTAATAAGCATTCAATGAAAAAAGATGCCAAGCAGTCAAAGTATGCTGATTAAGCCGCCGCCTAAGTACATGAGAAAGGTCAAACCCGAGACGGAACTGTCCCCAAGAATTTTAAAATTTTCATAATTTGTGTTAGAATTTTTAAATTTAAAAAAAAATCTTTAAAATTTTATATTTCACACTCTATCTAAATTTTTTTAAAAACTTATAATATTATCTTCTTAATATAACTTATCTCTCAACTACAAGTTCTTGGTTTTGTCCATGGTTCAAACAAACCCCTCAAAAGGAAAATCAAATAGAAAAACCCACATATATTGAGAAAGAGGAAAACAGGAATTAAACCAAAAACTACTTCAAAAAATTCCAAACAAAAAGGGTAAACATAGCAGTAGAAGGAATATAGAAAGGAGAGAAACGTTAAACTTCTGTTGTTGAATATCTTCCATTTCTTGTGACAGAAGAAAATCTCAAGAAAGGTGATTGCGGAGACCAAGGCATATGGGCAATATCTCATGGCTTGAAAAAGTATCAAAACCTACCACACTACCACTGCAGAAAAGTTAAGACAATAAATCTTAAACAAAGGCTTTGAGAAATACTAGTTTAATGTTGTTCACACTAGATGGAATTTGGGGGATTTAATTAGTTTTATTTGGTTCATATTCTCACCTATATAAGATAACCCTAACCCCAGGTTCTCCATCCCCAAGTCCCACCAGACCAAACCTGATCGAATACCCCTTTCTTCTTGACTACTTTTTCTCACTTTGACAACTTGGTTTCTACTTATTTTGTCATTAGTCCTGTAGCAGCTTTAGTTTCTTCCTCGTTTGAGCCTAGAGAATTCAAAATATATTCTTTAAGAAAAGAGGATCTCCAGCTAGCCCTAATCGATCTTGAGCCAGCTGCAAAGAAGCAATTGATGGATGGTGGTAAACATAAAGACAGCGAAAAGAGCAATCAGGAAAAAGCCAGCCTTCCTCCGAAGAGGGGTCAGATCAAGGCCAGAATATTTGAAGAATTTGCAGAGTCAATGAGCAAGTTGTTTCATCAGAAAAAGAGTGACGCCGACGACGGCAGCCAAGACAAGGATTCAGATTCGTGTTCATGCAGCTCTATGTGGCTAGCCTGGGATAGGTTCTGGTCGTATTAGGCAAATATTAATGCCAAGCTATTGTGTTTCTGCCTATAGAATTTGTTTTCTTAAGGATTTAATGCTTCATTTTTTGTTCTTCAATGAATTTAGGGTAAATAATTAAGCTAGTGCAAGATGTTATTTTTTGTCCCTTTTCATCCATTATTCACCATCCAATTTGTTAGGGTGAAGTTATTTGGATTTCTTCCTTCTTTATATAATATGCGGGATTCATAAGTGAATTGTTAAGAGTATCAGTACAAGGGTTTGTCAAAACTTGTAACTAGCTAAAATTTCATTGAATATTTTGAATAATTTTCATTCAAATAATATCACTATTTACTTCTAACATGAAATGTTCGTTACAGATTTTATCATAGAAGAGGGAAAAAAAAAAGAAAAATAATGAAAACAGATGGATGTGCACATCAAATATTCAGGCAGTCCTGATGTTGCAGATAGAATGGTATGCATCTTTCTTCTGATCATCTCTTCACATGTACTTGATTTGCAGCTACCTAGCTACATGCATTACTCCTTGATTTAGTGTGGAATTTGGTATAAGAGATATAAAATGCTTGCTTGCCTGCATAGATTGAGTGCAGATGTTGATGGAGTGGGATTGTTCAGCATAATATATGTATTCCTTGATATATCATGAGACGAATCAACAATTGTAGTTGATCATTTTCAACTTTTGTGATTTTTGTGACTATTGCATTAGTTATAAGAATTTTCCCTAAATTTAAATTTAGTTTCAATTTTTTGCTATATGTTTTTTTAAATTGGAATTAGAATTTTATGAGATCTGAATTTCTATGAAATCTAATTTCATTAAATATTTCTACAAAATCAGAAGGCACTCTTTTTTTTTTTTTTTATAACTTAAATTTATTAATTGTGACAGAAAAATTATGTTGTATTCAAGTATAGTGTGAATGGTGTGTGTAGTATATGAAATTGAGATGGATTTTTATGTGAGCATGAAAAATAACATTGCAAGATGAGAATGATGCATATTTTGTGTGAATATTTGTTTATGTGCTTAAGCATATTTTGAGTAGTGAACTGTATAATTTTGAAAGATAGTGTTTAATAGCAGGTGGGTGTGTGCATGGATGTTGAATGGTGTGTTTGCACGGGCCGGGAGGAAAGAGGGAAGAGAAAAAATATTTGCAAATAACATGTGTATACTTTCTGAGAATTATGAATATATTTATAATTTCTATGGTGAAGAAAAGAATAGGAGATTGTATGTCACATGAATATATAGTTTTGCATATAATGTATATATTACTAAAAACAAAAAATGCATGTGTGCAATGTGCATGAAAGGGTGCATAGTATGTGTACAAATATTTTTGTTTGCCCTCCATCTATGTTATCTTCATAAAATTGTTGGGAAATAGCATATGTTATAAAATACAATATATAATTTATAGTTAACAAGCTTTTTTGAATTGATTGCAACTTTTAAACATGAATATAGATAGTGTAAGTGTGTATGAAGGTGTACATCGTGTGTATATCTTTGCGTTTGATATACTTATAGTACTTTTTTTAATTGCATTTCAGCTTTTAATGATGAATATGAAATTAGATTGTGAAATTAAGGGCCTTAATACAATTAGAAATGAATTCTAATTATTGTAATGTCAATTTAGAAGAAAAACTAAAAAATTGAAATCGGAAAGCAATTTAATATTAAGGAACTAAAATACTGTAACTCGAACTTTTTAATATTTGGATATCATTATTGTCTATTTACATATGGAATATATAGGAGCAAGTATAGATATTCTTCAATACAACAATCAACTTGATGATGAGAACTGCTATGTTTTAAGTAGAGGAACATTCTATGTCAAATTGAGAATTGATTTGTGAATTTGTTGTTTTATTATATCTTCCCTGCAATTCACCTATGGGGGGTTAGTGAATGAATTGTTCCATTTATTTTTTTAAATTCAAGTATTGCAGTAATAAATGTTGCAAAATGTTTCCTTTTTTTTTATTTTATTTTAATAGATGCAAACTTTCAAAAATGATTTCCCCCAAAAATGATACATGTTTCAAATAATGCCAAACAGCAATTGAAGAAGAAATATCCAGAAGTCATGTTTTGTCTAATTTTGTTCAGTAAGAAATGTTTGCAAATTATAGTACCATCAGTAGAAATGAAATGAAATGTAATGTTATTGTTGTTTTTTTTTTCTTCTTTCTAAATGATAAGTATCGCAAGTTATTGTTTAATTAATATATAAATATATATACATGAAATATTTTGTTTGGTATGAAGGGAAAAAGAGCTAGGAGGAGATGGAAGAAGAGGGAGAATAATTAATTTAGTTTACTATTTTATCTCCTATTATCTATTTTGTTAAAAAATTTTAAGTTAAAAATTGGGTCAATATTGTTATTAATTACTTCCGCTTTATTTTTTCTCCCTCAATCCCTCCAAATTAGGAGGAGAGGAAATACTGGTGTAAGAGGAAGGGAGACAAATATATTATTTACTTCCATATTTATTTTCCCTCATCATTTACTTCCATAAAGCAATCCAATCAAACATAGCCTAAAGGTGCCAAAACTACATCTGCTGATTGAGGTGAATAAGGAAAAAATATATTAATATTATATATAAACATTAGACTAATTATTTCTTATTTGATTTTATAACTTCTTAAGTGATTTCTAATTTATGTAATTATTTTAAATAAATCTTAATAAAAAAGTGCAATAATTACTCAATTTAAATTATAGATTGACTAGATTTGATATATGAATTCGTTACCAAAAACAAAAATTCGTTATTGCTGCTGGACGACACTGAAAAGATTTAATCTCACTGTAAATACCTAGGAATTAAAAATTTTAAGTAAATAATTTGTAATATATATATATATATATAATATACATATATTTTTGAGAAAAATTCACTTTGTCATCTAAATTTTATTTTGAATCTAATTGATATCTCAACTTCTAATATGATCTCAATTTTCCATCCCTATCAATTGACGATCAGTCAACACTATTAACTACTTTGACTAAACCATAATAATTATAAAAAAACAATATCACTCTTTTAATTCAACCCAACAAATCTAAATAATAAATTTTTTATCTTTGGATATTTGTAAAAAAAAAAAAAAATCAGTTTGTTTTAATCTAACAACTGGTCAAAGTGAAACCTCTTCGTCTCAAAAGAGACTCGGAAGGAATCATGGATTGCTTATTCCTTAGAATCATCTGAAACTTTACAGGATCCCCTCATATCACTTGAAGAATGCAGTAAGTTATATCCACATTTCATCCTAAACCATAAAATGCTCTTTAGATAAAAAGTGTATCAAATCTCCAACAAAAATGATCAAAATGGTAAAACTTCCATATTTAACAAGCCAGCCCTCTTCCTTAAACTTCCACCCTAGAAGGTGTTTATTGCTTCAAATAGACCAAAATTTGGCATCCATGGCGGTCAATCTGATGCTGTTTGGTTTGGAGGTGTGGGCTACTATAGAGGTGGTTGGGGGGGGGGGGGGGTGGAGCAGTAGGGAGGAAGATGTGGAGGAGAAACTAATGAGAAAGAAGATGGAGAGAAGAAGATAAGGAGAAATGCCAGCGCAATAGTGTTAAATTTGTCAGATTTCTAGAGGGGCTAAAGGGGGAGTTGAAAGAGAAGGAATGAGAGGCAAAATGGGTAAAAGAGTGGGGCTACTCATTGGAGGCCAACACGGGAGCCGTCACATAGTAGCGACAAAGGTGAGGATGTTTGAGGGAAGAAGATGATAATGGATAATACTTAATTTATGCATTTGCTCTCGTTAAAAATGCATATTATGCAATATGCCATTCTTGACTAACAGTCAATCAAACAGATATGGCAAATTGGGAGAAGTTACAAGTTGAGATAGTAATTAGACTCAAAATAAAGTTTAGATGGTAATATGAGATTTGATAAAAATTTTAAATAGCAAAGTGAATTTTTTCCTATATTTTTTTTAAATGAGAAGATGAAGAATTATGAGAAACATAAAAAGTTACAAATGCTTTTCTCCAAAAGAATCTCATTCAAAGTAACCATTTGTTTTTCCCCCAACACTCGTCGTGGAAAGCAAACCTCACTCTATTAGGCTTAATCCAACAACTGTCTCTTATTTCAATTCATGCGAATGCTTCACCAATCAAATGCTAACAAAATTTGGAAAAATGGAAAAAGAGAATAAATAAATGAGATTATGGAAAGGGAAAAAATTGAGTGGCTAGCAAAACTTGATCATAAAGATTTTTATGAACATGACCAATGCGACAAATATTAAAAAAAAATTGTAAGAGCAAAAAATAAAATTCATAAATGTAAAATGCATGTGACAAATAAAATTCAATTCATTTGAAATTGAATGCTCATACTTCTATTTTTCAATATCCGTAAAGGAAAATTTATTTTTTATAAAATAAACATATTTTTTTCTATACTTTTTTTACAAACTTCTTCATTTAACAGATATAGATTTTATTAATTTTTAAGTTGTACTATTAACTTTCCTAACTAATAAGTGTGAGTTAAAATATTTTTTTTAAATCTTTATACAACAACAATAAAAAACTAAGTTTTAATTCCAAGAATTTGACTTTGAGGTTGAGTATATGAACCAATATAAGGTTACGTGTGGTCATCCACATGAATTCTCTCTCCACTTCCTTTTATCGACCATCATACTTTCATTCAAACCTAATAAAGAATATTTCTCTCAATCACCTCTATTTTTATCGTTTTAGGCCTACCTCTACCTTTGTCTAACCTATCTTGCCTCCCTCTCGCAATCCTCCTAACAGGAACATCCATTGCTCTTCTCTGTATATGTCCAAACCAACGCAAACGGCTTTTTCTCATATTCTCCTCAATAGATGCCACTCCACCTTTTCCGTAATAGTCTCATTTATAACTCCATCATTTCTAGTATACACTACAAGAAAGTCAGCCAATTGCGACGGACAAAATCCGTTGCAAATTTGCGACGGCTCACCGACGGAAAAAGGGTTAAGGGATGTAGTTGACCGGCCCTCGCAAATCCATCACAAAATTAGAGACGAATTTGCGACGAAAATTATTTGCGACGGATTTGCAACTGATTTAGAGATTCCGTCGCAAATCCCTCGCAGCAATTGTGAGGGATTTGCGACGAAAATTATTTTTTAAAAAAAATTGAAGAAAAAAATTTTAAAAATTTGCTCTAGCTAATTCGTCGCAAAATTAGAGACGGATTTGCGATGAAAATTATTTGAGACGGATTTGCGACAGATTTAAAGAGGCCGTCGACGAAATTCAATTTAAAAAAAATGAAGCAAAAAAAATTTTAAAAAAATGCTCTAGCTAATCCGTCGCAAAATTAGAGATAGATTTGCGACGGAAATTATTTGAGACGGATTTGCGACGGATTTAAAGAGTCCATCGCAAATCCCTCGCAACAGTTGCGAAGGATTTGCGATGGAATTCAAATTTTTTAAAAAAAAATTTGAAGCAAATAATAAAAAGACTTGCTCTATCCGTCGCAAAATTAGAGACGGATTTGCGACAGATTTAGTGATTCCGTCGCAAATCCCTTGCAAAAATTGCAACGGATTTGCGACGGAAATATTTTTTTAAAATAAAATTGAAGCAAAAAAAATTTAAAAAGTTGCTCTAGCTAATCCGTCGCAAATTTAGAGACGGATTTGCGACGAATTTAATAATTCCGTCGCAAATTCCCCGCAACATTTGCGACGGATTGATGTTTTCTTTAAAGTTGCGACGGATTTGCGACGAATTGATGTTTTCTATAAAATGAAGTTTAAAAAAAATTATCGCTATAAATAATTTTAATCTAAAACATTTAAAGTTACTTATTAAGGCTTTTTTTGTATAATTTTGTATACCATATACACATGAGTATTCTTATCATAGAATATATCCATGATTTTCTTACTAATATTGCTTATTGTATAAAATATTCTTACATGTTCTTTATAGATAATTTTATAAGTTGAGTAATAAGGAGTTCCATTAATTACTAAGAAATTTTCATTTATATATGTGTGTGTGTGTGTGTGTGTGTGTGTATACGTAAATAAAATATTTTGATTAAAATGGTCAAATATTTTTTGTACATTATGTTTTTTTTATCTCTAACTTAATTATTCTTGAAAAAGAATTGATACGAATTTAAAATAGAATGTAATATTTTTGTATAGAAATATATGTGTGTATTAAAAAAAATTAAGATATGATATATATTTTCTCTTTTTTTGATAACAATATCAGTGCAATTAACTATATTACCGCGACATTAATTAATAAGAAAATTTCATTAATTACGTGTGTGTGTGAGTATGTGTGTGTGTGTGTGCGTGCGTGTGTGTATGTGTGTGTGTATATATATATATATATATATATATATATATATATATATATATATGAATATGTGTGTGTATCTATACATATAAATAAATATTTGTGTGTGTGTATATAAATATATAATATGAATATGTGTGTGTGTGTGTGTGTGTATACACATTTGTTTATATATATTTGTGATTATGATTGTATATGTGTGTGTAGATTATATTGTGTATGAATTTATGCATATATATATATATATATATATATATATATGTAAAAATCATTTAATAAAAAAGATAGTATAATTTATAGTATATAAAATTTTAAAATTATATAAATATACAAAATATTTTTTTTTATTTTGAATAATATAGTTTTATATTGAATATACATATACAAATTTTTATTGTGTATTCCGTGGCTAATCTGTGATTATTTGTCACAAAATCACAAAATTACTATTAATTCCTAACAAATTCGTGACATTTTTTTATTTTTTCCCATTTTTTTAAAGATAATCTACCAAAAAAAAAAAAAATCAAACACTTTTCTTCTTCTCCCTCCCTCCTTCTTCCCTCCCCTGCCCGCCTCCCCTTACCCAGATCTGGTTCACCGTGCACCACCCTCCCCCACAGCCCCTTCCCTTCCTGCCGCCACCCCCCGCCAGCACTACCCCCTGCCACCCCTGCCGGTCCGCACTACCCCTTCGACCCCCACCCGCTGCCCCCTGCCTGCGCAACCCCCCTCCCCCCGCTCTCCCCCCGGCCGGCTCTCTCCCCTCCCTGTGGCCAGCCGACTCTCCCCCTCCCCCTCGGCTCTCCTCCCCCCCCGCTCTCCCCCCACGCCGACTCTCCCCCTTCCCCACCCGCGGCTCCCCCTTCCCCTCGGCTCTCCCCCTCCACCCCGGCCCCTTCTCCCCCTCCCCCCTTTTGCCAACCACCCCCGGCCCCTTTCTCCGTTCCCCTCTCCGCCCCATCTGCCAACAACCCCCCTTCTCCTATATTATTTTCAATTTTTGCCCACAACACTTAAAACCTTCTTCTTCATACCCCAAATTCAGAGCATTCTCCACGAATTAGAGAATCAAGAAATTCAACCAGAGAAGACTAAGGTTGAATCCTCATAGCATATCAGAGGCCTTAGTCATCATTCAACATCAGTCTCCAAAACAAGTAAATATCATTCTTTTTTTAAACTCTTACATCGTCTTTGATTTTTAGAACGCTAGTAGCAGGTGATATTTTGTGATAAAGAATGGAAGAATATATTATATTGATTTGTTTTCGTACAAGGATGGGATAAGAATTGTAATGTGGAGATATATTTGGTATAATAAGTAGTTCAACGTGATGTAGGACATGTTTATGTGCTTAGCAGTGAATTTTTTATGTGGTATGTGATGTATATTACAAGCAGTGAATTTTGTTGATTGTTAACTACTATGCTCACTATTAATAGTATTTACTACTATGATAATTATTAGTTCTTATTACTTGTTGACTAATAAAATTGCTATTCCATAATATTAATGAAGGATTGACATAATCACAGAGCATGCATACGGGCGTATAAAAATGGAAGAACAAGAACATTAACAGAGTATGAGAGCATCATGGTGGGCTTGAAACATACATGTTGGAGCTTTAAAAACATGAAGAACATGGTTGAATCAATTGAAGCTCAAAAACAGCTTCTACCTTCAGCGTCCATGAACACCAGTGAACCTCCGTGCACTGCATTTCTTCCTCCGGTGGAAAATTAATGCTAGCTTTTTAATTCACGGAATATTCCCAGCCTAATCTCTGTTTGGTGAGCAACGAATGGAATGGAGAAAATTATCTCTTTATTTTTCCAATTCACAGACTCTCACGTTTCATCTTCACTCTCTGGCTTCTTTTGTTCATAGAATACAAAGGCCAATGAAGAAAACCAAAAGTCAGGAAAGAAAAAGCCACGAGAGAGAGAGAGAGAGCCAAGAGACATTTTTTCCCCCTTTTTTTTCTTTTATGTTATTTTTATTTTTCCACACAAAAAACCAAGAGTCATGAAATCAAAAAATAATTATTTTGATAAAAATAATATTCTCGAGATTTAATACCCGAATATTATTAACAAAATAAACTTTGGTTTCACCTTAAACTCTTCTAAACTGTGTCCGAAAAAATCTTATAATCCAGGCTATTTGGCCAAAATAATATTTATTATTTTTCTTAGACCCGAAAAAACCAAAATAATAAACATTAATTATTTTTCTTGAGATTTAATTAAATAAATAACTCAATAAATAATTAAGTAATAATTATTTTCCTCTAATTTAAGTTCCGGTTAATTTTTTAATTATTCAAGCTGGACCCAGGTCCTGAATAATTAATTAACCAATTAAATCAGATAATAAATTTCTCTCCATTTATTTTATTTCAGTCTAATAATAAATTAGACTTCCTGCATAAAATAAAACTCTCTCAACTGAGATCATTTTCTCAACCCAAAAAATTAATTAGGACTTACGGGCTATTCCGAGGACCAAAAAGACACATCGTCTTGGCTACTAAAATGATCAAAATACCCCTACTATATAAATAGATGTATTGTACATTTTAAATATTTCCTAATATCACCATAAGGAAATATTAACCCCAAGGACAATGCTGTATTAACAGAGTCTTCGACCTACAAGTGAAATGACTAAAATACTTCTTTACACATCGCCGTACATTTAGAGAGGAAGAAGCGTATTAACACCTCTCTAAATGACATCTACCATCCTTAGGCTTCTAGTCCAATGATCCACGACTTCCTGGAGTGTTTCCGCTTTCCAAGGGAGCGACCCTAAAGCAAACATCCAAGTCATGTTTCCCAGGGTCCTGGATATTTAGATCATCCGGACAACCACAATGGGTGATGTAGTGTAGAAACTATCTTGTACAAGTTTGTCTTAACTAACTAGTCACACATACCCAACATACAAGTATATTGGCCCTCCGATATAACTTCAACTATAGTATATCAAAGCATATGCTTCCAACTTCGCCAGACCACCAACTCATACTTAAGTCATAGAGTACTAGTCCACGCTGTAGCGGTAATAGTCTAGGTTTTTATAGGTCATGTTCTACGTATTCGAAATACGCTTATGTCATGAAGTGAGTGGACTACTTACTGGCTAAAGGTAAGACATTCCCCATTTGAAACTCATAACATAATAACCTAAACATTAAGAGATTCTCATTCTCATCAATCGGTTAAGAACAACAGTTCATGTGTTTAAATAACCCATGATCCATACCTTATTGTGAAAGACCTCTATTCACATGAATCACTTATTCAAACACAATGGGTCTGTTCCAAACGAAAATGTAAGCAAATAAAGAAAATTATTTCACAAACGATTCTCGATAAATAAATTCTTTTATTAACATATTCAATATTTTCATCAGAAAACTAGTCTAAGAGGACATATTCCCAACAATTAATACTTTTATTCATATGTTTATCTAATAATATTATTGACTGTTTATTGGAATTGCAATTTCTTAAATATTAGGGAGGCAAAAAATTGTTTTCAATATTATATTAGCATTACTACTAAAATTTTTTTATAACATTATTTTTTGATATAAAATTGTTTGATAATAATTACTATTTAACGTTTAATAGTATACTACATGTCAATAATTAGTACTTACTATTTGTTAATGGTAAGTTGGCTACCAACAGATACCAACTGCATCTTTTTTTTCTTTTTTTTTAACTTATATGAATGGATCTCCGTGAATGATGGGTTATCATTCCTCGTGAGTGATGGGTGATCATTCCCTATGGATAATGGGTGATTACTCTTACATTAGTTATATTGAATAATTGTTTTGACAGTCAATATATATTTTTTTTAATGTTGTTGATTTTGTGGTGGCTTGGTGCCTAGAAACGTCCAGTATATAGGAGAAATTCTGCCAAAATTCCTAATGAATTTTGTACTGGTGGTTGTGTTTATGGCTGTTAGTTTAACATTAATTTTGATTGTTAGTTGGTGGTTGAGTTGGTTGTTGGTTTAACATTAATAGTTCGTGCGCTACATACTCACATGTCCCGATACACGTTTGGGACATGTGGTTCGATGAGTGGGGAGTATGTTTCTTTTACTTTCTTACAAATTTAATCTCATATATATGTTATTGAAACTTATATGCTCAAGTGTCATTTGTTGTATTTGCAAACAAATTTACTTTAAATTGTTAATTTAAACTTTAACGGCGATGGTTTACTATATTTGCAGAAGTTATTTCGTTGGGCTCCTGAGCATGGTCCCCAGATACGGAGAAATTGGGAAAGGAAGTGTGCAAAAAGGCTTTCTGATACTTTGTCGAAGATCCGAAAGAGCACACTTGCTAATTCGTGTCCAACTTAGATTGATCCAACTAATTGGTCGGAGATGAACAAACATTGGTTGGATCCCAAGTATCAACGAGTCGTGCAGTCTGCAAAACAAAATCGGTCTCGTAGCGGTGTCACTCACACAGGAGGTTCCATCTCTTTCATTGAGCACGATGAACGCATAGTAAATTCAATTTTATTAACTTTGGTATATTTCATAATTGTCAAAATCATGCACTCGCATTCGCAATAATATTCTTTTCTACTAATTTAATTGCAAAGGAAACGTGAAGGGGACACATTTAGCTATCTGGACATGTTCAAAAAACTACATATGTTCTAGAATGGGGAAAGACAGGGTCAGTTTGTGAGCGAGCGTCCGCAGAAGATATTGGTAAAAATAATTTATTCTTACATTACTTATTGTAATAGGTCTTCTTTTAATTTTTATAAACTCACATTATTTCAGGAGGAGGTAAATGTCACCAAGGAGCGCTACTCTCAAATAGAGTCTAGCGGGTCCGTCGATTCCGTTGCTATGCCAAATGACAAGGCCATTATCATTGAGGCAGCTGGCAGATTCAACAAATGTCGTGTCTACGGATTGGGATCAAAGGCTACTCATATTAAGGAGCAGATGCATGCGTCTCATTTATTATGATCATCTTCATCCACTCCTATTGATGTTGACCAGATAGTTGAGACTAAGGTTCAGTAGAGGATTCAGGAGGTTGAGGATCAATGAAGGCATTGAGAGAGGAGTCGCGAGGATAAGTACAAGCATCATGAGGAGAGAATTAAGAAGAATTTTGAACATAAGGTTGCGGGAATAACTTTTTGGATGGTAGTTATGTCCGAAAAGATGGGGGTTGCTGTGCCACAGTTGTCTTCAGTATCTGAGGACAAGGACATGGATGAGGATGAGGACGAAGACGATGATTTATTTGTTTCCCTACCCGATCATCACCCCGATCCTAGTACTGAGTTTGATGGTCCTCCCGCTCCTCCTTCAACTAGTGCTCCTAATCCTTTAACTACATGATTGTATTTTGAACATTATTTATCTATTATGATACTTATGTGTATACACATGTTTGGATTATTGTAGTTTTACTTTATGATTTGGCATGCAATTTATTATTGATTTCGAGATTTTATTTGTTTTATTAGTTTTGCATTATAGATTTGATATTTATGAGAAAAATTGCTTAAATATTTGTCACAGGTTTTCTAAAATTAATTTATTTAAAATTAATTTTGAAAAGTTCGGTCTTAACTTGCAGTAGATTTGGAACGGATTTTTTTTAATTTGTAATTTTTCCGTCCCAAATTCGTAGCAAGTTGATATTGATTTGTGACAGATTTTTTTATTGTTGTTGAAATTGTAATTATTCCGTCGCAAATTCGTAGCAATTTGCTACGGATTTGAGATGGATTTTTTAAATTTTTTAAAATTGTAATTATTCCTTCGCAAATCCGTATGGATTTTTTTTATTTTTTTTGAAATTGTAATTATTTCGTCGCAAATCCGTAGCAATTTGCTACGAATTTGCGATTAAATTTTTAAAATTGTAATTATTCTGTCGCAAATCCATAGCAACTTGCTACGGATTTGTGACGGATTTTTTTATTGTTGTTGAAATTGTAATTATTTCGTTGCAAATCCGTAGCAAAAATTGTAATTATTTCGTTGCAAATCCGTAGCAAACAACAATAAAAAAATCCGTCGCAAATCCGTAGCAAGTTGCAACAAATTTGTGACGGATTTTTTAATTGTTTTAAATTGTAATTAATCCGTCGCAAATCCGTAGCTATTTGCTACGGATTTGCGATGGCATCTTCCACATTTATTTTAATTTCAAAAAATTCCATTGTAAATCCCTCTTAAGTTGCAAAGGATTTGCGACGAATATTTTTTCGTTTATTTTAAATATGTAATTATGCCGTCGCAAATCCATAGCTCTTTGCTAGGGATTTGCGATGGAATTATTTTCTATTGTATATTATCCGTCGCAAATCCGTAGCAGATTGCTACGGATTTGCGACGAATGTTTTTCCATTTTATTTTTATCTATGAAAATATTCCGTTGCAAATCCATCGCAACTTGCTACGGTTTTGCGACAGATTTTTTTTCACATTTTATTTTATTTTTCAATTATTCCGTCGCAAATCCGTAACAAAATGTAATTTGGTTGATCAGAGATTTGGCCGTCGCAAATGTGTCGTTATTTGCAACGGATTTAGTTTTCCGTCGCTGTTTGCGACGCTCTTATTTGCGACGACCGAATCCGTCGCAACACTGGATTTGCGACGGATTTGGCCTTTTCAAATAGCATTTTTTTTTTTTTGTAGTGATACCCACAGATTCATCGTAATATACACATCTCAACTACTTTCATTTTGTGAATATGACATATTTTAACTACTCAATATTTTGTGTCATATAGCAAAGCAAGTCTTTTGGTTGTTTTATAGAATTTTCTCTTTAGGCTTAATGGTATATTATGATCATATAGAATACTAATCGCATTCTTCCATTTCAATCAACCCGTCGTAACTCGGTGTGCAATGTCGCCATTGAACTCTCCATCTTTCTGAATAATAGATTTTAGATATCGGAAGCAATCACCTACTAGTATATTTCTAACGCTCTGAGCTATATTTATATTAATACTGACTTGCATTCCATATACTCCATTTTACTCCTATTAATTCTGAAACCCTTGAATTCTAATGTTTGTTACCACAACTCCAATTTAGTATTTGCACCGGCTCTAATCTCATCAATCAACACAATATCATCAACAAACAACATATACCATGACATAATGCAAGTCAATTTGTTCATATAATGGCCGCAAAGAGGAAAGGGTTAAGCGACGATCCTTGATGCACCCTGATAGTAATAGGAAACTCTGCAGTCACTCTGACGTAACTCCTTACACTTGTACATGCTCCCTCATACATATATTTAATGAGAGTAATATACTTTAGCGATAAACCTTTCTTAGCCAACATGCACTAAACTACTTCTCTAGACACCTTGTCATAAGCTTTCTCCAAATTAGTAAATATCATATGCAAATCTTTCTTTCTTTCCCTATAATATTCAATCATCTACCGTAATAAATGAATTGCCTCCATAGTGGAATGCTCAGGCATAAAACCAAATTGATTATATGAAATCTGTACAATACCCCTTAACCTCTGTCCAATCATTCTCTCCCAAGGTTTCATAGTATGGCTCATGAGTTTAATCTTATGGTAATTAACACAATCTTGAACATCTTATTTATTCTTATACAGAGGAATCAGAGTACTCTTTCTCCACTCTATAGGCATCTTATTAATTATATATATCTTATTGAACAGACTTGTCAACTACACAATACTTATCTCTTCTAATTAAATACTTCAAAATCTCGATCGGTATAACATCCGGTCCCATTGTCTTTTTTGGTCTCATCCTTTTAAGGGCCTTTTGAACTTCATACTTCTGAATACAATGAATATACGTATGGTTAACCTTTTCGTTTGAAATCGTAAGACTACCCGCACTCGGAACTTGAACTTGATTCCCGTTAAATAATTTATCAAAATAGAACCTCTATCTTTTCTTGATTTCTTCGTATTTAACCATTGTCTTTCACACATTTAACCACACCGATATCGCTAGTCTTCTTCTCCTTGAAATGCGTCAGTCTATATTTATTCTCCCTATCTTTAGTATCCAATATTTCGTATAAATCATTGAAAATTGAAAATTTTATTTTTCTAACAACTTCTTTAACTTTTCTTCTCGTGACCTTATATTTCTCAAAATTCTCATCACTCATGTACTTTTTTAAGTTTATATAATACTTTCTTTTACTCTTTACAACTTTTTTTCATTTCGTTGTTCCACTCTGACGCGTCTTTGTTTAGTGGTACTATTCTTTTAAATTCATCAAGCACTTCCATCTTTTTCCACATAATATCTGGATTTGAAGTTATATCAGAAGACCAGTTATCCACGTGGACTACTTTATCGACAAAGGTTGTTCTTTTATCCTCTTGTAACTTCCACCAATTGATCCTAGGGTTAACTCGATGACTCCTCTGTTTACTTTTTTTTCTTAAAATTAAAATCGAAAAATAATAACTCTGTATTGCGTAATTACACTATAACTTGAAATAACTTTACAATCCGTACAATTATTATAAAATATTCGTCTCATAATAAAAAAATCTATTGATTGACATTAAACCTACTTTTAAAATAAAATATTTAAATTTTAATGGATAAAATATAATTTTTTGTAAAAGAAAAAATTAATCTTCTAATGCCTTGCAAGTGCTGTCCCCCATCTTAAAAAAAAAAAAGCGGCCATCCCAAAGAATAATCAGGACGAGAATACTTTTGTGGTTGCGCGCTTTGTACTCGTAAACGTTTTCTTCGTACTTCTCCTAGGACAGGATGCCAAGAACAGAAAGAAGGAAAATATTGTTATAAAATTAGGGTAGTGTTAGAATAAAATCTACACACTACACACTAAGAAAACTCTAACTATTCTTTGCACAAGAATTTCTCTTCAAACTTCTCTCTTTCTTTCTCTAATCTTTCTTTCACTAATCTTTCTTTCACAAAATGATGGTGTATTACAAGCTTAGAGAATAGCTCTATTTATAGAGCTCTAATTAGTGAAATACATCATGGCATACATCATCTTCAATTAATGGTGTCTCCACTAAATGGTGGACATCCATAAAAATCTTCTAATAATTCACATAAATCCATAATTAGTGGAGCCTCCACTAATTAATGGAGATTCCAATAATTCATAACACTCCCCCTTGGATGTCCATCCATACATAAAGAATATGCCTCGTTAAAACCTTACTAGATAAAAACCCAGTGGGAAAAAAATCTAGTGAAGGAAAAAGAGTACACTATTCTATATGTATCTTTATTACTCCCCCGATGAGATGATTCCTTTAAATCTTTAAACCGACGCATACCGATTTTATATCTCAACTTTTCAAATGTTGCCGTCGGTAAAGTCTTCGTGAAAATATCTCGCGAGGTTGTCACATGACCGAATTTGTAGCACATCAATTTCACCTTTCTTCCGGAGTTCATGAGTAAAGAAGAATTTTGGTGAAATATGTTTTGTCCGATCTCCTTTAATATATCCTCCTCGTAATTGAGCTATGCAAGTTGCATTGTCTTCATAAAGAGGAGTTGGAATACCTTTGATTGATGATAATCCACAACTTTCTCGATATAATGAATCATGGATCTTAGCCATACACATTCTCGACTTGCTTCAT
The DNA here is from genome assembly GCA_026120185.1 of Voacanga thouarsii. Taxonomy (NCBI): domain Eukaryota; kingdom Viridiplantae; phylum Streptophyta; class Magnoliopsida; order Gentianales; family Apocynaceae; genus Voacanga; species Voacanga thouarsii. Next base: position 263,575 of record JANUWF010001050.1, on the reverse strand, counting down.
GAATGGCTATAATTTCAAAGATGATTTGAAGAAGTAGTCGCTATAGATTGTTTCGTAGAACGCCATGATATAGCAAGTATTTCCACATGTAAATATATAGCCCGTTTGAGAACGTGCTTTATGTGGATCGATAAATAACCAAAGATCTCGCATAACCTATCAATGTTGGACTGGTTTTATTTGAATAAAATAATCCGAGATCAATTGTACCTTGGAGATATCGAATGACTTGTTTAATTCCATTCCAATGTCGTCGTGTTGGTGAAGAACTAAATTTTGCTAATAAATTGACAACGAAAGCAATATCAGTGCCGTGTGTTATTAGCAAGATACATCAATGCACCAATTGCACCGAGATATGGTACTTCAGGACCAAGGAGTTCTTCATCATTTTCTTGAGGTCTGAAATGATCTTTATCCACATTTAATGATCGGACGATCATTGGAATACTCAATGGATGTGCTTTGTCCATGTAAAATCTTTTAGCACTTTTGTCTGTATATGTTGATTGATGAATAAATGTTCCACTCTCCAAATGTTCAATTTGTAAACCAAGGCAAAATTTGGTTTTACCAAAATCCTTGATTTCGAATTCTCTTTTAAATAATCAATTGTTTCTTGGAGCTCTTCAGAGTTCCAATAAGATTAATATCATCAACATATATAGCTAATATCACAAATTTAGAACCAGATTTCTTAATAAAAACGCATGGACATACCTGGTCATTTTTAAATCCCGCTTTCAATAAATATTCACTAAGACGTGTGAACCACATGCGCCTGCATTGCTTCAGTGCCATATAATGATTTCCGCAACTTGATGGAGTAATTTTCACGAGGATAATGTTTATATGCTTCGTGCATATGAAATCCTTCTGGGATTTTCATGTAAACATCATTTTCTAAATTTCCATACAAGTAAGCAAAGTGACAACATCTAATAGGCGCATATCTATCTTTTCATGTACTGCCAAACTGATAAGATATCGGAGTGTAATAGCATCAACAACAGGAGAATAAGTTTCATCATAATCAATACCTGGTCTTTGTGAAAAACCTTGGGCTACTAATCGCGCTTTATATCGAACGATTTCACTCTTTTCATTGCGCTTTCGCACAAATATCCATTTGTAGCCAACAGGTTTTATACCTTCTGGTGTTCGGACCGCAGGTCCGAAGACTTCACGTTTTGCCAATGCATTTAACTCCGATTGAATCGCATCTTTCCATTGCAGCCAATCTTTTCTATGCCGACATTCATCAACTGATATTGGTTCAGGATCATCATTATCCTGTGTAACATCAAGAGATATATTGTATGCAAATATATCATCAATAACAGTTTCTATCCGATTCCAACTTCTACCAGAAGTGGTATAATTGATAGAAATTTCAGTGTTACTTTCATCAACTTCTGGTTCTTTGTCATCAGTTCTCTCTTGGTCTTTATCATTCTTTTCTTCAATATGATCTTCTGGATCATTTAATCCTCTTTTCTTTCGAGGATTTTTATCTTTAGAACCAAGAGGTCGGCCATGCTTCTGGCATGCTTTTGGCTCAGCAGCTATATGTATAATATTTTGTTCTGCTGGAACTTCAATTCGAATAGGAGCATTTATAGCTGGCATATGCGATTTTGTTACTCTTCTAGAGTCAACAAAAGCGTCTGGCATTTGATTTGCAATGCTTTACAAATGAATTATCTTTTGAACTTCAAGTTCACATGTACTTGTATGCGGATCAAGATAATTTAATGATGTTGTCCAATCACGATCTTTCTTGTACTGTTTCTGTTCTCCCCTTAATTTAGGGAATAATGATTTCATAAGAGAATAAGAAAATAAATATAAGAAAATGATGACAAGCAGGAAATGTCAAGAAAAATATCTATTTTTTTTTCACTCTTCCCGGTACCGACTTTTCATCTTCCTCTCTTGTCTTTTCTTCTCCTCCGACCCTCTACCTACCATCTACCTCTTCTTCTTCCTCATACAGAGATATATATATATATATATATATGTATGTATCGATATATATATCAGTTATCAGTCATTAGTAAACATCAAAAACAAAAATCACAAAGCAGATATGGAGACTCGTAATTCATTTGAGACATGGTCAAATTTTGACTTAGTTTTTGCAGCAGATGTTGATGTATTTTCATTTCCAAACCAACCGCTTCTGCCTAATTCGAACACAGAAGATTTGGATATGTTTTCCTTTCCAAACCAACCGCTTCTGCCTAATTCGAACGCAGAAGATTTTGATATGTTTTCCTTTTCAAACCAACCGCTTCCTCCTAATTTCAGGTGAGATACCTTTGATGGCTTCCATTTGTTTTTAGTGTGCTTGATAATGAAATTAAACTCTCTTTTGGTTTGTTTTTTATGTAAATCAGTGGAAGTTTTGAACATACCGCTTTGGACCAAGTTGATCTGCCCCTACAAGAGACTCGCTTTTGATACTCGTTCCTCTTGATGCTATTCCTTTGAATGAGGATATGCTTGTGCATGATCCTTTCTACTCTCTAATGGATTTTGAACAAAGCCGTAATATGTTTCCAGGTTATTATACATTTAAACATGGATTTTGAATAGTATTACCTTTACTGATATTATTTTTTTTTTTTTAGGAGAAATAATGAGTGGTCTTGGCAACGAAGTCGGAGTAAGTACTCATGAAATGCATAATATCGAAGTTCAAGATATTATTGCAGACAAAATTCCTGGGGAGAAGAAGATGATTAAGAGGCGAGAGAGAGAAGAAGGGCAATAACTCCCGAGACACTATCAAGAGAAACAATTTCGCAAGTACTTTTACCTACCAATCAAGAGCGCAGACCAAAGAATTGAATATTGGCATAACTCTGTCTCAAGAAAAGATGTAGGGAGTTAGGAATTCGTCGATGGCCTCACAGGAAGTTGGTGAGCTTGGAGACCATAATTAAGAATGTTCGAGTTCTCTCTCATACATACTTATAATTTGCAAGTATGAAACTATGAAAGATTTATAAGTAAATAACCGATGCTATCACTTCGATTTACAGGATATGCAAAATAAAGAAGAAGGAGGACATATGGCCGAGAAGAAATTAAAAGAAGCCATTGCGATATCGGAATGTGAAAAACAAGTTGGTAGAAGAAAGTCCTAATACGCAGTTAGAGGACCAAACACAGAAATTGAGACAAGCATGCTTCAAGGCCAAATATAATAAGAAATATAATAAACTTAAGGAGATCATAAAATCTCAAGACTCATTTCGCAGTAATTTTACTGGCTAATTCCGATGCTAGTCTCGATGCTCGGCTCAAAGGGGAAAGAAAAGGAGGAGGATGTCGAAAAAGAGGAGTCGAAGTCCATAATTACTAATTGTTTAGTTTCCTCTAATGTAAATATTGAAAAAGAACAATTACAAACCTTCATCTTACATTTGTCACTCAATTACAAAAGAGCAACTATAAGCATGTATCCTCAAGTTCATATGAACATTAGTGATATGAATAAAAGATATGATGCTTATTATTAATGGAAATATCTTTTTCCCTTATTATCTTTTCTCGTTCCACTTCGGTGGCCGTATTTCTCTATGATAAAGGAAATATCGAGTGTGTCCATGACCATAACCACGGCCACCGCCACAACTACGACTATAACGATGGCTTCACTGGAGCCAACAGACATTCACTTCGGGAGTGCTCGTTGAGCCGGCTCATCCGGCTTCATGATTTCTCAATAATAACTCATGTTAAATTTGTCAATTTGGGATACCATTTTTCTCGATATTGTTACTCGCAGGACAATATTCGAGGTATGAAAAGTGGAGAATGTCTTCTCCAATATAACTTCATCAGTAACTTTTTCTCCGCAAAATTTTTAACTAAGATGTAGTTTTATACATTACTGGAGTTCACGGTTTTACAATCTTGCAACTTCGAGTGCAACCATTCATACCGTATACAGTGGGTAGTACGACCATCTTCGGTGGTCAAATCTTTCTTTTTATCCACATGACATATGGATCTCCCTTTTTTTAGCATTTAGATGCATTTTTGTATGACATATAAAATTTTGTTTTCAGAAATATCAAGGGCTACAAATTCGAATTTAGCGAGATCAATAAATGCGTACCTGTCTTCTGGCTTTAATAACGGCAGAGACTCGTGCTGATAACGTGTTATAAAATTAGGGTAGTGTTAGAATAAAATCTACCCACTACACACTAAGAAAACTCTAACTATTCTTTGCACAAGAATTTCTCTTCAAACTTCTCTCTTTCTTTCTCTAATATTTCTTTCACTAATCTTTCTTTCACAAAATGATGGTGTATTACAAGCTTAGAGAATAGCTCTATTTATAGAGCTCTAATTAGTGAAATACATCATGGCATACATCATCTTCAATTAATGGTGTCTCCACTAAATGGTGGACATCCATAAAAATCTTTTAATAATTCACATAAATCCATAATTAGTGGAGCCTCCACTAATTAATGGAGATTCCAATAATTCATAACAAATATAATTTAAAAAAAAAAAAGTTGTACGGCGGTGGTTATATTTGCAGCGGTAACCAAACGCCAGAGCCAGAGGACTTGGAGAATGAAATTCCACTCTAAAACGCCATTTCAGCTCTCACAGCTTCGAGCTTTCTGCTCAATCTCCCACCAACGGTATGCTAAACGTCACATTCACGCTCACGCTGCACTTCATAGTTACTGAACTGATAATCTGTTCACTTTCATGAAATACTTGAAATTTGGGAAAACAATGTTTACTGATTCTGTAGTTCTACAAAAAAACTGCGATGAAGGAAGGATTGGGGAATAGTTTGTTGTAATTTTGTTGCTTTTTAACTGGTGGCGTGGCTTTGAGAAGAATTAAATTGTGGTCTCCCAGAAGTCCGTTTGGAATAGCGTTTGATATAGACGGAGTTATACTCCGAGGCCGGACACCAATTGGAAATTCGCCGGGAGCACTTCGAAGATTGTATGATGATTCCGGTAATTGAATTATACTTTTTTAAGAGATTTTATTGTTTAGATTCTTTTTTGTGAAGTTTTTGGCTGTCTATAATTTTGTTGACAATTGAAATATCTAGAGAAGTGTTGAAATTTCTCATTTGAAAGCAATGCGGAGAAGCTGATGTTGATACATTCTACATTGCATAACAGTATACATACTGCATGAAATAATGTTCATCAATAGAGAAAATATTTCTTTTTATTTTTTTTTAACGAAATGCCTTTTTAAGATACTGGTCGTTGATCATTTGTGATTTTTAGGATTAACTCTAATATTTTCTTCCGGTTTTACTATTTTCCATCGGGAAGTTTTTGAGTTATTGTGTGCATTACGAATTCTAAAACAATATTGTGGTTTTGTTTGGTTTTGAGGAACTTGATGGCTATGATGCTCTCATTGTGTCACATGGAGCTGATTACTGCTGTTTTGCAGGTCTTTTAAAGATTCCTTTTCTGTTTCTGACAAATGGTTAGTGTAAGCCTACTTCTTATTTTAACTTATGTTGTTGGAAGAAGAGTATTTTTGCTTCTCTGATAAAAATTATTAAAGAAAATTGCTTCTTCTTCTTTTTTTTTTTTTTAATTGTAGGCATTGGTTGAAATCCTATTGAACTGTCTAGAAATGGTAACTAGTCCAAAGTCTCAGTTTTCTAGTTTCATATATGTAAGTATGACACCATATACCTCCTCTCTTCTATGATTTGAGGCATTAAAGTAATCTGCATACCTTATTTAGTTTTATTCGAAGCTTGATTGTATCGATTCAGAAGGACCAATCATTCAAGTGTATCCTTAATGTTCTGACTTGACCTTTGAGCATACCTTTTCATGAATTTCAGCATGCTTATGCTTTTTGACCTTTTTTTGGCTTCCTCTATTATACCTGCAATTCTGCTTTGCAAAAAGTTGACTAATGCCAAAGCCTTTGGTAATGCATCCAGTAGAATGGTGAATAATTGCTTTTAATTTGCTTTCTGTAGGAGGTGGTATCCCAGAGTCTAGAAGAGCCTTGGAGTTGAGTGAACTTCTAGGCATCCGGATTTTACCTTCTCAGGTACTATTTTAAAATAGTTGGCTTCATACTATATGTGAATGGCAATTCAGCCATACATTTTCCTATGCATGGATATATTCACATTACTCTGTTCGCTCAGAGTTTAAGCTTTTAGATTCTTGCCCCTATCTCATAGAATGTTCACAAGCTTGAACCACCCAAGAAAGAGGAAATGGCCAACAAATCAAGGAACATGTTAGACGATAAATTAATTACTCTTCTCTCCAGCAAGTTAAGATTAGATAATAAGGTTGTAACTGCAGTTTAAGCTGTTGGATTATGCAGGTAAAGGATGCGGCTCTTTATAAAAAAAAAAAAGAAAAAGTGTGTGGTTGCTTTTTAGATCGTACAAGGGCATTCACCTTTTTTTTAAAGTTCATAATTGTGGAAGAGTAATATTCTTGTGCTATGATGTAGATCGTACAAGGGCATTCACCTTTCAGAAGCTTGCTGAAAAGGTAATTGTGTTGCATTATTTGATACCTTTGAATAAGTTTTTCCATCTCACTGGTTTTGCACTAAGTCTTGATCTCCTTCAAGTTTTCTACTTTTCCTTCAATGAGTTTCCTTTTTTTTTTTTTTTTGGCGGCCAAGTAGAAATGTAAAATTATGGTTTTGAAGAACTAATTCATCAGAAAGGTTTTACTTCATGGATAATTATTGATATAAGTAAAAGGTATTAGCATACAATTTTGTTCAAGTATAATCTGTTATGGAGAAAATTTATGCCAATGTCTGGCCATAGAACATCTAGTTGTTTCCAGGTGAAAATTCATGGCTGTTTATTTGTGTAGCTCTCTGCTCACCTTTTTTATTGGATGAATAGATATTTAACAAAATTATAGTATGAAAATAAATGTGCATTGTTGCATACTAAACTGTTGATTGTATCACACACTGGCAAATAAAATTCTTGATTCTTAAGTTACATGGGATAATGATAGGTTGTTGTGTAGTAAATTTTTTTTCTTTTAGGTAATGAATCAAAAGCATGAGGTATATAGGGAACTTTTTGTTTGAATTCTGTGTTCTTTTGCATCAATAATTTTGTATAAGAAGATAATATCTAAGCTAATGACATATTTATATGCCACAATTTTTATCTACCTTGATGCTTAATCAAAGAAATTATTTCACGACCCATTCAGCAGATTTCGCCGAACCAAGATCTATTTTACAACTTCCATTCCCTTTTGTTCCTTTTTTCTTTTTGGAGAAAGGAAATTGATTCTGTAGAAGTGATTTTTCTGCCCCGTTCTACGTAAAGTTCTCTTTGACAATCCCAAAGGAGGGAAGAGATCAATTGTAGTTTAACTTCATATGTATGTAGGCAAATATTAAGAAAAAAACGAAAAGAATATGTTTAAGGATGAATTAACGGCTAGGTTGGTGTTTTTGAACCAGTAATGCAGTGGAAAGCAGCTAAATTTTACTCAAGAAAATGACTATGATAGACCTAAAATGAGTTACAAGTGTGGGAGACACCCTCACAGGTTTTCCTTCGTAACGCCCATCTGATTGAAATGGCAAACATAACCGTCAATATGGAAAAAAATAAAAGTACCATTGAAAAACTAATACAAGACCATTAAGACTATATTTATTTTTTTGGGGTAGGTTTGAGAATGAGTTCATTGTTGCCACCGGGAAAGGGGAACCTGCAGCAGTGATGTCTGAATATGGCTTCCAGTAAGTTTTAAGCTTACATATGCCATTCTGATGGTTTAAGTACCTGAAAAGGTCTTGGCATTCACTTCCACTCACCTTGGTACTTGAGTTGGAATTGTGTGCAGAAAAGTTATTTCATTGGAAGAGTATGCATCATACTTTGATAATATTGACCCTGTAGCTCAATACAAAAGCTGGAAAACTGAGCACGCATTGAAGAAGCCAAATTCTGCTGAGTTGAATACAGGATTTAATGTTTCCTCAGACAAAGTTAAGGCAGCATTTATTGTCAGTGATCCTGTTGATTGGGGAAGAGATATTCAGGTACATTTTACAATGTACATCCTAGGATCCTTACCTCTTTGACCTTTGTTTCTTGTGCATAAATTTGGTTTATTTCTGATAGTGTCATTCAATCTTATGAAAATAAATGTATTGTGGAGCTATTTGGCTGCTATAGCACATTAATAAGTTTTCTCTAAGAAATTACAAGATGTTTCTTGTATGCAAAAACTGTAACAGAATTATGGTGCTGGGGGTAGGTAACTATGTCCGCTTTTGGTTTGTAGATTCAATTCCTCAAGCATGTTTCCTCACCTTACCCAGATCAAAAAGGCCTATAGGTTTGATTTCCCCCACCCAAGGGGCCTCTGCATGAAAGAGATTTCTTCGTCAGGAATTGAAGGAAATTTGTTATCTGTTGAGCTGAGATCTTGGACTTAGCTAAAAGTCACTAAAAATGGAGATTGTATGTATTTGCTTTGCCTGTTTTTTGCTGCAGATATTTCTCCTGTTTCTACATGTATGCTTCACAGCACAATAAGACATATTTTGTCTCATATAACAAATAATGGATGGTAAATCAGTATTGTTATGACCACAACGATATTAGTTAGAGGATTCCAGTTAGCTTTTCGATTAAAGAAGTAAGCAAGAAAACATAGTTTTGAAATGCAGAGGATTCCAGTTAGCTTTTTGATTAAAGAAGTAAGCATGAAAATATAGTTTTGAAATGCAAACTGCTAGAACTTCGAGATTTTTGATGGCTCCTGTGCTACCTGCTACTCAAATAACAGATACTCATTTGGTTTATAGGAGGTATGAACACTTGTCACAAGTAAGGAGTCTTGTTCCTTGCGTTGGCTGATCTTTCTTTCTTTTTCCCACCCCCCCCTCTCCCCCAGCCCCCACCTGCTTTATGTTCACTTGTACAAAGTTGGAACACAATCAAATAACAGGAAATTTTTTCTTTTTATGAATAACTGGTGGAGAGATTCCAACCCCTTTCTTCAACATCTATATCTATAGAAACTTACCTCTAGGATTTGTCTAGTATTATATTTTTTTTTCATTTGCCTATTTGTTTTTAGTATTCGTTTTCATTCTTTTTATGCATTTTTATGACTCGGGTCTTTTAAAATCTCTTGTTATACTATCTCATAAATCAGGTCCTTTGTGACATTTTAACTTCCGGAGGTCTTTACGGGAAGGAGAATGAGTTTCAGCCACCCTTGTATTTTGCTGCTGATGATCTTCAATACCAGGTCAGTGAATCCATTAAGGCATTTATAGTTTAACCTTCAGAGATTTTCATTTGAGTTGCAAGACCACAATGGAGTATCAGCCATTTCCAACTATGAGAACTTCTCTAATCTTTTACTGGAAGGATGAGACTTGCTTTTCATCTATGATTTTAATCATGAAGATTCAAATTTAGCTTGACGAGCATACCTTAGGAGCAACATGGACAGCTGAGATCCCAAACTGATTGGGATATGGGTTATTCATCTTTTCTGAGTCAGCATGTAGCATGCCAATGTGGCTAACATGCAAAGTTTATATATTTACTTGCTGCTTTTGTGCTGCTGTGTGCTTCTGATTCTTCTGTGTAATTTTTTTACAGTAGCTGGTAGAGTTTCTCTTCTTCATTAGTTTCCATTGTTTTTCAGAACATGCTAATCAGTTGTCTTCTTAGGATAGGCAGCATTTCCTTCTGAGAGACTTGGTATGGGTGCATTCAGAATTGCGCTTGAAAGTGTATTCAACAGGTAAGATTAGTATCTGTATCATTTGGAGATTCTGCCATTCGCCAGTTGTATTGAGGATAACTTCAAAGTGGTGTTCCAAACACAAAGTTTTGATAATGCAATTGTATCACTGCCCTCATCCCACGTGTAAGATGGGACTAACAGATATCTTTTGGAGCTGAACCGGGAAGAGATTTGAGTTCTTAGTCAGTCTTCTTCAGTTGGATTAAAGTTTACTCTGTTAATTATTGAGAAAGAGAGGTGTTGAATGGGCCTTTTGGAGCATGAAGCTTTGGGCAACGCATATGTCTTTTGATTGTCCACTAGATCTGGGGGAGAAAAAGGCTTGAAATTTTGGGAAATTTTGGATGAGAGTATGTAGTGCACAATTTACAGTACTGAGGTTAAAGAAATACAAGACAGCAATTGAGCATGAAAAAGATTCAAGTCTTAATTGCATTCATTCTATCCCAGTCAGCATCATTAATAACAAGATAAAAGCAAAACAAGTGGGTCGCTTTATGATTTCTGCACTACTCAACTACAGCAGGAAGTTAAAAAAGGCTTACACATTGGTGCTATCTCCACTTTGGATTCCTAGGTGGGACTTGAAATGTATCACTGAAAGGCCAGCCTACTCCTTGATTTTACTTTTTGGTTGGTATCTGAAGTGTGAGCAAATTTTAGTTCTAGCCAGTGGGAAAGCAGAACTGGAGAAATCGTTGCCCCTTACTAAGTGAGACACCATTGATCTTACTTCTCCGGTGCTATTCCTCACCCTTGAGGAGTGCTATTCAGAATTTCAAAAAGATTATTGTATTCAAACTATTTCCTCATGTGTAACGGCATCCATGGATGATGCAAATATATTTTCATGTGAACTCTGCAGAATTCACCACAAACCGTTGGAGTATACCATTTTTGGGAAGCCAAATCCCTTTGTTTTCAGAAATGCTGAAATAATTTTGAGGCATCTTAGGGCATCCTTATGTCCTGGTGATATCATCCAGGAAAGTGGAGACATGGCATTACATGCTTTTGAAACCTTGTATATGATTGGTGACAATCCTCCTGTTGACATCAAAGGTGCAAGGCAGGTTTGACTCTACAATTTTTTCTCGAGTCCAGTCGCACAGAAGTTGCTCGAACTTGTATTATCTTCAATTGGTTTGGCATTGTCTAGATAAACTTACTTTGCGGAATCTCCTCTTTTCTTTTTTGGCCAGGCTGGACATCCTTGGTTTTCAATTTTAACGCGGACAGGAGTTTTCAGACAAGTAGAAAATGATGCAGAATATCCAGCTAATTTGGTAAGTCTGGTATGACTGACTTAGATCATTACCATCCGTCTAAGGCCCTTCAAATGAACCTCGCACCATAATCTCTATAGAGGATTATCAATTTAATGATATTCTCTAGCTTTCTCTGAGAACTGTTTATATTGGCTGCATAATTTGACGGCATTTTGAAACTAAGCCAAATGAAGCAAATGTATTACCTGTTTAAACACTTATTCTTTGACCTACGATTGAAATAATCTCCTGCCATTGTTAACTATAGCCGTCATGCAGGTAGTTGACACAGTTGAAGAAGCAGTGGAATACATTATGAGAAGAGAGGGCATACCTTAATTGCAGTGGCACTTCTTACTTGAAAGTTGCTTGCTGTAATCCAAGACAGAAGCTTTTACACTTTAATTTCCCAAACAAAAAGTACTCTCTTCACTTGTGACCAACATATGCAAATTTCATAAAATCTATTAACAAGAATGCATGCACTATCTACGTAAATAAATTATTTGTGTAAAATTTCATTATCATGATGATACAAAATAATATAGTATCATCAAATAGATTATTTTCAAATAATGCATTATATACTAGAGAAGTTTTAAAAAATACTTTTAGCACCCATTAAAAATATACAAATTAATTTTTTTTAGAACATAAGAAGTAATTGTAGTATTGTTATTGTAAAGAAGTTTTTTTTAGATATATATATATATATATATATATATATAGTTATTGAATCTCCAATCCAGTAAGGGTAGTTGTACTTGTCCTTGAAATGTGCCTATAATATATATATATTTTTTAAAAGAAGTGAAACAAATCGCGAAGGATGGAGAGTAGAAGGGGAAAAAAAGAAAACAAAGCCAAGAAAGTAGACCTAAATCGTGTTTTTCACTCCCTAGTTCCATTTAGTTGAATTTGTCTAAGAAACGTAGAGGACGAAGCCGCTTTCACACTGTTGGTAACGTTTGCTGGATGCCTGACCAAACTGGCGACAATAGTTTCGTACGTGTACACAGACGGTCACCGAGAAATGGACACAACAACATCATCATCAGCATTCATCATCGGGCGTTTCATCTTTCAACTCTCATCCCGCTACTCTACTCTGACTGAGCCCTTTCTCCTTTCGCCCCTATCTCAAGCCTACTGCCTAAATTCTCTTCCCTCCAAACCCTAATTTCATTCCCAAAATCTTTTTTCTATAACTAATTTCCCTGTACATAAACCCTATTTCTATATCCCCATACGTACGTACAGAGAGAAAGAGGGAGGGAGAAAACAGGGGTGAGAGGGAAAAGAGAGAGAGGGGAAGGAAGAAAGGTTAAATGGCGGGGACTGTAGATGGACAACAAAAGGTCTTAGCGGCAGCTCAACAGATCGTCAAGAGTCTTAATTCCTCCAAAAACGTTAACACAGATGATATGATTCTTCTCTTCTCCACCATCGATACCCGTTTGTCGAATTTCTCTGACCTCATGCTGACGTCATCCTCCGCAGCCTCAGCTGCCGGCGCTGTTTCCTCGTGTGGGTTCTCGTCGCCTTCCGGTGGATGTGGTGATGATGATGATTCGTCGTCGTCAAGGGCTCCTGTGGATCCCCGATTTGAGGCTGCCGAGCAGATGATCCTGCGGTGGGACTCTAATGGTGTCCCGGACGGTGATTTATCTAACGAGGATTATCTCGCTGCTGTTGATGAGATCATTCAATTGACGGAGGATTTATCCCTAGAGCCGCCTTCGGGAATGCCTGAGGATGATGTCGGGGACCGGGCTGAGAGCGCCCTTCAGTTGGCGATGACTAGGCTGGAGGATGAGTTTCGCCACATCCTTATCCGCAACACCGTCCCTCTCGACCTTGACCGGCTTCACGGGTCCATGATCCGACTCTCTTCTCTCTCAACGTCGAATTCTGTGGAAGGCATCACTGAAATACCTGATTTTGACTCTGCCACTGGTGCCGGCACCACTAGCTTTGCCGATCATGATGATGTAAGCAGCGGCAGGTACAACCGCCGTGTGCGTGGCCTCAGCCTCGGAGGTGATGATGTCGCGCTTGATTTGATTAATCCTGACGCCATTATGGAGCTTAAAGAAATTGCGGACAGAATGATCCGGGCTGGATATGAAAAAGAGTGCTGCCAGGTGTACTCAAGTGTCCGCCGTGATGTGTTTGATGAGTGTATGTCTATCCTTGGGGTTGAGAAGCTGAGCATTGAGGAAGTTCAGAGGATAGAATGGAAATCTTTGGATGAGAAAATGAAGAAATGGATTCACTCTGTAAAGATTGTGGTCAGGATTCTATTAGCTGCTGAAAAGAACCTTTGCGAGGAGATATTTGCAGAGTCGGACTTGATTAAAGAGGTTTGCTTTATAGAGACGGCCAAAGGGTGCGTGATGCAGCTCTTGAATTTTGGGGAGGCTGTTGCCATTGGTAGAAGGTCGTCAGAGAAATTGTTTAGGATCCTTGATATGTATGATGCATTATCCAATGTTTTGCCTGACTTGCAGGGGCTCTTTAATGATGAAGAAGCAGGTGAAATGGTATGCAGTGAGGCCAAAGGAGTGTTGGATGGATTGGGAGAGGCTGCCATTGGGACTTTTGTGGAGTTTGAGAATGCTGTTCAGGGTGAGACATCAAGGAGACCTGTACAGTACGGTGAGATTCATCCCCTGACACGCTATGTGATGAACTATGTGAAATTGCTCGTGGATTACAGCGATACTCTTAATGTGCTATTGGAAAATTTGGAGGAAGTATCAGAAACTGAGAATTTGAGGGTAAATGATGGGGATAATAGAGAGATAGAGAACAGAAGTCCTATAGCACTGCGCTTGCTGTCTTTGATAAAGTCTCTGGAATCAAATCTTGAGGAGAAATCAAGAATGTACGAGGATGGTGGGTTGCAATATGTGTTTTTGATGAATAATATACTTTACATTGTTCAAAAAGTAAAAGATTCCGAACTTCGGAATCTCTTGGGTGATAATTGGATACGTAGGCGGCGGGGTCAAATTCGACAGCATGCTACCAGTTACCTCAGAACTTCATGGAGCAAGGTGCTGTCTTGTTTGAAGGATGAAGGTATAGGAGGGAGCTCAAGTATTACCTCAAAGGTGGTCTTGAAGGATAGGTTTAAGAATTTTAATGCTTGTTTTGAAGATATTTATAGAATCCAAACAGCTTGGAAGGTCCCTGATGCGCAGCTTCGGGATGAGCTTAGGATATCTATTTCGGAAAAACTTATTCCAGCGTACAGATCGTTTATGGGGAGGTTTGGAAGTCATCTAGAGAGTGGAAGGCATGCTGGTAAATATATAAAGTACTCTTCTGAGGATTTAGAGAATTACTTGTCACATCTATTTGAAGGAGTACCTCTTATTCTGCACCATTTGAGAAGGAAAAGCAGCTAGGGTTCAGGAATCTGGCAACATGTCTGCCTCCTACCTTCCCCAAGGACTAGTGGCAGATATGCCAATTCTATATGCTCTTCTCTTTTTTAGTTTGAATGTAATGACCCCAGCTTTTGCAAAGATAGGCACACTTTCAAACATATACTGTAATAATTTTGTATATGTACCATATATCCTATTTGTGAAACTAGTTCTGTTTTATATGTTTGCTGTCTTGATTCAGGAACCATATCTTGGGTCAAACATACTGTGCCTGTTCAGAACTGGTTTTTTACAGATCAGTGCTATATGTGGTGTATGCAAGTTGTTTTGTTTTAGCGTAAAAGGAGTGAAGAAAATAGCAACAAACCATGTTAGCTGGTGGCAGGTGCAGAAGTAGAACCGCCAGATTAATATGAAATTCTGACTTAAAGTTCCATGTCAACTGTCGCTGCTTCCTGCCCTTGATCTTCATCCCTTTCTGCTCAATCTCTTATCAGTTGTACATTAGCTCATGCATGTATACTCTCTGTTGCATTGCAAATATACTAGTTGAAAATTTTGTTCAATGCCATACAATTGTTGGGTAGATTTTACATTTTGGATTAATGTGTTTAGTTCTGTAAAACACTTGATATCTGGAATTCAGCAAGACAGGAATGAGTAGGCATTGTTTTGTAGTTCTATGATACCAGATGAAGTAACCTAGAAATTTAAAATTATTCCTTTTATGTCTTTTAAAATGTTCTGCAACTTCAAAAGGAATTGACCGGTGGTTTTGTCTGTATATGAAATGACAGAAGTTCATTTGGAATAGTATTTGATATAGGTGCAATTTAACGCCAAGGACGGTTCCCCAATTGTACATCCTCCAAGAACTCTTTGAAGATTGTAAGCTAATTCTGGTAAATTAATGTGTAAGTGCTTTTCCAACTTTAATAAAAGATTTTGGCTTTTTAGAATTTTCCGGACTGTAGAAATTGACATAGCAGGCAGAGACCCTTGATATTATTACTTTGTTTTGAAACTTTATGAGAACCAGCTTTACTTCTGTTGCACTTAAACAAATATCGTATTGATTAGATTCTCAGTCAATTGTTACTGCCAATAATGGTCGGTGTCTTTGAATAGAACACCTGCTGGAAGTCTGGAAGATATTAATCTGAATTAACATTTGATATGCGTACTTCAATACTATAGCAGGCTTTTTCCCTTAGCAAATATGCAGTGTGTAAGCTTGATGCTTCTTATGACTGTCCTTCTTCACCTCCATGTTAAACAGGAAGAGCATTATACTTGGATACACTATACTCATTTGGCCATTGAATGAAATTATTATACTTTTATAAATATGTGCCGTAGACAGGGAGTCATTGCGAACTACATTAGTTTGATGATTACTAATGATTTTATTATATATATATAGATCTATAATGAATGACCATAAAGGGAAAGTTCTATAGAACAATCGTAAAACCTATTTTGCTATATGGTACAGAATGTTGGATAGCTAAAATGTGTCATATTCAGAAAATAAAGATAGTTGAGATGCATATGTTACGGTGGGTGTGCGAGCATATTAGAAAGGACAGAGTAAGGAGCGAGATTATTCGGGAAAAAGTATGAGTGGCATCCATTGAAGACAAGATGAAAGAAAACTGGTTGAGTTTGTTAAAACATATACAGAGAAGATCGGGGAATTCTCCTATTAGAAGAATTGAGGAATGGAGGCATGATGGGTTGGATAGAGGTAAAGACCTGCCTAAGAAGATATAGATAGAGGTGATTAGGAGAGATACGTCTCTGTTGGATTTGGATTTGGATTAGAGTATTACGGTGGATAGAAAAAAGAGAAAGGAAAGGATTCATATGGTTGACCACTTATAGTCTTGTATTGGTTCATGTAGCTAATCTTAAGTTTTTTGGGACTAAAGCTTAATTGTTGTTGTTGTATAGATCTCTGATGAAATGCCAGAATTGGAAAGTAGGTTGTATCCTTTCTGTGGCGTTGAAAGACACAGTAGAAAAGGTTGTGACTACTAGGAGTCTTAGCATGAAAGATTACTTTATTTTGAAGATAAGAGCAAAAAGTTCCTTCCTAGATCAGTTAATTGATTCCCTGGCTATAATGGATAAGCCATGATAAGAGTGGAAAGAAAGAAATGAATAATTGGCAATCCTCTCTTAGATATCTCCCCCCCCCCCCCCCCCCTTCTTCCATAGTTAACTGGGTTGAAAGCCCTCAACTCCTCATGTTCTATTTTATTTACGTTTTTGCATAAGAAAATGGTTCAATTATCCTCTTCCCATGAGGAAATGTTAGCGCTTCATTCATTTTCATTTTTAATACTTTTTCAGAACGAGATGCACTCCTCTTTCTGCTCTTCCTTTCTAGGAAAGAAATCCATTGTCATTGTCATATATAGATTTGAAGTGTTGGAGGAAAGTGAGTAATGCAAAGATTCTAAATTATTTGGCTACCTTCATTCATTTATTTTCCCCTTTCCAAGGAAGTGTCTTGAGTTTTTGCCTTCATGGTAAGAGTAAAGGCTAAAGTTCTTTTTTTTGTTATTCTAACTTGCAGGTATTGTTGGAAATCTTGAATTAAATAAATTCTCTGGGATCTGTAACTGGTTTAAATTCTCATTTTACTTGTCTTAGCTATGCAAGTTGGACACCATATGCTTTATTTCTTCTACTTTTGTGACACATTGATGTAATCTTCATAGTTGATTAATTTATTCCACGATTGTGATGGTATTATTTCATGAAGATGATCGGTTTAGTTCTGTCTTTATTGCTGAACATTGTTAATTGTCTTCATTATTGAGCATGGTTTTTTCATCAATTCAATGTGTACCTCTGCTTTTTCAGATATCATTTTGCTTAGCAATAAATACTAAGATCATAGCTTTGGTAGGTCAGTTATTTATTACTTTGTTAGTAATAGTTGCATTTTTATGAAGCGGCAAGAGTCTAGAAGAAAGGGCAACTTGAGTGAACCAAGTAAGGATTTTACCTTCTTAGTCTTCTAGAATTCTCTAGCACAATGGTTGGCTTACTAGTGTACGTATACATGGTAATTCGCCAATTTACTGTGTATATATGAATAAATAGCTCCCTTCTTCTGAGTTTAAACTTTTAGATAAACATGTAATTTACCACTGGCTATTGTTACAATGTGTATATATATATGCCTGTCTGTGTGTATTCATGCCTATCTTCTTCTCTTATCCTTTTTTGGGTTATGTTCACGTATTTGTTGATTATCAGAATGATGGATGTGTTGTTTGGATTGTGGTCACACTGGGGCATTCATCTTTCAGAATTTTGCTGAGGGAGGTGTATGTACCACATAACGTCATTTAATTTTGTTCCCAGATCATTCCTTTGCCTTGTCTTTGATTTTGCATATATATTTTCTGATCTTTTGTCAGTGTGTTTAATTTTGAATTAGCTTTTTGATATTAGGAGTCTTCATAGTAATATTTATGTGTGAAAACAATCATATTGCATTGTTATTTTAACAAGCATGTTTCGGAGAATGCTTTAGTAGAGAACTGGAACTGTATTACAGAGAGTGAATTGAAGACCCAGAGATAATGGTAAGTAGCTTAGAGAATGCTTTTGGACAGCACATGTTATCTGCCATCCAGAGGACGTCTAAGTCGTCTCCCCCGCGAATGAGTAATAGTACCTCTTCCAATTCCATGAATTCTTCGTCCTCATTTATTGCATTCAAGGAAGAATATATAAAAAAACTTGCCATTGAAGTACATGCAATTTTTAAGTCTCTCAAGTCTTAGTTAAATTGAATTGCTTGAAGGTTTTTGTGTAATCTAAACGTTGGCAATGGATTTGTGGTTCTAAAGCACAAGACCTGAGGACTACACAATTTTGGTGCGAACATTGATGTGGTTTTTCTGGGGGAGTAGCCCTGCTGATGCTGCTGCTGCCTTTTTACTGCTGTTTTCATTAATGAGAGAGAATCCAAAGGATGAAGAGGATGAGCCTTATATTGTACTAATAGTCCCGGCACTCGGAATGTGTCAATGATCAGCAAATGATTATGAATTATTTTTCTTGAGAATGCAAAGGTTTTGGATATACTTGTGTCTGCACAGAATGTAGCCATTTCGAGCAATTCGTGATTGTCTGGTGCATTTGTTCAATCTGTATTAAGTGCTTCTCTTTTATTTTTAGGTCATTTAGATAAGACTGAAATTTAAAGGTTTGTTTGATAAAATTAAAATTTGAATATTGAAATTTAAAATTAAGGTTTGAGTGGTGAAATTTGAAATTTAAATTAATTATAATTTATTTTGATAAAATATGTTATTATAATTTATATTAATATTAATAATTAGATGGTTTTTTATATATAAAAATCTAAATAATTTTTGTTAAATATTTAATATTATATGTTATTAAATATATTTAATAAAATAAAATTTTAATTGATTAATTTTAAATGTTTAATTAAATTACTAATAATCACTTTCTTAAAATCTTAGACAATGGTATTGCCCCGTGTGCTCTTTTCTCTAGTTCCCATTTAAATAAATTTATCTTTATTAAAATTGAGTTTTCACTTATAATTCATGAATAAAAGCATCGTTTAATTATATTAATTTTTTAAAAATTTTTAATCTCATTGCTTTTTTAATATATATATATATATAATTCAGTTGTTGGCCCTACGTTTTCTGTCAAGGGAAGTAGGATAATTTTTCACAAGCAAGAAATAAGGTTAATATTCAATCCTTGAATTTAAAACTTATAATATTTTTTTAATAATAATAATTATTATAATTACAACCTAGCTATCTTTTTTGTATAATATATTAAGAATCTTTAATTTTATTAAGGACAATAATAAGCACTACTTCTTCTGCTCTTCATTTGCTAAATATATATTTACTATGTTAAAACATAAATAGTTTATTTTTTTTAATTTATTCAAAAATAACTGTTTATTTTTTAAATATAGACGTATTTATTTTTTTAAAATTTTACTCATACACTACTTTCACATTAATTAATTAACATTATAATTACTTATAATTAATTTATTTTAATAAAAAATGACAATACGTTCTCTTACTAAAAAAAATAAAAATTTTACTTAATTATTTTCTCTATTATTCTCTATTTAATGAAGAGATAAAGAGAAAATAAATGAGAGAATTGAAGTGATGAGATGTAATTAATGAAATAATATTTTGTTAAAATTAAAAAAAAATATTAAAATAAATATTTTATTTTTTTAATAAAATTTTATAATTTTTTAATATGCAGAGTATTGATAATTAAGTCAATTATTATTTTTTTTATAGAGGGAGAAAATAAAACGAAAAATCGCATTAGCCCAACCTGCGCTCCTTTCCTCCCTTTCCTCGCAACCCAGCAATGTTCAGAAGATAAGGCAACCATCTCAAGAACAAAAGCACAACCTTACTCCATTCACCCCCGCCTGTCTTCTGCAATGGAGGCCAATCTCTTCACGTTACCCACGTCCAAACCCCCACCGCCAGCCTTACCCTTCAATTCCAACTCTCTTTTTCTCAAATCCCACTTCAACAACCCCTTCAGCCCCACCATCCACCGCCGTGGTGGCCATCTTCGCTCCAATTGTAGAAATTTAACAATCCGAGCAGCCATTAGCAGAACTAAGAAAGAGGAAACTGTTGAAAGTGTTAAAAAACACCTTCAAGATTGCTATCTTCTGGCAGGCATTAGCTACAAAGGGTTCACTGTTAAGCAATTTCAAGAACTCAGGAAACAGCTACCAGAAAGCGCGAAGCTTTTAGTTGCGAAGAATACTCTTGTTTTTAAAGCCATTGAAGGGACTCCGTGGGAAGCCTTGAAGCCGTGTATGAAGGGTATGAATGCTTGGCTTTTTGTCCACAGTGAGGAAATCCCAGCTGCATTGAAGCCTTATAGAGAGTTTCAGAAGGAGAGGAAGTTGGACGATAATGATTTTACTGGGGCTGTTTTCGAGGGGAAATTTTATGGCCCTGGGGAGTTTAAGGCTTTGGAAACTTTGCCATCGAGGGCAGAGGTTTATGCCAATATTTTGGGGTCAATTAA
This sequence comes from Voacanga thouarsii, assembly GCA_026120185.1. Lineage (NCBI taxonomy): Eukaryota > Viridiplantae > Streptophyta > Magnoliopsida > Gentianales > Apocynaceae > Voacanga > Voacanga thouarsii. The sequence goes on along the minus strand of JANUWF010001050.1, from coordinate 243,031 downwards.
GGGCCCTGCATCCGCTGTTGTTGGAACCTTGCAAGCCCCTGCTAGGAACTTAGTCATGGTGCTTCAAGCCTATGTCAAGAAGTTGGAGGAGGAGGGTAGTCCAGGACAATAGTTGTCATTCTTGTTTGTTGTATTGATAGCAATGCCGCGTAAGTGTTTGTCAATTTGATTTCAATTTTTTGCCATATGCTAGTTAGAAAGTTTGTAGATTCCTTTTTCCTGTTGTATAATTTGATGCTGATCTCGTCGACTTCTGTTCCTGACTTTGAGAGTAGAAACCATCTGTCTTGTAACTCTTTACTTCAAAAGAAAAAGAAAAAATGAATGGTTCAGACATTTCACTTAAGGGCGTCTTATATATGAACAAACACTTGTCCTATAATAGTAGCAATGAAATTTCCACTCTTTCTGAATTCTATGAGCTTAAATAACTGCATATAAATAAAGAATAAAAGGCATCTGAATAAACATCACATTTTCTGGGTTAGGACTATTGATCTTTAATTGCTACTTTACGTCCACATAGGTATGATGACTTAGTTGATCCACGGAGGTGTTGGACAGAGCAGCAACAGACTTTTGGCTGCTGTAATTTGTCTTTAATTGAGCAACAGCTATTCTGTTTTCTAATATTTAAATCTGAACTGGATCTGAAATTGTTTGATTGATGAGATCAAACTCGTATATAGTGGAAAGAACATGCGATTTCACATGTTGAGAAATATTTTTGACTGAAGGTCAGTTTATGTGGTTTTGAACCACGAGCTATTATTGCAGTGTTAATCGAGTATAGTATGTAGATGGAAGTAGAGCAACGTGGAGCAGTATTTGGTGCAACACTTTGTAGTTCAAGTTAGATGATTTTATGTGCAAGTGCTTTAGCTTTGGACTTGAAGATATATTCACCTGAGGATACAATTACTCTACAAAGTTTGTCAGTTGAGCACCACAGTAGTTTGATTCTGAAGCTCCCTTTTCAAAGATGATGGAGTTTCTGTTGCTATTATTTGACTATTTCTATAGCTGGATTAGTCATCTTCATACTTTCATCTGGACTATAGGATTACCTTTCTAGTTCTAGTGTAAGTGCTAGCTTGTTTCATAACTAGTCCAACTCAGCCAATATGCATAAATCCTGATAGATGGTCATGCAAATAAGATCTACTTTTTAAGGATGTCAAATGACAATTAAATTGCATTCTGCCTTATCAGAAGTTGAAAATCTTGGCCATGATAATCTCAGTACAACATTTATTATGAGATCTTGATCATGATAATCTGATCACAGTTAGTGGGCATCTAGTGCCACTGTCTCCAACCCCCAAGTAGCATTTTTGCTATCCTAACTCAATCGTTTGCTTACTTTTTTACTTCAAGTTTTGTTTGGCTCTGAAAGCATTTCATATTATCCACTGATTTTATATACAGCTCTTTCATTGTATGTGTTTGAGAAACTGTAAAGTGATGACTGTTCTCTCTTCCATTTGAAGCATTTTTCATAATGAAGGCGAAGCATCTGTGATATAGAAGCTTAACCCTGTTCTCCTGACACATTCAATAGTTGCTCAGAAATTTTTGAAAAATGCATAAAAGGATAAATCTAATTATTCGCAGAGAATGGTGAATGTGGGACTAAAGTCTGAAGGTCAAGTTGCCAATCAAACCATTTTTCCAATGTCCACTATCCAGTTGAGCCGGCTCATACGATTATCTTCCCGACCTTCTAGATATTGGAAACATTTTCTGTTCTCAGGAGGGTGGTGTTTTTCAAATAAGCAACCAGCATCTTTTTTTGGCAAACAGGGCTACAAGTTATCTGCATTGTTCCATACCTCCTACTGTAGTGATCTTATATTTTCCTATGTTCCCTAGGATGCTTGTTGTAGTTCTTCCCTTCTAAGATCTTTGCCTGTGTCCCATGTCTGGTTTTTCATCTGATCATATCCTTTTGTGAACTGCAAAAAAGTATTTGAGTCAATAGATTATCTTGTAGAATAAGTGTTGGGGGATGAGGTTTTGACTAACCTATGTCATGACCACAAGAAATTACATGAGCCATCCAATTCCTACACTATTTCATATTTTTGCAATGGTATATGCTTATCTTGTAAAACATTTGTTTTTTTCATCTAGCATCATGTTTTATTGATCTAGCATTGTATACATACTTGTTTGTAATATTAATTTAGAGATACATTCTCATTTTTTTAGATCAGCTGGTAATGACATTGTAAATTTCTGTGTCTCTTGAAACCACTGCCCTTGGGCTGGTAAGGGACTAACAGAGGCCCAACACAGACCGGCCCTCCCTTGCTTTTTCAGTTTTAACTTTTTTTTATTTTTAATTAAGTAATTTACTTTTTTAAATATTGATATATATTTATTTTCTAGAAAAGTAATGGTAATTATTCATGATTAAGAAATTTTTATTGTTATAAAAACATTTAAAAGTGTCGAAAGAATTTCATACAAATATTTTGTTTATACTCTAAAATTTGAATCATAAAATTATTTATAAATGCAGCACCTTGAAATGGTGGGAGATTTGGTTTAGACTTACTAATTTCATATCGTAATAGTAATTAACAATTCATGCATTGAGATTGAATGAGTAGCGTCAACATTCTTCCCTCAAATCTATAATTTTTCAATATGATATCATAAGCATTGACATCATCATATCTAACTCTCTAAATCTCTTGAGTTGGTCGGGATAATTGGTATTGAAATTTTCACACTAATGTTTTAAGTTCTAACCTTTGAAACATTAGTCATGTGCATACCTTTGAATAGCAAATACGAGTCTTTTTGTTAATTAAATTTTTTTTAAAAAAAAAACCTCTAATGTGTTCATATGCAAGTAAGAGATATGCTTTGAAATAAAATATAGACAATTATGCGATGTTTGAAGTGTCCCAATTCAAGTAACGGGTCAGTCCTGATCACTTTATGAGTCAACCCGACCCGGTAGTTCTTTCTAATAATAATAATAATCTATGTTTATAAATTTTTTTATAATTTGTCAAAATATAAAAAGGTCTGTAACACTAGAAAATACTATAAGAAGCATGCGCATAGGATAGGAGCTTAGTTTATGCAGGGGTTGGTAGAGTACAAATTTGTTAATCAAAGTTGCATGCAGACTTTGTTATAGAAATGCTAAGATTGATTTCTTTTCCACTTTTTAAGATTTGAGAGCCAAAATAGTTAATTTGACTTCTAAATACTAATATGACAATTAATAAACGGCTTAAATCTTAATTTCATCCTTGAATTTATATTTTTTTTTAACAATTATATATCTAAATTATATTTTGCCCCCATTGCACTCTCGAATTTATATTTTTTTTATAATTAAACCCCTGAACTATATTTTCATATATTACGCCCTTGAACTTATACTTTGTTTTGACAATTGAACCATAAACTACAATTGAACTTACATTTTTTTCTCTAAAAATCAAGGATAAGATTATACTCATTCCTATAAATTTAAGATAGCAATGTGCACAAAATATAGTTTAAGGGTTTAATTGTTAAAAAAATAAGTTTGAGAGTGCAATATGTGTCAAATATAATTTAGGAGCACAATTGTCAAAAAAAAATATAAGTTTAAAGACGGAATTGAAATTTAAGCCGTTAATAAACTAACTCATTTATTACACAATAATACACAAATTGTAAGATTTTTATAACCAAAAAAAAAAAGGGAAACTTTTATATACAAAGGTTAAGCTTTCGAATGGCGCCTTTATAAGGGGGTTACTCAAATCCATACGAGTAAGCAGAATGGAGTGCGTTCAAATAGGTCTGAAAGACTGTGATATGGTACTTCATCATAATAAGAAAGTTAAAATGGATTAGATTGCCATAATAACTGGATTTAGAGAGTGCCCAACAGTCTTCCTACATCCTGAACCAGAAATAACGTGAGATAACAAAAAGACAAGAACTAGAGTCCCTATACATCTCAACCAAAGATAGGGAAAACAAATACCAGAATTATTAAGCAAAGCAAAAGAAAAGGAAGAGGCAGGTCAATGTATGTGACTGACTTGGGCTAAGCCAAACACATATTAACTACTTTAGCATCTGAGGATAGCCAATAGAGACAAAAATTCCACTCCTTGATATGATTCTGATACCAAAAAATATGTTGAAGTTCCTGCACAGCTATTAATTTCTCTAACTCAGAATTCAGGTCAGATTCTAGATGCTCCCTATCCTATCTGCAGACCTATGGCTTACTGTCAAGGCAACTTTCCAACTGATATAGGAATTAGCAAGTTTTAAGTGACAATGAGACTAAAATCCTTCAACTGAAAGAACCCCTATAGTAGCAAAGCAGCTATCAGAATGTCTATAAAGAGCTCTTTCCTACTGATCCAGGAATTAGTAGAGTAACAGAATTTTGGAGCAAATTAACCCAGGATCCTACAGTTAGAAAGAACCCAATAATAACAAAGCATCTGTCAGGATAATTTAGATGTTAAGGCACTAGCCAGACAGATCTCCATGTCAAGCCTTATATGAAAAACATTGACAATGGGATTAGTTTCTTCCACCTAAACCTATAATATTTTACACATGTTTGGCTAGGATAGCCTCAACAACACCCTGAGCTATGGGATGATAACATTCACGGGATTCTGAGAACACCCTATTAGCAAAAACTTTCTGTTCTTCCTTTCCTGTACCTTGAACAAGAGCAGTGTAGAGTGGACGGAGGTACTTCATCCTCCCAACCTCTTTTAATGTCTTCTCGACCTCACTATAGTAGTCTCTGCACTTGGAAAATATTGCCAGCTGAAGAAAAGCCACCTTGACCTCATAATCTTTTGATTCTGAAAGCCTGTAGCGAGCATCCAAAGCTAAGATCTGCATAACAATCTCAATTTTAGTAGGATTAATGGCCTCATAATCTTGGAGTAACTTCTCTATGTTTGAAATACTTGGGTATGATTGGCCAAGGATTTTCCCAAATCCATTTCAATCCAAATTTTCACTTTAATTTTAAAAAAAAATTATTATCTTATATATTTTCGTTTCTCAAGAACTGTTATATACTCACAACACATCATATTATCTCCTTTTAACCCCACTTTAGGGCTCATCTGACCTTACATATTTAATATTCCCTCCATCCTAACTAAATTGACCAACTTACTATTTTAGACTGTTTCAAAAAAATTGACACTTTCCTTTAAAAAAAATTTACAATATAATTTATTATAAAATAATCAATATAGCCCACATATATTATTTTTATATATTTAGATTTGGCATAAAGTATTATAAAATCCACATGTTTCCTACTTTTATTATACTCTATTATTATTATTATATTTCAACTTTTACTTTTGCATAAAATCTCGTGTCAAGTCAATTGCTATCAATTTTAACGGGACGAGGAAGTAATTTTTATTATATTCAAACAAACTTATTTCAATTCAATCGTTGTCCAATTATACCCCTTAAAACTGCCAAACAAGAGTATCCATTAACCCTTTTTTCCACCCATTTCCGCCAGATAAGGGCTGCAAACAACCTATAAGCAACAAAATGTCCACACAAAGCTGGCCAACCTAATGACAAAAAGATTCACAAGTGTCATTTTTTGACATATCTAGAAACATCATGGAATAGAATGCTCATCAAAGCCCAAAGCCCGTTCATATCAAAAGGAAAGTTGGAAGCACAGAAACAAGAATAATTTCCAGTTTCTTTTACACAAAATACTTATAGTGCAATAATACAGCTCGAAAGAAATGTCCCATGAACAAGCCTAACAACAAGAGTTTCATTTCAAAATACCCATACCTGTGAAGCTTCGACAGATTTCGGCAGGTACTCCAGGTAGAGTTCCCATTGTTGTCCTTGCCAGTCAGAAACCTCATCCTCTCTTGGCATCCTTCCTTGTTTAAACTCATTAGCCAGTGATACAATGTTTGTGTATATGCTGGAAGCTGGCTCCATGGCATCTGGAGGAATGCCAGTACCTTCAGTCCATAGTTTTAAGTCAATCTGATTCTCTATTCCAGGAACATTAACTTTCAGAAATTCAAGAAACATGTCGGTGTCAATAGATTGAAACTTGAAGGTAGAAATATATTTTTGGAGGAATTCATCAAACGCAGGCCGTCCAATCTGAAAATGAGAAATGGAAACCAGCCCAGTCAGGCTCTTCAAGCAAATAATATCCAGATAAATTATTTCTATCTTTTCTATTAAATGAATTAACTGCAATATTCTCTTTGACATTATAGAGTAAACCACATGCAGAAATCTTACAAATGAAAAAGCCAGCTAGTATAAGTAGAACTTAGAAGGTATTAATGAGATAGGCTAGAAACAACATAGTGACCTGTCTCTCAATTCGCCAAAGAAACTGGAAACCTTTCTCATACGGAACTTGAGAATACACATCATCTGGGTCCACTCCTTTCTGATTCGTTTTCAGTTTTGTAAACTCCATGTTATCCTTAAATCTCTCCACGGCCTCAACAAGTTCCCTCCAACCAATTCCAATATTTAATGCAGCTCTTTCTTGCCCCTGCACAGCTTCAACAATTCGCCGCTCTGCATACGTTGTAAAACCCTACAAACACACAAAACTTATGCTCCAGCATAACTTATTGGAAAATTACATAAGCACAAGATATCTAGTTACATCACATAGTTATAAGTCAGCAAAATGCCTGAGAACTACCATTCTGAGATCGCAAACACAAGGAAAACAAAAAATGCATTTTATATATATATAAACAAGAAATGCAAAAATATCACTATGCATAAGGTAACTTCTCTCAGACATGGATTTTTATGCTGCTTCTAAAGGGAAGCTCCAAGTAACAAGTTTAAAACATCATCACTGGAAGATCATTGATAATCTAATTCTAACCATAAAAGGGGTCCTAATCATGTTAATTATACAAAAGGAACGAACTACTGTCATCAGGTATGAGTTACACTAATAACAACCCAAATAATCTTACTTCCAATTTTCTTTCAGTTCTGTTATTAAGCATAATAAATCTCCAGTAAATTAACCAACATCAACTAATACAACCAGAGATGCTGTATTTAACAAATTTGCATCCTCATCTATAAAGAAGCTTCCATTTCCTGAAACCACATGTCTCATCCAAAATTCAGGGCAGAGCAGTTAGCAAACTTCCACATTCTAAGAGTTGACCAGACTGCAAAACACCAGAAGTAAATTACATAAAACCGATAAACTATTGTTCACTAAAATCATACCAAGAATCCATGAGTCAAGGTTTTTATCTTTTCCCATTGTATATGCCATATAAAGAAGTTTCCTATATCCATACCCAATTGTGGCACAAACTACAAAATAACACCATGATATCAAAATTTAACTAAACAGACAAATATACCTCATTCAACCAAAAGTGCTCATTGTTCTTGTTAGTGATCAAATTCCCTGTCCAGCTATGAGCAAGCTCATGAGCCACCACCTGTGCACCACTGGCATCCCCCTTGATCACTGTGGGTGTCAAGAATACCATTCGCGGATTCTCCATCCCTCCATAAGGAAAACTCGGGGGCAACACCAACAAATCAAACCTCTCCCAATCATAAGGTCCAAAAAGCCTCTCACCGACCCTGATCATCTCCTCAGTGCCTGCAAACTCACTTGCGGCCGCATCCAGAACTGCCGGTGCAGCCTCAGAGTAGACCCTTGTGCGAGGGCCGACTTCCTTAAATCCCAACTCTCCCACCGCAAAAGCAAACAAATAAGGTGGGATAGGCTGCTCCATCACAAACTCCTCCACCACCCTATCATCACTACACCACATGGAATCATCACAAGCCCCTCTGGCCTCCGATGACCCCGCCACCGGGGCACGCCTATCCACATGTTTTGCGGACATCACAGCCGAAAGCTGGCGGGGTATGTTCAACTTAGCATCATAACAAATGCGGGCAGCAGGGGTGTCTTGGCAAGGGAAAATGGACCTGGCATGAATCGACTGGCACTGGGTGTAAACAAAGGGGAACAATTTGTTAAAAGTCTGCGGCGGCAAAAGCCACTGAAGGGCTGAGCTGGAAGGCGAGGTTTTCGAGGTGATAAGGAGTTGGGAATGGTTAGAGAGAGAAACGATAAGGGCCTGGCCTAAAACGGAGTCCGGAGTAGGAGGGCTGAAGGTGTAAGGTAGAGGGGCACCGGTAGAGGGATCGATGACAGAGGTTATGGAAAGAGAGCGGGTGTCAAGAGTGAAGGGACCAGTGTGTGGGGTGGGAAGGGAGAGGAGGGTGGAGGTGAAAATGGTAGATGAAGGAAAATCAAAGTAGAAGGTGAGGGAGATGTGGGTTGTGAGAGGATGGGTGGAATCAGTGAAGGAGTGGGGGTCAAGGGAAGCCATGGAAGGAGGAGGAGATGGTGGAAGAAGGAGGAGAAAGGGGCTGAGGAATTTATGGAGTGGTTTGTTGGAGAATGGAGAAAGAAGGATGAAGAAGAAGATTGTAAGAATCTTGAAATGGAACAAATTTTTGGAGAGAATGAGTGTAGAGTGTGTTGAGGTATTCAGTGTAGGGTTTAAATTTGGAGGGAGAGTGGAATAAAGGTGGAGGAGTTGACTCATCAGATTGCAGAATATGTTTTCTTAATGCTCTAATCTTTGTTAATTTGCCTAAATTATTTACAAGTAATAATTGTTTAAAAATAGAGAGAATATTTCAAGAATAACTTGTCTAACTCTTTATTCAAATTTTTGCATTGGATTAAGAAAGGTTGTTGATGATTTTCTATTTTGTAAAGTTATAATTGTCATCAACATATACCACCTCTAAGTTGTGTCTAAAGAGACTAAATGTATATATTTTTAAGAAAAATAATTTTTCTAATTCTCAGACTATTTGAAAAATCTAATCTTTATTCTTCAAGTATTAAAAATGCTCACGTATCACGGTCAATTGTCAATTTTGTCAATTATGTAATATACGCATAACAGTTTAATGATACTTTAATTTTTTTTTTTGCATTACTTATTAAAATGTCATTTTCTAATTTTATTTTAGATTTTTTTTTTTTGGGTCTTCTATTCTTCTTCTCCTCCATTAGGCTATTTGATGGAGATAGTAGGAAAGAAAGAAAAGAAAAGGAAATATTACTAAATGTGAGCCCACCAACTTCTCTTCTTTCATAGGCTTATTGGACTGTGGTTTTTATTTTAATTATTGGGTTAAGATCCATAAAGCTAAAGCAATTAAGTATTATAAGTTGAGGGGTTAAGTATAATTATTTAGTTATGAGACTTTTATTAACTTCTTTATTATAAGCAAAGGCATGTTCTAAACGGTTACGTTATTTTTTAAACTATTTCAGAAGAGGAGAAGAGTGAAGATAATGGAGAATTTGAGAAGGGACTTGAGCCTTTGTCATCAACTCTTAGTAAGTTAGCTTTCCTATTGTGTTTTATGGTGTTTGTAACTTAAGATTGGGATAAATTTGTTAGGAAATATATCGTTTTAGATTAGATTTCTAATGTAAATATCGAATGTTTTAATAAAAAAATTTACTTTCAGAAATTATTTGTGAATTTACATGTTATTTGTACACAATTACGTTTGGAAAAGATCCATTATATTTAAGTAAGTGGTCCATGTGAATGGAGGTATTTTACAGTAAGGTATAGATCGCGGGTTACTTAACACATAAACGTTCATTTTTAACTATTTGATGAGAATGAGAATCTCATCATATCTAGGTTATTATGTTGTGAATTGCAAATGGGGTATGGATTACCTTTAACCAGTGAATAGTCCACTCACTTCATGATATAAGCGTATTTCGAATACGTAAAACAGGATCTGTAGTAGTGGTTTCTTAAAGAACTATATGGTAGAAACCTAGACTACTACTGTTACAACGTGGACTAGTACTCTACGACTTAAGTATGAGTTGGTGGTCTAACGAAGTTGGAAGTATGTATTTTGATATACTATAGTTGAGGTTCTATCGTAAGGCCAATATACTTGCATGTTGGGTATTTGTAACTAATTAGTTAAGACAGACATGTATAAGATAGTTTCTATACTATATCGTCCCTTGTGGTTGTTTGAATGATCTAAATATCCAGGGCTCTGGGAAATATAACTTGGATGTTTGCTTTAGGGTAGCTCCCTTGGAAAGCGGAAACAATCCAGGAAGTCGTGGATCATTGGACTAGAAGTCTAAAGATGGTAGATGTCATTTAAAAAGGTGTTAGTACACTTCTTCCTCTTTAAATGTACGGCGATGTATAGAGGGGTATTTTAGTCATTACACCTGTAGGTCGGAGACTTTGCTAACGCAGCACTGGCCTTGGGGTTAATATTTTCTTATGGTGATATTAGGAAATATTTAAATGCAAAATACAGCTATTTATATATGATAAGGGTATTTTGGTCATTTTAGTAGCCAGGACGGTGTGTCTTTTGGTCATCAGTATAGACCGTGAGTCCTAATTAAATATAGACTAAGAAATTAGTCTTAAATTAAATTAAATATATTTTATTTTATTTAAATAGTTTAATTTAATTATTAGGTTAGAATGAAATAAAGGTCCATGGCGAGAGAGAATTAATTAAATTAGTTTTGTGAGTTAATTAATTATTCAAGGTTTTGGCCCAATTTGAATAATTAAAGATTAACATGTGAATAAACTAATATAGGTTTATTTATTGGACTAATTTATTGTTGGATCGATCAATTAATGGATATAATTATTTACTCCAATAATTGCGAATTAGACTAAGAGTGCAATTACGTTCTTTTAGTGGAGTGGAACGTAATTAATAAATTATTTTTATTGACAAAATAATTTATTAGAGCTTAGTCTAATTGTATCCGATTAGGTCCCTTCAGTGGCTCCTAATTATGGGACAATAATAAATTATAATTTATTTATAATTTATTAATGAAAATTGCAGAAAACAAAAAATCGTATTTTAGATGGAATATGATAAGTGGAAATAGTTGTGTTCAACTATACTTTTCTTATTCTATCAGGACTCGTATTTTGAGATAGAGTCATTAATACATATTGGTTTATGACTCTATCTCGATATACGTGAGAAACATCATTGTTGTTCTCTGAGTTTTTCTCACAATTTTTGTATAAATCCACCCTCGACAAAGAGATAAACAAAATACGATTAGCAATTTTTTTGTCCAATGAGATTACATTGAAGAAGGCTTGGGGGTCTGGAGTATTACCAGAAGGCCAAAGACTTCAAGAATTGTATTGGTGAAGACAATATCTACAAAGGTATGACATGTTTTCACGTATTCTCAAGGTTTAATTTGATTGACACATAAGCATGTCGATCCTATTACTAACAATTATTTGGGCCGAAAAATTAATTATTAATTGGGTCAATTATTTGGTTCTAATTAGAATAATTAATTAAGTCCAAAAAGTTAAACTAAGAGTCCAATGAGCCAGTCCAATTTAACCTAGGGTTTTATTTAGGTTAAACAGGAGGATTAGACATAACGTTGTTTTCAGGGCTTCTTCTCTATGAAAAAGCAGACGTCTCTCTCTCCAGAAAATATTCCTTAGTCTGTGAATTGTTCACCAAACGAAATTAGGCAGGCCATATATTGGAAGATCGAGAGTTTGGCGTTCACCTACATGCAAATATAGAGTAGAAGGCTTGTAGGAATCGCACCAGAGGTTTCCACCAGCACACCTATCTCGGTTGCACACATTCCAGTCCAGCCATCTTTGAGAATAAGAAGAAAATGTTAGAAATTTTTAACCCCAGAGTCCCGCCAAGGCACGACTGACGCCGGGTGAGGCTGCCAGCGCCGGCTCTGTTCGGGTTCTCCAGTTCTTCAGTTTTTCCAGTTTTTTTAGTTTTCACTTCCACTGTGTGCTCTGTGTTTTCCCCTTTCAAGCCTTCAAAATTATTCTTGAATCAAAGTTAGAGCGTTAGGATTCTAAATTGGGAAAAATTGATTAGAGAATTAATTATGTTATTTGGGTTTCAATTGAAGGTGAATAAGTATTTGGATGCTTGAGTGGAAGTTTTAAGAGATTCCAAAAGGCTAAATTCAGTAGGTAAGGAAATTGAATTTTTCTGTATTTGGTACTGGTTACTGTTTTCTCCAAAATCAATAATGTCTCTTGATTTCTTTATGAAAGTGATTTTTTGATTATATGAAAATGATATTGAGCATGGTATGTTAATTATTATTTCTGTACTAATGGTTATGTTCATTGGAAAATTATGAGTTTAAGTTAAGTTCTATGATTATGTGCTGATTTCTGATTCATGTGATATTGAATGCTTGTAGGTTTCGTTTTGGTAGGAAATTCCCAAACTTTATAAGTTATAAGGCCCTATTAGGGGGATACAATACCTAGAATAAGTTAAGGCTTTTCTTCTAATGGGATATAATAATTAGAAGATTGATCAATTAAGCCAAATTAAATCCCCAAGCATGAATTATTTTCGTGAATTAAGTTTTGTTTAAGTATGTATAAATGGTTTTTGGTGCACAAAACGGTATTTTTCATTGTCAAAGTGAGTGGTTAGAACTGTGTTTTTGGTTTGAAAAGTTGTAGATTGGATTTTAGGTGTTCTCAAAATTGCGTTTGCGCATTCCAGAACACACCCGGTGCCGACACCCTCGCTCACGGCCTACGCCAGGCTCACACTGGCTGGCACACCCCGTGCCGGTTGGGCTTCTCCAACCCGGCGCCGGGTACACTTTGTTTTGACTCCAGTGTCAGTTTTCCTCTGTTGAAGCGATGATTTTCTCGCTTGTTTCAATTACCATTATTTTCACTAAATAAAACACACCAGTTCGGTATTTATGTGCCAGATATGCCTCTTTTGGTTCAGTAATGAGTAAGGTTAAGAAATCTATTGTTCCTCTTTTCCTCCTTCTTCTTTCTTTGGGTGATACTTCGAGATCTTCACTTGGTGCGACCAACCCACCAGGAAAATATTTTAAGATGTCACGAGTTTTGTTGTACCCTAAATTCCTAAACTCTTTTGATTAAACGTTTTGTAAATGGATATGTATATGTAGCATGCTCAATCCCGGGTAAGCCAGATTTCCTTACTGAACTAGTAAGCTCACCCCTTATTTAACACTTTGCAGGTTCTCAATTAGATGAGAATGAGTTAGAAGAATGGTTTGTAGAGGATCTAGAGTGATTAGTTGTTTTTCATTTTAATTCAGTTTTATGTATATTTTGTTTTGAATTTAAAAATGATGTAAGGATATTATTTAAGTATTACTAGAATATTATGTTTTGGTTATTTATAGTATGTAAGAGTTCGACATTTCTTTTTTGGGGTGTTGCCATGTCATCCTCAGCTCCGGAGCATAACATTTAGTGGTATCAGAACAATAGGTTATACTTCTTAGGTTGAAACGTTATGGCAATAAGTATGAAATTGAGTAGTAACCTATAAGTTTAAAATTTAAGAAAGCGAGTAGCATAAGTGGTATTTGCTTATTCTTTCGGGATGTTGATTGTTTAGTAAATTATTTTCTTTTTCTTTTGTCGTTTTAGCTCGCGAGTAGCATTTCAGCAATGGCACGTGGTACAAAGAGGACTGCTCAAGAAGGTGAGGGAGACAGTGACAGGAATAGATCGATGGCTACGCAAGCTCGAGGGTAGACTAGCCGAGCTATCAGGGATCAGAGTTCATTCGCTACTGTGTCAACATTGCATGGATCAGGGGGCTATTCTATTGGGGTCGAACTACCCCCACCTCCCCTATTTGTGCCGCCAGCTGCTACAACGGGACCACCAGTCACAGTCGTGCCTAGTCCTAGTGCATCGATGGATATGCCGACTGCATTAGCTATGGTGGCTCAAGCAATGCAGAGCCAGCAGCTGCTACAGCAGCAACATATTAGAGTTCAATATGAATAGCTCAGATTGCAGGCGGAGAAACAACAGTTGCAGTGAGACCAGGAGCGTCGATTCCAGATGAATGACTTAGGAGCTTGATCGCTTTACGAGCGGATGAAGAGAATGGGACTCCAGACATTCAATGGTATGGGAGGGCCAGAGAGAGCGGAAGAGTGGATCGACTGGAACATCACTTTAAGACGACAGAAGTTCCACAAGATGTCAAACCGAAGGTGGTAGGTCCGTTTCTTGTTAGTGAAGCGCTATAGTGGTGGAAATGGGTGAAACCCATTTATTACCAGGGAAGCGAGCCATTTATATGGGAAAAGTTCAAGAAGATACTTCTGGAGCAGTACTTCCCGGACACTTTCAAGATTGAGAAGAAGAACCAGTTCTTTGGGTTGGTTCAGTCAGAACAAATGAGTGTGACCGACTACGTAATAAAGTTTGACTTGTTAGGTAAGTATGTGCCTGCAATTACTCGAGATCCCACTTCAAGGACCAACCGGTTTGTGCATGGAGTGTTGGCTATGATTCGTGAAAAGTTGTCTACAATCAGGCCCAGTACCTACAAGGAGACTTATCAGAGAAGCTTGGACATCGAAGCTGAGTTCAGGAGATTGGATGCAGACAGGGACAGGAAGAGATCCAGGTCAGTATTTAGCTAGGGGTAGGGGTCCAGGCCAGGATTCAATGAGGGTCAAAGGTTTAGACCGGCATCGTTGGGCCAGCTTGATGCTAAGAGGAGAGCTTTTCCTGGTTAGTCTAGGTCAGCTTTTTCAAATGCGCCGATAGTGAGTGCAGCAGAGTTGACAGTTTCGAATGCCGACACTTTATTTAAGGAATGCCCAACTTATGGCAGGAGGCACTTGGAGGAGTGCCGATGGGTGCTTGGAAGCTATTTCAAATGTGGCAAGATGGGTTACAAGATTAGCCAGTATCCTAAACCAGTGGCAAATCCGACACAAACAACAGTTAGTGCTCAGGTGCCTAAAGCAAGAGACCGGTGGCAAAAGAGTAATACTCAAGTGTTTGCTCTTACCCAGGAGGAGGCTGATACAGCTGATGATATGATGATAGGTACACTTCTGATTAATTTTATGCATCTGCTACTGTGTTATTTGATTGTGAAGCATCGCATTCATTCATATCTCGTAGGTTTGCTAAGGCCTTAAAGTCAGGTCCTACCCACCTAGTTGACTCCTATAAAGTAACAATAACCAATGAAAAAGTTTTGGTGTCTAACTTGGTACATAAAGGATGTCGGGTAGCAATTGGTGATGAGAAGCTTAATGCAAACCTAATCCAGATTAATGTGGTTAATTTTAACGTGATTTTGGGTATGGACTGGTTGGCTAATAATCATGCGTTAGTAGATCGCCAAGAGAAGAGGGTGCAATTTACCTTACCAGGTAGAGCTGTCTTCCATTTCCAAAGTGAGGGTAGAGTAGTGAGCAAGAGGTCTATGCCAGTGATTTCTGCGGTTAGGGCTTGCAAGAATCTGCGTCGAGGATGCGAGGCTTACTTAGCTAGCATGGTAGAGGTAAAGAAGCAAAAACTGTGAATTAAGGATATATCGGTAGTGAATGAGTTCCAAGATGTGTTTCAGAAGATCTGTCAGGTGTACCACCTGAGAGAGAGGTTGACTTCGAAATCAACTTAATTCCAAAAGCGGAACCAATTTCGAAACCGCCATATCGCATGGCACTAACTGAGCTACAGGAATTGAAGGTTCAATTTTAGGAGTTGTTAGACAAGAAGTTCATACGTCCTAGTGTGTCTCCATGGGGTACTCCTATATTATTTGTGAAGAAGAAGGACTGAAGTATGAGGATGTGCATCGACTATAGGGAGTTGAACAAGATCACAGTGAAAAATAAATACCCATTTCTCAGGATTGATGACCTATTTAACCAATTGAAGGGAACGAAGGTGTTCTCTAAGATCGATCTATGTTTTGGGTATCATTAGTTACGGATCAAACATAAAAGCATACCAAAAAGCACCTTTCGAATTCAGTATGGGCATTATGAGTTTCTAGTCATGCCATTTAGATTGACTAATGCGCCAGCAGCTCTCATGGAGTTGATGAATCGGGTCTTCAATGATGAGCTGACAGGTTCGTAGTGGTCTTCATAGATGATATCTTAGTATATTCTCCGTCTGAGGAAGCGCATCGAGATTATCTAAAAGTGGTATTGTAGAGACTTAGAGAACAAAAGTTATATGCTAAATTCAACAAGTGTGAGTTCTGGCTGGGAAGCGTGTCTTTTTTGGGGCATATGATTTCTGAGGAGGGGGTCTCCGTTAATCCTAGGAAGATTGAAGCAATAGTTGATTGGCCTAAGCCAACCAATGCAATGGAAGTTAGAAGCTTCATGGGATTGGCTAGATACGATTGGAAGTTCGTGGAGGATTTCACTAAGATTGCTACTCCATTGAATCAGTTAACCCAAAAAAGAGTTCAGTTCAAGTGGAGTGAAACTTGTGAGAGGAGTTTTTAGGAGTTGAAAAAGTTACTGACGTCGGCACTTGTATTAGCACTATCATCTGAGGCTGAGGGATTTTCTATCTACAGTGATGCTTCAAAGAGCGGATTGGGCTGTGTGTTGATGCAGAATGGTAAGTTGATTGCCTGTGCTTCTTGGCAGTTGAAGACCTACAAGCAAAACTACCCGACTCACGATTTGGAGTTAGCAGTCATAGTATTCGCGCTAAAAATTTAGCGATACTATTTGTATGAGAAATTATGTGAGATCTTCACTGATCATTAGAGTTTAAAGCACTTGTTTACGTAGAAGGAGCTTAACATGAGGCAAAGACGATGGCTAGAGCTACTTAAGGATTACGATTTGAAGATCAGTTACCACCCTGTGAAAGCTAATAGGGTAGTGGATGTTCTTAGTAGGAAGAGGTCTAACACTTCAGTAGCTCTACTCACAGATCAGGATCGACTTATCACGGAGTTTGAGAGGTTGGAATTAGAAGTGGTGCAATCGACTTCAGGATGTTTGGCTACTATGGTGGCACAATCATCTTTGGTTGAGAGAATCAATGAGACTCAGTTGGGGGATGTGGAATTGAAAAATAAGAGAGCAATGACTCTTAGAGGAAATCAGTTGGACTTTCAGATTCATACGGATGGCAGTCTTCGTTTCAGGGGCAGATTATGTGTTCCCAATGAGGAGGCATTAAGGGCCGAGGTACTTAAGGAAGCGCATAGCTCGAGGTTCTCCGTTCACCCGAGAGGAACCAAGATGTATCGGGATCTCAAGAAGTATTATTGGTGGAGTAGTATGAAGCGGAGTATAGCAGAATATGTGTCTAAGTGCTTGGTATATCAGCAAGTTAAGGCGAAATACTAAAGACCTGCTGGATTACTTAAGCCTTTAAAAATTCTGATATGGAAGTGGGAGCATATCACGATGGATTTCATCATTGGGTTACCAAAGACCAAGACAGGAAAAGACACTATATGGGTGGTGGTGGATCGACTAACCAAGTCAACGCATTTCATGCCTATGAAGGTTACGGCTTCTATGGAAGAGTTGATCAGAATATACATAGATGAGATTGTCAGGTTGCACGGGATGCCAGTGAGTATAGTGTCAAATAGAGATATTAGGTTTGTATCCTGATTTTTGAGAGTTTCAACAAGGCCATGGGAACCACCGTCACACTCAGTAAGACGTTTCATCCTCAAACTGACGGTCAGTCAAAGAGGATAATTCAAACATTGGAGGATATGTTGCGGACTTGTATGTTAGACTTCAAGGGAAGTTGGAGTGATAGTTTGGCATTGGTAGAGTTTTCCTACAATCACAGTTATCAAGCCAGCATTAGAATGACACTATATGAAACTCTTTATGGACAAAAGTGTAGGTCTCTAAGTTGTTGGGATGATGTAAGGGAAAGAAGTATAACTGGACCAAAATTGATACAGATTGCTTCAGATAGAGTATTGGTTATTCGGGATAAGATTGAAAGCTGCTCAGGACCGTCAGAAGAGTTGGGCTAATAGCAAACAAAGGCCATTAGAGTTTCAAAGTGATAAGAAAGTATATTTGAAGGTATCTCCTACGAAGGGTGTGATGAGATTTGGTAAGCGTGGGAAGTTAAGTCCAAGGTATGTAGGGCCGTATGAAATCCTTAAGAGAGTAAGAGATTTGGCTTACAGGTTAGCCTTGCCGCCAGCATTATCCAGGATACACGACATTTTTCACATATCCCAACTTCAACAGTATGTTTCGGACCCAAATCATAGTTTAGAAATGTTGCCTTTGCGAGTACGTGAAGACTTGATTTATGAGGAGGTACCGATAAAGATCGTGGATAGGAAGCTGCAAGTTCTAAGACAGAGGACAATACCTTACACTAAGGTGCAACAGTCAAATCACTCGGAATGAGAAGCGATTTGGGAGTTAGAGGAAGATGCACGCCAGAAGTATCCGTTCTTATTTGAAGACCAAGATGCGTAAGTTTCGAGGACGAAACTTTTTGTAAAGAGGGTGGAATGTGAGCCCACCAACTTCTCTTCTTTTATGGGCTTATTGTGTTATGGTTTTTATTTTAATTAGTGGATTAGAATCCATAAAGCTAAAATAGTTAAGTATTATAAGTTGAGGGGCTAAGTGCAATGATTTAGTTAGGGGACTTTTATTAATTTCTTCATTATAGGCTCAGGCATATTTTGAACGGTTACGTTATTTTTGAAACTATTCCAAAAGAGGAGAAGAGTGAAGAGAAAGGAAAATCTGAGAAGGAACTTGAGCCTTTGACATCAACTCTTAGTTAGTTAGCTTTCCTTTTGTGTTTTATGGTGTTTGTAACATAGGATTTGGATAAATTGTTCTTGAATCAAAGTTAGAGTGTTAGGGTTCTAAATTGGAAAAAATTGATTAGAGGATTAATTATATTGTTTAGGTTTCAATTGAAGGTGAATAAGTGTTTGGAGGCTTGAGTGGAAGTTTTAGGAAGTTCCAAGAGACTGAATTCAGTAAGTAAGAAAATTAGGTTTTCCTATATTTGGTATTGGTTACTCGTTTTCTTCAAAATCAATGATATCTCTTAGTTTCTTTATGAAAGTGGTATTTTGATTATATGAAAATTGTATTGAGCATGATATGTTAATTGTTATTTCTGTATCAATGGTTATGTTTATTGAAAAGTTATGAGTTTAAACTAAATTCTATGACTATGTGCTGATTTTTTATTCATGTGATATTGAATGCTTGTGGGTTTCGTTTTGGTAGGGAATTCCCCAATTTTATAAGCTATAAGGTCCTACTAGGGGGATACAATACCTAGAATAAGTTAAGACCCTTCTTCCAATGGGATATAATAATTGGAAGACTGATCAGTTAAGCAAAATCAAGTCTCCAATCATGAATCATTTTTGTGAATTAAGCTTTGTTTATGTATAAATGGTTTTTGGTGTACAAAACGGTATTTTTCATTATTAAAGTGGGTGATTGGAACTGTGTTTTTTGTCTGAAAAGTTACATGTTGGATTCTGGGTGTTCTGGAAATTGCGTTTGCGCATTCTAGAACACACCTGGTGCTGGCACCCTCGTTCATGCCCGGCGTCAGGCTCACACGGGGTGCGCCGGCTGGGTTTCTCCAACCCGGCACGGGTACACTCTGTTTTGACTCAGCGCCGGTTTTCCTCTGTTGAAGCGATGGTTTTCTCGCTTATTTCGATCACCATTATTTTCACTGAATAAACCACACCAATTCGGTATTTATGTGTCAGATATGCTTCTTTTGGTTCAGTAATGAGTAAAATTAAGAGATTCATTGTTCCTCTTTTCCCCCTTCTTCTTTCTTTGGGTGATACTCCGAAATCTTCACATGGTGCAACTAACCCACCAAGAAGATATTTTAAGACCCCACGAGTTTTGTTATACCCTAAATTCCTAAACTCTTTTGATCAAATGTTTTGTAAACGTATATGTAGCATGCTCAATCCTAGGTAGATTTCCTTATTGAGCTAATAAACTTACCCCTTATTTAACATTTTGTAGGTTCTCAATTAGACGAGGATGAGTTGGAAGAATGATTTGAAGATGATCTAGAGTGATTAGTTGTTTTTTATTTTCGTTCAGTTTTTATGTATGTTTTGTTTTAGATTTAAAAACGATGTAAGGATATTCTTTAAATATTATTAGAATGTTATATTTTGATTATTTATGATATGTAAGGGTTCGACATTTTCTTTTTGGGGTGTTGCCATGTCATCCTTGGCTCCGGGGCGTAACACTAAAGTAAAAAAGTGGCATATTTTAATAAATAATACAAAATAACTTAGATGTCCTTAAACATATCTCGGACTATAATCTTTGAATAATTTTTTCATCTTCTACAACTAAATTAGTTTTCTGGGATTTTGTTTGTTGTGCATTTTCTCTCATTATTCTTCTCTTCAATAACTTGATAATCATGATCAATCTCTGGAGTGAGTTTCAAAGGCTGCTTCTAATAATTTCTTGCCCTCTGGATTTTCTTTATGGTTTTTTTAGGTTCATCGTTGACAATGATTTTGAGTTTTTTTTTTTTGTGAGATTCAAAAGGCTTTCGGGCTACAACTACATCTTTAACCTTTTATATGGTTGCTCAGCAAGTTTTGGCTTTTGCATCATATCATTTTTCTCTACCATTTTATGATACTGAAATTAAAAAGAGGAAGGAATGTGACTTCTTTATCGAGTATTCTCTTGAATTCAGGGAAGATGAGAGAATCATTTGTGTTTGATATAGGGATAATAAAGAAGTAATGAATTAAATTGAACATTTGAGTTTAAGATATTCGGAAAGATTTAGGCTATATTTGAATACAAATTGGATTGAGATGAGTTTGTAAAAATTTAATAAAATGTTATTAAATGTAGAGTAAATAAAAGACTCAATTATTAATGAGAGAAAAACAAATATGATGTATTGTGAGTATATGACAGTTTTTGAAAAATAAAAAAATTTAAATTAATATTATTTTAAATTAAAATTTTAGTTTAGATTGAGAAGAATTTTTTTCAAATACAACCTTAGAGAAGATTTTGGAACCTTCTCATATGGTTTGACTTCTTTATTTATTTTTTTATAGTAAAAAATGACATTATAAGTATTTCAATAAATCTATTTAACTCCATCTTGATCATTTTGATAGAATTGGCAATTGACTTGATCAACTAAGAGAATGGCAATGGCTATAGGATTTAATAATTTAGGAACAATTGAAAATTATTTGATAATTGAAAGATAAAAATTAAAATTTTGAATAGTTTAAAGATCACTAAAATTAGAGTTACAGGCAAAAAATATACTAAAAAATATATATACTTTTGCAATTATACTTTACATTTAAAATTTAGTAATAATATCGTTCTTAAATTCAAATTCTTTCAAATATACCTCTCATATTTAAAATTTAGCAATACACTTTTTAAATTTAAAATTCAATAATAATATCATTCTCAACTTCAAATACTTTCAAATGTACCCCTCACTTTTAAAATTCAATCATAATACCCTTCTTAAATTTAAATCTTTTTAAATATATAATTTCGTCAAGAATCTAACGAGATACTTCACATTTAACCATTTAAAATTATGTGATTGCAATATACTCATTATATTTAAGAGTAAATTGGTAATATCAAATTTTGTCTTCTCCAAATAATAAACGTTTCTTGATGAGAATAAAAAAATTACTCTATCTCTATAAATCTTTCAGGAGCGATTTTGATTATAATAAATCTCTTTATACTAAGGAGCAGTGGTGGAGCCAGTGTATATTCAGTGGCCTCCACTGAAATTTTAAATTTTTTTAATAATAATATATAAATTAACCTCACTAAAAAATATTGACCCCACTAAAATTTTAAAAATTTTATAAATTGACCCCACTAAAAAAAAATACATAAAAGTCAATATAAAAACAAAATTAAATAAGTACTCTAAGGTGAGCTTCTCCAGACTCCAAAGTGGGCTTTCACTTTTATATACTTTTAAAACTGACTTGTCACTTTTATAAAAAATTAATGAGTTTTTAAAACTGACTTGTCACTCCAAAGTGAAAAGCCTTTCGTTGGCTACCATTACCAAAGTACAAGTTAAAAGCTTCTTGTCTTGGTCTTGGAGTTAGAGTTTGGAGAAGCACGCAGCAAACACAGAGCAAAAGCCAAAAGACAACTACTTGTCTTCTTTAGCGAATCAGCTCTACAACATCCCTATTCTGTCTTTTATTATTATTTTTTTTTGCTTCAACTCAGCCTTCACTCTTTAGCGTCTCCTCTGACTTTGTTAGTGTCTTAGAGAAGGTTTTTAAATTTTTTGAATAGAGATTCAAATTATCAATTTTATTTGTTTTTTTTTTCATTATTCATTAAAAGGTTTTTATCTTTTTATGTAATCTTTCAAGAGATAAGATTTGAAGGCTAGTAGTGAAAAGGGAAGACATTTTATGATTGTGTCATATATAGTGTTGTTAATGTTATTATTTAATTTTGGTTGTATTAATCTATTATATTTATATTATTGATTATTTTTTATGATATGATTCATATGAAAATATGAAATGTTGAGTGTTTGTTTGAATTAGTTGAATATTTATTAATTTTAATATAAAGTGAATATTTAAGTGATGATTGATTATTTGAAATCAACTGTAGTGCAAAATTAATATTTGAAATTATTTTTAATTACAATAGTTGTTTTCTTTTACTTTCAAATAATGGAAAGATACTTCAAGAGCAATTCACCATTGGAGTAGTCAAATTCGAGTCATGAAAGTAGTTATCAAGAAGATAAACAACAATCTTCAAAGCAAGCTTATGTTGAAATTGATTTAGAAAGTCTGCTTTCAGATCTAGGTCGTCGTATAAGAATACCAGCATATCATCCTAATAACCAAGATAAGGTAAGAAGGTTTTACTTATAAAAAGGACCTTGTCAACCACGTAATCATAATTTTGCACAAACAAATATTGGAAATGTGTTGCGTCGATTTAATCCCAATTGGTTTGATGAGAATAGTTGGTTGGAATATAACATATCAAAGGATGCTATCTTTTGCTTATACTGTTATCTTTTTAGACCTGATCATATTGGAAAACAAGAAGGTGGAGATTCATTTATTCTTGAAGGTTTTTCTAATTGGAATAAGAAGGATAGATTGAGAATTCATGTAGGTGGTCCAAATAGTGCTCACAATCAAGTTCATAAGAAATGTGAAGACTTGATGAATCAAAATCAGCATATTCAATCTGTTTTAGTTAAGCAATCAAATCGAGCTCGAAATGAATATAAAACAAGGTTGATTGCTTAGTAGATTGTCTTCGATTTCTTTTACATCAAGGGATAGCTTTTCGTGGACATAATGAATCAGAGGAATCAAGTAACCAAGGAAACTTTCTTGAGCTCTTGCATTTTCTTGCTGATCACAATGAGGCAATTAAAAATGTTGTTTTAAAGAATGCTCCTAACAATATAAAGCTAACATCTCATGATATTCAAACTGATATTATAAGTACTATAGCATGTGAGACAACAAATGCTATAATTAATGAGTTGGGTGATGATTTATTTGTTGTATTGGTTGATGACTCTCATGATATATCAAACAAGGAACAAATGGTTGTTATCTTGTTCTATTTGAATAAAAAAAGTTATGTAGTTGAGCGCTTTTTAGGTATTGTACATGTCTCTGAGACAACTGCTTTGTCACTTAAAGAAGCACTTAAGTCATCATTTTTCAAGCATGGATTAAGTCTATCAAGGTTACGAGGATAAGGCTATGATAGAGCTAGCAACATGTGTGGTGAATTTAATAGTTTGAAAAGCTTGATTTTGAAGGAAAATGAATTTGCTTTCTATATTCATTGCTTTGCTCATCAACTTCAATTGACTCTTGTAGCAGTTGCAAAAAATGAAAATCTTGTTGCTTCACTATTTTATAATGTTAATTCTTTAATCAATGTTGTTGGTGCTTCATGTAAATGACATGATACTCTTAGAGAAAGACAAGCTGTTAGGATTTTTGAAGCATTGAAGCATGGTGAACTTACAAGTGGAAAAGGTTTAAACCAAGAGGTTAGTCTTAAACGCACTGGTAACACTAGATGGGGTTCGCATTATGGCACATTATTGAGTATAATAATCTTGTTCTCATCTACTATTGATGTACTTGAAAATATTGTTGAGGAAGGTTGAATTCTGAGCAAAGAGTTGAAGCTCAAGTGTTGTTGCAATCGATTCAATCTTTTGACTTTATTTTTAGCCTTCATTTGATGAGAAATGTGTTGGGGATACAAATGAGTTGTTTAAGGCTTTGCAAAGAAAGAACCAAGACATTGTTAATGCTATGGAATTGGTAAAAAATTTCTAAGCAACGGTTACAAATGATGAGAGATGATGGATGGGATTATTTACTAGGTGAAGTGACTTTATTTTGTGAAAAACAAAGTATCTTGATTCTTGCATGAATGAGATTTATCTACCTCTAGGAAGATCACATTGTAAAGCTACTTATGTCTCTAACTTGCATCATTATCAGGTTGACTTATTCTATATTGTTATAGACAGACAACTTCAAGAGCTCAACAACCGATTCAAGGAGATTAACACAGAGTTACTTCTTTGTGCGGCATGCTTGAATCCAAGTAACTCATTTTCAACTTTTGACAAGAGATGATTGATTCGATTTGCTCAGTCTTATTCCTTTGAATTTTCTATGGTTGATCTTATGGAACTTGACAATCAACTTGAAACTTATATCATTGATATGTGCTCTAATAGTGCATTTTTTAATATCAAAGATGTTGGTCAACTTGTTGAGAACTTGGTTGAGACAAAGAAAAATATTGTTTATCCATTAGTTTTGTTGCTAGTGAAATTGGCTTTGATTTTGCGCGTGGCAATTGCAAGTGTGGAAAGATCATTTCAGCAATGAAAACTGTGAAGAATCGGTTGAGAAATCGAACGGGAGATAACTTGATGAATAATTGTTTGGTTACATATATTGAAATAAATGTATTTAATAATATTGACAATGAAACCATTATACAATAGTTTCAAAATATGAAAACTCGTCGTGGACAATTGTAAAATTTTTTTTACATAAATATGTATTTTTGTTGTTTCTCTATATATATTTGTGATAATATTATATATGTTATGTATGATAATCTTTATGTTATAATTTTTTGTACTAAGAATTGCACTGAGTCAAATTTCTAATTATATACTTTTTTCATAAAAACCATATAACCATTGAAAATGACCAAAATCTCTTCTACTAATAATTTTTATAATAATCTTTAATGTTTATTATAATAAAAAAATCATATAATTAGAATCCCTTCTACTAATGATTTTTATTATAATATTCAATGTTTGAGAGATTTACAGAAAAAAGAGTAATTTTTTTATTCTCACAAAAAAAGTTCATTGTTTGGAAAAGATATAATTGAGATTACTAATTTACCCTTAATAATAATGAATACGTTACAATCATATTCTTTTAAACGGTCAAATGTGAATGATCCTATTAAATTCTTAATGTAATGGTACATTTGAAAATATTTAATTTAAAAATTATATTATTTTTGAATTTTAAATGTGATTAGTATATGTAAAAATATTTAAATTTAAGAAGGATACTATTGTTAAATTTTAAATATAAGTAATATAATTATAAAATTATGCAATTGTAAAAGGCAATTTTGCCTTTTAACCCCTAAAATTATTTGTTAATTTTCTATTCTTTTACTATTTAGAAAAAATAATAATCTTTTTTATATTATATCATTATTTAATACTTTTTTTTTGTTAGTGTTAATTATACATGTCACCGGCAGTAGAAGACCATTATCACATTCCCCATACAATTTACATTTTGACAATTGATCTTATTTCTTTAATTTTCATCCACACAATTTAAGGCTTTATTTGCACACAAATTTTCCCCAAATCCAAAACTCCACTTTAATATAAAATAATATTAATTTAAATAATTTGTATTTATCAACAACTATCATATATTCGTATTCTCTCCTTTAAATTATATCATATTTTTTCTTTAATTCTCTTTAAAATTTTACATATTTAATATTTTTCATTACATCAAAATAAATTTATGTCAAACAAATCTTTATTTATTTACACTTTAAATAAAATTAAATAAATTTATTAAAATATCTAAAATACCGTTCTTTTTTATTAAAAAAAAATTATGAAGAAACCGATATAGATAGTCACGTTCCAAAATCTCCCATATGTCTAATACACCAAAACCAAATCTTTCTAAATAAATCAAACTTAAACCTTCAATTCCAATCGTTATAAAGATCATCTCTGAATTCAAGAATACTGAGAAAGAAGTCATAGTCATTCCTCTTTCAAATTTATAAAATGGTATATAAAAAAGATATGGTGCCGAAGCCAACACTCGCAGAGCAACCACACATAGAGATTAAAGATGTAGTTATAACCCAAAAAGCTCGCTGAATCCCGTGAAAAAAGAACTTGAAATCGTTGTAAAAAGTGAGCTCAGAAACCATAAGAAAAATATATAGAGGGCAAGAAATTACTAGAACCAGTTTCGAAAACTCCAAAAATTGACCATCATCATCATCATCAAGTTACTGAAGTTACTGAAGAGAAGAATAATGAGAGGAAATGCATAAGAGGCAACTCCCAGAAAATTAATTTTGTTGCAAAGAAAAATATTTAAAGATTACCGTCAGAGAGATATGATAATGGGAAGCATGAAAAAAAAAGAAGAAGAAATTAGAAAATGACTTTTTAACCATGTTAAATGAAGAATTAAATAGAAGCATCATATTTTAAAAAAAAAGAGAAAGTTCTTTAACCTTAATCGAACAACATCTTTATCCCAAAACTCTGATTCTCGTGTTCAGGATGCCCTAGCTGGGCTGGCAGAGGCGAGGGAAAAGGAGTAGGGATGGTGGTGGCACGAAGCCCGGAAGGGAGGAAGATGAAGAGGATAGTTAGGGTTTTTGGGAGAGATGGAGACATAGGAGCAAAGGAAGGTGCTACGGCGGCGAAATGCGACGACGGCGAGGATGTGGATGTCCATCAAGAGAAAAAATTTGGAGAAGATTTTTGAAGCCTTCCATCTTCTTCATTCTTTTTTAATTGAGAAGGGCATTACAGTTATTTTAACTAATCTATTTAACAGTTTGTAAATTATTTAGATGGAAATTGTTAAAATTAAAAGTGCATTGGGCAATATAACAATAGCCTCTTACTTGTACATAATTTAAGTAATTAACCCTGGGAATGGCAATTTCCCTGCTTAAATTGGGGACTCGGTTGGACCGAAGATTCCTCGATTTAAGCGAGGATGGGACGAGGGTGGGTTTCATTCCTCGGTTCCGATTGCATAATCTCTGCCCCCGGTCCGGCCCGCCCTAGCCCGCTTTACATATATTATATATATATATAAATAAATAAATAAATATATATATATACACACACATTATATAAATTATATGTAGATTATATATGTATGTATAAACAAAATTATTAATTATTAATTTTACTCTTACTAATCTAGTGATATGATAAATAAATATGTGAATTATTGAAAATCACTACAAAAGTTTTCTATATGATTAAAAAAATTTGAATAAAAATATATTGGAGGCAAAAAAAAATTTTTTAAAAAATCTTTATAATTATTTATGGATCCAAATGGGCCCCCGCTTTCTCGGGCCGGGACCGGAGATTGTTTTGTCCCCGACAGGCCGGGGGCGGGGATCCCCGCCTTTCTCCGTAGCGGGAACGGGTTGGAGATGGGGATATAGGGGCATATGCGGGGATGGGGCTGAGATTTCTAGTCCCCGACCCCATTGCCATCCCTAATTAACCCTTTTTGCTATAAGCCTCCTCTATTTATGTATTTCGCTCCTTCAGATTTCTTTCTTTTGTTATTTAAAAAAAAATTACGGTGGTAGACTAATAATTTATGTATATTATATAAGTTACATTTCAACTAATAGAAATAAAATATATAGATAATGAATATCAACTCATTTTTAAAAAATAAATATTAATACTATTTAATTCATCATGCAACTTATCAACTATAATTGTGTCCAATTCACAATTGACTTTAATAGAGAGAGAAAAAAAAAAAAAAGATGCCTCTCTATTTAATTCCTTTTCACACAAATCTCTCAATTCTCTTTGTCACATTCTCTTTATCAAATATCAACATTATTAAAAAATAATAATAATAAATATTGTCTAGAATGCCATCTCAAATTCCTTGCTTAAAAGTTGCTTTAAGTTACCTTAATTAAATCATCTACTTCATATTGTAAATTTAAAGACAAATTCATTATTTATCTCATTTTGTTCGGAGGCAAAACAAAAAAGGAAGTAAAATGTGAAGGGGAGGTTTTTTTTTTTTCATATTAAAATTTTAACTTGTCCAAAATAAAATAAATACAAATTTATTTTTTTATTTTAACTAAATAATATGAAAATCAATTATATTTATTAAATATGTCCTTTCTATATCTTTTCTCTGTCTCTCCACATACCATAATTACAAATATATATATATATATATATATATATATATATTTAAGTCAAAGATGAAGCATACCATTACGACATGTGGAAGTATCATAAAGTGATACATGGTTAAATAATTTTTTTTAAAGAAAAAGAAAAATTATATTTAAATTCATTTAAAATCTTAATTAATTAATAATATATATTTAATATTAATATATTAAAATATGTGATTCTTTGAATACTATCTAAATTAATACATTGAAATATGTGATTCTTTAAATATTATATATATATATATATTTAATATTTATATATTAAAGTGTGTAATTCTTTGAATACTATCTAATTTTATTTTAAAATTTTAACTAATTAAATTATTAATTAAGTTAATTAATAATATATATTTAATATTAATATATTAAATCTTAATAACATAACAACCCGTGTAACGCGAGACATCAACCTAGTCATATAATATTATCAAACTATGATAGGAGATGTAGTTTAATTGGCGTCCCAAAGAATGCATGCTTTAAATTGATCAATGATCCCCCTCTAGTCACAATAGACAACTTTTTTCATAATTATATTTTTACCCAAACAAAAAATGAAAACAAAAAATGCCCTAGGGGCTACCACGTCCATTTGGTTGGCCATATAAGATATTACTAGGGCGATGTTTGTGCGTTGTACGAGAGTATTGATAATGTTATATTTTATTTTGATGAAACGATTTTTTTTGAAAATATATATTGTAAATTTTTATTTATTTTAAAATTGAATTGTCAAAATATTGTATTATATTAATTTACTTTCTATTTTTTTAATTATTTTTTTTGTTATAACTTTATTATATGTGCGTCCTCAATCATTTTGCATTTGTTATATTCGTTTCTGTACTTAAAATTACAATTACCATAATGCAAAATGTGCAATTCTCCCTCACAAATGTTAATTGACCAATCTATTATCCATACGAAGCAAGCCATGGTTCATCTTCATCAAAGCATTTCACATGAACTAAAAACGCAAGCCAAGCTGCAGCAATAAATGGACTGTTAATGGAATTCTGTAATCATCTATCTTGAATTGCAACACCAATTTTTGGTCCGAAAAAGATTCAAACTCTACTTTTGGCTCTCAAAGCATTGATGCCTGCCAAGGTATTAGAAGAAGAAGAATCAGCAAAAAGAAAGTCTAGGCTAAAGTCAAGTATGTTATACCTCAGTTCATCATCAATTCTTATGCTTGGGCAGATTCAATTGACCTTAGCAGCATGACTCCTGGGTCTTGTAGTCGTGATTCCCATGTTGCTTGTATGTCTGTTTGGGGCAACCAGATTACTTCTAGAAGGCTCAGGAGCTCTTGTAGCTGAAGAACCTTCCTTTTCGGAATCTTGTATAGCTTGCTTCAAGACTTCCACCACTTGACTAATGGTTGGCCGATCTCTGGCATGTTTGTTCAGGCAGCTATCTGCTAATTTTGCTATTCTCCTTGCAGCAGTCAGAGAATATTGATTATGGAGTCTTGGATCCATAATCATGCTAAACTTCCTGCTGTCAGCTAGGAACTGCTTCACCCACTGTAATAGCTTCTGCTCCAAAAGAGGCCGGTTTCTTTCTAAAGTTCATCTTCCAGTAAGGATCTCATAAAGCACAACCCCAAAGCTATATATATCACTCCTGGTCAAGAGATGGCCTTCTTGAACATATTCTGGGGCAGGATGTGCTCACTATCAGATCACAGAATAATTAATCTATAAATGACATAAGTCCAATTCATCAATAACTAAGAACAACTAAAGTCATCTAGTTGTAAAGGACTTCCTCCTACCAAGGCCTTAGGCAAAGATGGTGCACGTAGTATTAATTGCCAGCACTGCTTCATAGTCAATTCATCTAACCTCTGGCTCTTATCAGGCACCTGCAAAATGAGTGGGGTGAAAGAATGAAAATTCGGCAACAATTGAATGATGAGTATAACTAATGTAACTGAAAGACAACCACAAAACCTGGGGACTGCACGGGCATGAGGTGGAGCTTGAGACAATGCCTCGACCATGTTAAGACCAGCCATTACACTTGAAGCACCAGATGATTGAGTGCTATTGGCACTTTGGTGATTAGATGAGTTTACTGTGGTATTGCTACCAATTATGGCAGGAACCTCCACCAAAACAGAGGTCCATTTCTCACCACCAAGCAACCCTGAGTTATCAACTGGCAAACTTTGAACAGCTGTACTCAGAACAGGTGATGAGACTCTCCCAATACTCAGATCATGGAACCATCAGGTTGCCTTATGAAAGCTTCAACCTCGTCCCACTGAAATTGCAAATCCATCCCTGAAATGAACATGAGATACTTAATAAGGATGTCCTTTCACATTTTGATGATTTAAAAAAAGAAAAAGATATATAACAAAAGAAAATGAGAAAGAAACCTTGTTCCCTAGAGCAAAAGTATGAATATAAAGCGCTAATGACTGACAATACCATAAGCAAACTCATCACAACCACAGAAACGATACAATGACAAAAGGAAGCACTGAATTTGAAACTGAGTGATTGTACCTATATGTGTTCGTTTCTTCAATTGCAAGTCAACTGCGGCCTTCGCCAGAGTTTCCAGCGGTGCTGCTAACTGAAGGGAGAAAATACCAATACGCAATGTCAATAGAGAACTAAAAGATTGTTTGCTCTATTTAAAAGTTTAAGGCATCTAACATTTCAATCATCTAACAGTGTTGTGCAAATTGAAGTGTAAACTATATTAGGAGAAAGTAATCACTAAATGAAGCCATTTCTTGATGCCACATTGTGTAAACTCGGAAGGAACACCCAAAAATTTAATGATAGATCAGAAGCGAGACAATCAAAACAGAAACAAAGCTTCACATACCCTGAGAAATTCATTTTGGAGTCCCACGACTCTGTCAACTATTAGCCCCATCTTCTTCAACTCAACAGAAAGAACCTCGACACAGACGCCATTGTCATTATCTGCCTTTTCTACCCTTTTTGAAAGCGCAATTCCGATTTCAAATACAGGTTATTCTTCTATTCCTTACACTTCCATTTTTACACCTTTTCAATTGCTGGCCTCAAGGCCCCTAAAAAAACCCCGACAGAGAGAGAGGATCTTGAAAACGACAACAGCTTCAGCAATCACAGCGGTCTTCGTATAGAAAAGGGAGACTATCCTTCAAATTCCGAGTAGAATAAGGTGTATTCCATTCGAAATTGAATAAAGCTCCTAACTTCCAACCAAATTGTCTAATCTTGGTGCCCTGGTGAGTGGTGATCAGGTTCTCTGTGCCCTTGCCAGCAGGCCAATGTGTTTTCTCTTTGCGTTTGTATGTGAGGAGAGCAGAGGGGGAGAGAGATGAAGAAATAGCGTGACAGATGTCCCAGTAAACGAAAATCAAGGTGAAGGTGTACATAGGCTGCAAGAAGGGGCAGGAGACACGTGGTAGTGGTGTCTGCTATTGCATGAAAAACAGAAAATCGTTTTGCTTCAAGGCAAGAAATCATTTCAGGCACAACTGCCAATGTACTACTGATTTCTTGGATGAAAAATAAGATGGGATTTCTTTGGCTTCATCTTTCCTTCTGCAAATGCAATGCAACATGGAAGTAGAAGTCGCACTGTTGCCGGGCTCTGAGGATGAGAAAACAGCCTGTGCACATTGGTGTGGTGGGTCTAGGTGGATTAGGCCATCTTGCCGTGAAGTTCGCCATGGACTCTGATGATGGGGAAGGGGAAGAAGTGCAAGCGGGGGAGAGGGAGAGCCGAGGTACGAAGCTACATCGGGAAGAAGAGAGGAGGAGCACGGAAAAGGGACAATGAAAAGTATTATTCAGAGTCAATAAATGGCTTTTCATTTACATGACTTTTGAGATTTAATTTGAATTACTCAAAATCAATAAATTTATAAATGGCTTTTCATTTACATGACTCTTGAGATTTAATTAAAAAAATAATAGATAAATATATACACTAATTAATAGATTTTGAAATAGGATTCCCTCATATCTCTACAGCTTCTGAATTCAACTATATGTGTTACCATAGAACTCTGCCAATTATCGCTGAGGAGCATTCCACAGCTACTATATATATATATATATATATATATATATATATATATAAATTTTTTATAAATAATTCTACACGAGTTGAATTAGTTGTCTTTTTTTTTTAGTTTACATACTTATGAGTTTTATAAACTGACTTATTTTTTAATATACTATAAGGAAAGAACTTTGCTTTTCCTTCTACCCAGCATTTAAAAAAAACCACTTTAGAACAAAAGAATTTATGTATCTTATATAACCTAATTTTTTGAAAATTAAGAAAATTCTGTACTTAAGAGAAGAAAAATGATTATCTTACTAATATGATACTCAAAATTAAGATTACACGAAATAAATTTTTAAAAATTTGATATAAAACTATTATTAAAAAAGACAGTTAAAAAAAAAAAGCACGTAGTCTTGCAAGGTACAAGACAAAAAAAGAAAAAATAAATAAAAACAAGTTAGTGATTTTCTTGGATTAAATTTCCTCAACTTGAAAAATTGGAGGGTTAAACAATTAACCCTAAATAAAACGAGATGACCAAAATAGCCCTTGGCAAAATCCGGGGCCCCGCTACAAGGAAAATGGGAACCTTTTACCAGACAATATTAATTGTCTTCACATCCAACCAATCCATATTCCATATTGTCATCTTCAGTCTTCACTTTTTCCCCTTTGCCCTCTTCGCTGTAAGCTCTGTCTCACCAAATTCAAACTCGAAAATACTCGCAATACTACAAAATCTAAAGCCTCTCTCAGGGCTATGAGCTGAGTGGAAGAAACTCATGAGGTAGGAGAAAGAATTGCGATAGTTTTTTGAATTTGATTGTCTAAGTTTTGTTGGGGAAGAGAAGAGATCACTGCTATATTGATAATCACTATGGACGACTACACCAGAGAAATGATGGACCTCAAGACCCTTGTTACCCGAACCCTTGAAAAGAAAGGCGTACTTGCTAAGATCCGGGTATGACATCTCTTCACCATTTTCGTTCCTTCATGTTATTACTAATCTTTTTTTTTTCTTGGGGAAAATTTGAACAGAATGCAATTTTTGAGAAATTCGGCTTGCAAATTTTAAATGCTTTGTTCTGTTAGCCTGGTTGTAGATATGTTTGATTGATTGTTTATTTGCAATGTGTGCATTTTTCTCTGCAATGAGGCCCAAATGCATGGCAGATCGGGATGTTTATCATCGGGAAAAAAAAAATTGAAAATTTGGTTCTATGTAATTGGGTTTTCCACGTTTCCGGTGGGGAGGGTGTGTAAAACAAATGAATTTTCAGCTTTTGAAGTTGGAAGCTAGGGCATCTGGAGTTTTCCCCCCTTTTTTGGGTTTTGTTTTGGAAGGGGGGGTGGGGGGAGGGAGGAAGGAAAACATGCAATTTGCAGGTAAAAATTGAATCTTTGTGTACATTTGAAATGGGGTTCCTTTTTCTTCGGATAATATTATTTTCTACTAATTTTCTTCGTTTCTTTTTATTTTGTTGGTTATATTTGTAAAGATGTTTCTATTCAGTGGTGTGTTTTGGACTGTGATTGTGTCACGGGAGTCTTTGTGTTATACAATCGAGAGATTTATCACATGTGCTATTATTTGATTGCTCTTGTCATGTTCCGTACTATGAGCTGTTAATGGTACACAAAATCAGATACAATAAGAAAAATATATCAATTAAATTTCTAGAATGGTTTTTTGGCTGAAGATATTTTAGTTTGACTTGTTAGAACTTAGAACTGAAGAACAGATGTTTGGTTGCTTTTCTCCAGTATTTATTTATCCTTTTGTCTTCAATCTTCTTGTGGATTTCACACTTGAATGAAGAAGATAACATTTATACGCATATTCTTGATGTGTGTTTCATGATGCACTAGGCTGAACTAAGAGCAAGTGTTTTTGAGGCTATTGAAGAGGAAGATAGGGTAATTGAAAATGAGGAAGGTTTACCTCCAGCACTTCTAGGCAGCTGCAATGATCGTGCTAAACAACTTCATAATTCTCCATCAGGTTCTTGTTAAATCCTGATGTAACTTTCTATTGTGAACATTGGAAATTTATAATGCAATTTTTGCTTAGAAAATCATAATTTTCCTGTTGTGTTCTATATACAGGAAGACTATTAACTGCCCTGATATGTGAATACTTGGATTGGGCTTCGCTAAGCCACACATTAAAAGTTTACTTGCCAGAGTGTAATTTGGTATTCTTACTTTGCTTTCTTCATCTTGCTATTTTGCTGCTAAGTTCAGTTACTTGTATCATGTTCAGATGGATTCACTTTTGTTATTGTTTTAATTGCAGCCAAAGGATTCCTGGAAATCTGAGTTGAAAGAATTTAGTTCCAAGAATGGATATGACCTAAACAGGAACGGAGACAGTGGTCCTTTGCTTTTAGATGTTCTTGAAGGATTTTTAAAATATGAGGTCTGATATACTTTAAAAGTTTGGATTTTGCTCTCATTTTTTGTTGTGTGCCATAAACTCTTTTGGCAACTTAATTTCTCATTGTCCCAAAATTGTCAAGATCTTTTACTTAAGCATGATGTTTTAAGTCTGTGTTCGTTCTTTTCCTGTTGAAGACACTCTGTATTTAGTTAAAGGGGTTAATAAGTAGAACCTATTCTCCTATTCAAAATGCTCTACCTATTTAAACAGCTTGCTAGGATGTCATGTTAGACTGACACACATGGACTGGTATCATACTTATTTTTATCCACTGTCTGATATCTTTTCACTTCTTGTCTATCTTATTTTGCTTATGCTTGTGATAATGTGAATCTTCATTATAAGGGAAGATTAATTACTAACACAATGCTAAAATGTATATACACTGAACATTTTTCTTGTTAGGGGAGGCTTTCTTATATTTTGTCCTAGTCAATGTTATATTTTATATTGCTGATGCTGCAAGTTAAGAATCTCACCAAGTTGGACTTTTGTTCTAATGTTAGGACCACAAATATGTATGTATTGGGCTTGCTGCAGTAGCAATGGATAATTTTTCGGTTTAAGGTTTTTCCTGGATCAAGTCAAAAATCCTGTTTTTTCCCATGAATCTTTAGTATTTCTGCTTAATTAAACTTTAGGATTTTCATGTGGTATTCACTTGGAAGCCTTGATTTTGACCTTATTTTGTGTAAATTTTCATCCTCTCATTTGCAAACCTTATCACTTTGCATGATGTGGATCAGTTGGTGCTTAGAAGTTGGCACCATTAAGCCTAAAAGTTAAGCATCTTTGTTTGGGTGTATGTTGCTTTCAATTAAGTATTCGTTGCTTGTGGTTCTTTACATTTCAAAGACTGGGACATAGGAAAAGTCATGATTCTTTAGATAAGGTAATAGGATTGTAATACAAGATGAACTCCTAAGTACCATGATTAAGTTGGAAGATGGATTGGTCCATTTTTGAACCCACTACTATTCCAATGATAGTCAATATCTGATTGGTGCTTTGGGAGGTGTTATGATCATGCATTGATCTCCTGTA
The DNA here is from genome assembly GCA_026120185.1 of Voacanga thouarsii. Classification (NCBI taxonomy): domain Eukaryota; kingdom Viridiplantae; phylum Streptophyta; class Magnoliopsida; order Gentianales; family Apocynaceae; genus Voacanga; species Voacanga thouarsii. Next base: position 207,038 of record JANUWF010001050.1, on the reverse strand, counting down.
TTAGAAATGGTGCAGGAGGTTTAAAGGAAAGGAGGACATTCTGGACAAGAAAATTTGAAATTTGACTATTATTGAACAATAAATGAGTTGTGTTAGTAAGTGTATGATCAATAAATATTTCTTGCAAGATATGAGCATTAGATGTGCAAACAGAATGCCACTGGTATTGGAGAATTAACAAAAACAAGAGGTTGACTGATTCTGTCCTAGATCGCATACAAGCTATCCATGACTTCTCCCCCACACACACACACACACACACACAAAACTAAAAAATAAAAAATAAAACCACCCTCTCTCTCTCTCTTTTTGAACGAAGTATCTTCATGATTGTGAAGAGCACATTTGACAAACTTATATATATATATATATATATATATATATATATATCTTTTTCTGATATCATTAGGGGTGTAAGTGGATTGGGAATTTATTGAATTGGATTGAGATGAGTTTTATTGAAAGTAGTAAAAAATTATTAAATATGTGGGTTTAAAGAGAGAAGATGATGGGTTGTGAGTATATGATATTTTTTGGGAAATGAGAATGATTTAAATTATTATTTTTAATTTTATATTAAAGTGAAATTTTGGATTGGTATGGAAATGGAAAATTGCAATCCAAATACAGTCTAGATTGCATTGATGCAAAAAATTTTGTCTCAAATTCATTTTCTATAAGACTTATGCAAATGAACTCTTGCCGAACCAGAACATAGATGTGGGGTTCTCTGCAAAATAGGCGGTAAATATCATGTAAATGCATGGGTCAAACACTTCAGGTTATGCAATTGCAATATGCCTAGTCTCAACTGGATTCTTATTCATTTGAAAGACATAAATCACAAACCATCCTGATTTTAGATCTAGAAAAGAAATTATAAGGATAAGAAATATACAGGTGAAACAGCTGTGGCTCTCTATGGGAAGTTTCTAGAATTATGAATCCAAATAGCATAATGCTTCCTCTACCCCATTTATTTAACAGTGTTCAACTCAACTCAACATTTCTGTGAGAGTTGAAAATATGATATGTTGCAACTAAAAGTTGAGAGCATGTGCACTAGTGAGTACTTCATGTCAAATTTAGAGATAAAAAATTAATATGTGATGCATAAAATAACTTTTGGTGATATCCAATATTATTAAAGGCTTTCCTTTTATGGAAAGCATCCAATATTTGGGATGTCCTGAAATGGCAAGTAGGTCAAAACAAATAGGACTGAAGGAGTAACACTTGTATGTTGTGTGTTTCTTGTAAGAAAAGCCCTGTTAATTGGTAATGTTTGGTTTGTGGCTAACAAACATTGTTTCCAATAGATTTCTTAGGTCATCTGCTTCTTCTGTTTTGTCTTATGGAAGCTTGATTGGTGTAAACTTGTAAGAAGACCGAATGCTTTCTAAATTTGAACTTTTTAAATGTTAAATTCATATCAATTCCTTGTAGTTTGCATTGACTGCAACGAAATCATGATTTCTAGGTGTATTTTGACTTCAGATTGAAGTGATAACTTTTCAAACAGATCTGATGCATCTTCTTACAGAATTTGTCTCAAGCAAGGGGTACAGGAAGGAGATTACCCACTCCAGACACGGAGCCTCTTTCAAATTTGGAATCTAGAAATAGTAGGAGGCCTTCTTCCTCATCTGTTGCTGGTGGCTTACCTCCATTGGGAAGGTGCATCACCGTATCTTATGTTTACACTTGTCCCTTCATCCTCCTATTATGCTTCTTCCTCTTTATTCTGTTGCACTAATAACTCAATTCCTTGGGATTTTTCTTGCAGGCCGCTTCCAGCCTCCCAGGCATCTGGTATGTATCAAAATCTGAATCTTAGATCAAAGAGCTGAATTTTAGATCATCCCATGTTTCTCTAACATATTTGAGATCTTAGATAGGAGGGCTGGATCATCCATGTCTGGCTATAGGAAAGATGATTATAACTGGAGATATGATGGTGATGAGCTGCCCGAAGATGTAGTCCGTGCTTCAGCTGCGTTAGAAAATCTTCAGCTGGATAGGAAAGCTCGTAATTTAACCTCATCCTGGCGGTTAGTTCCATGCTTTCTGTTGGATCTTAATATTTGTTTACTTTGCAAAAGAAAATATAAAAACAGAGAAACTACTCACATTGTAATGGATGCTAGAAAACAAATTGATTTTGTTTTATAGTTGGGTGCATTTGGTATACTTTACATGGTTTAGTCCTCACTTAGAAAGATTCCTACATTGGGAGGGGGCAAATTACTTGGTTGTCGAACATGAAACAGAATCCAGGACTCTTCATAAGGAGGCTGAAAATGGGAGAATCATTGCAAGTGGCTGCGACTACCTTGTTGGTGTCTGGTCTTGTTAAACTGTTAACCTAGATTATAGGTCACAATGATTGTGATATCAACCAACTGATGTATCTGTTCTTCTTTGGACTTGGGGTTTACTTTTTTCAACTTATTCATGTTATCTGGCATTTACTGATTGAGATACTGTTGGTCTGGTTCTCAAAACTTCTAAAAGAGAGAGAATTTTAGTAAGATGTGGGTAAGGATAAAATGAATTTATGCTTTTGATCGATGGGTTAGGATGGGAATGGACTTGTGAGCTTAGCATGGTCAGAGATGATGCTTTTTTTATAAGTAATGGTATGGCCAACAGTGAAAGCTACTTGTATTCATGCCAATTGGATGTAATGTTTCCCAAACTTGCTAGATTTCATGGTTGAAAGAACTTGAAAAGATAATGTAACTGTTACTTAACAATGGCTGAGTGCCTTGGAGCTGGAGTTATACCATGGTTTAAAAAAAAAAAAAAAACTTTTCTGGAAGGTAATGCACGTTTTTCATCCAAATGGAGTTAATTATGAGAAATTCCTTTAAATTCAGATTTGATATGAATGTTTGAAAAATAAATACTAGATGTCCATTTACCAATGCATTTTTAAGGATATCTTCTCCAAAAAGGTTTCTTTCTTTTCCAACTGATCGTTTTTAGTCAAACCAAATTTTCTGAAACGAAGGTGAACTTTGTTTTTTTGGGGTGGGGGTGGGTGGGTTGTGTTTTGCGGACATCTTTGTTTTTTAAGGGAAGACATAATATGTTATTGACAAATTTTTCTCTTGTCACTTGTTTATTTATGGATATAAGTTCTCTAGATTGTACGTTTTCTTTTGACTGGTGGCATATAACCTAATTCTTGGAATCTGATGCAGGCACGCTGGGGATGGACTTTCGGAAGAGGATGGTAGGGTTGACCAGATATAGGTGCAAACAAGTTTTTTATTTGGTTTGGATTTCATTCCTCGTCCGGTATCAATAGTCTATGTCATGAAATAGGTAGGGATGATGATAATGTATGATTAACAAAAATTTGTGTATTGCCTCTATTGATTTGGATGAGAGCTTTTTGTGGTGTGACTCTTATTGCAGAAACCCTTTTCAACATTTTTTACTTTCTACTTTTCTTTTGTATCTTTGTTGCTTTTTATACGCCTCTATGTGGCTTAATATATGGTAGTCGTGTCTGTTATTGTTATCACTTGTCCAAGACTGGCAGTTTGACCTGTCAAAATTGTGTCAATATCAACAGTGGTAACCAGTGTTTCTTGTAACATGTGTAGTGTCTTCTAGAACCCTCGGGCATGTGGAAAATATGGAGTCATGTGAATTGAGGATTATATGGATAAAGTTTCTAGTTCTTCTAGTGGAAAATGCAGGGCAAACGTGGTACTGTGATAAAACAGTAAAAGCATGCCTTGTTAGGCTCTTAGGTATTGGCTTTGGAATAAAGGGTGCAATGAATTATTACCGTGAAAGTTGCTTTCGAATGGCTTTTGAGTTTTGACTCACCAAGGGAGAGGGGAGGAGTGTTTTTTATTTGGATTGGTTATGGAAATGAGAAAAAACCTCAGTTTAGTTTGGTCTTGAGAAGGGGTTAAAGTCACAAACTACCCCTTCTACTTTGAGATGAGTGGATGTGTGGTGTGTCAATTTAGTGTTTAAAATGTTAAAAAAAAAAAAAAAACTGTCAAGTAAGGTAAGCGTTAAAATATTGGGTAACTCTATAGATGTTAAAGCAAATATTCTCCTTTATTTGTAGAAGGGAGTTAAGAAAAATTAACTTATTCTTGCGATTGTTTGTAGAAGTGAAGTTAGAAGAATGGAGAGCTTTAGTTGGTCATCTGAAAGAAAACGGGTGGGCTCTTCTGGTATCTATCAACAAAGCAAATCTAGATTATTTTGAGATGATGATTTTTTTTTATAAGTGGATTTATTAAACGATATTTTAGTAGGTTGGTTTTGACTTAGTTTTAATTATGCAGATAATTTATCTGGATTTGATCTCGTAACTATTTACCAAAGGGTTATAAGTTATTATGTCAGGGGCAAATCAAAATTATCCTATACTTTTAGATATTCAACCTCCTATTGCATAGAGGAAATTGAATGGAAATTTGAATCCAATTGCAAAGTAACCTATCAAACCCTCCAATTCCTTCTTCTACACACACAAAGTAATCACCCAAGCTCTGGTTATCTAGTTAGAGTGAACTAGAAACTTAAAAGCTTTCAATGATTTATCCAATCAACAGAGAAAATTATGCTCCAAAAGACTAAATGATATCTTGATAAAATCTTCAATTGAATTATGAGTTTAAAATAATTGACCTAAAAATCAAGAATTAGCTTTTAGTTGTGCTACAAGTGGTGAAAAGCAGAGGAGAGAGTATAGGAATTTGGTGAGATGGATATAAGAGGCTGCAGTTTATTGTTGTGATGTAGAGAGGTAGAGAGCATGCAGGGATCGATTCTGGAGTTGGAATCGTCAGTGGTAATGGCCATTTGAAAATTGTTGCTGGCACTCAACTTAGAGTGAGACCTAAGCTAATATTTTTATTATTATAGAATATTAAAGTATAGAAATATTTATTATATTTCACAATTTCTATTTTTTTTAAAATGAAAATTATAGTACTAATATTTTTATCATTTAATTGAAATTTTAGTTTAAAAAAAATACTCAGTGCCATATATTTAGGTAAATTGGATATACATTATACAAGTGAGTTGAACACTAAATAAGGAAAAAGAGGATTTGAGACATCTAAAATTGTGTTTAGGGAGATTCAAACATAATGCAAGAGCATTTAATATAATAGTGATAGATTTTAATTTGTATTTATGGTACATTTAATTTTATAATTTATACATAAAAGATTTTTCTCAGAAAAAAATATATAAAAAATTAGTATAGTACGTTATAAATTATTACTGATATGATAAGAATTGTATACGAGAGTTTAGATTATGAGAGAGGAGAATACTCACAGAGAGGAGGGAGAAAGTAAGGAGAGAGGAGGAGGATTAGATACTTATTGATTTAATAAGGAGAAAATAGTTACAAATATATTAAATTATAGACACACAATTTTTTTTAATAATTCTATCCTTTTTTTATTCACATCTGCTCATAAATATAAGTTAATCTTTTTAATTAAAATCCAGTCCTTATCTTTACCTTTCTTTCCTTCTCTTCTCCTACATAAAAATCAATTTAACTCTCCAATAAATGTCATCTTTTCCTTCTCTTTTTACTTCTAATATATATTATCTCCATTTTATAGTATAAGTCATTTTTGGACTTAAATATATGAATTAAATATTTTTTAAAACAAAATATTTTAGTACGTTCTAAAAACTTACTATATCTTTAGTCAAATGATTTTTAGAATGAAAATGACGAATAAAAATAATATTAAAAATATAATTAGTATTTATTAAAATATATATTTAAAAAATTTATATATCAAATTATCTATCTTATTTTTAATTTAATTTTTATTTTAAATTATTTATTTTTGTAAAAAATTAAGATTTAACAATTTAAATTTATCTCTATTTAATAATAATTGATTTTTTAAATGTATTAAATAATTTTTTTCTAACAAGGTGATCCTATTTAAATAATATGAGAAAGAAGTAATTTAAAATATATTAAAATTTTATAATAAGAGAAATAAAAAATTAAAATTTAAAAATAAAAAATAATTTAATTAATTAAAAATTTATTTATTTTAATATTTATGTAATTAATTATTAAATGAGATAGATAATTTGAGACGAGACTTTTATATGACAGGTGAATCGATCACAAATGGAATGGATCAAAACCTACCTTTCTAAGTTATTGAATGCGACTACCATTTTCCTTAAAGAACAGAAACTATGACCGTTGAAGGCAAATTCCACCAAAAGGAGTTTCTTGAAATCTTTTATTGTTCCGACACTTTTGCCACCGTCCAGCCGAAGTTCTAACCAATTAACTACGTTGTACAGCCCTTCCTTCCGACCAAGCTCCCTCCAGCTCCTGTCCCTTTTCTCTCTCCCTTTGGCGCTTCTCGATTCCTCTGTAAACGACACCGAATTCCTCTAACCCTCTTGCCTCCATTCCTGCTTTGTCACCCCTTTTCTCGCCTTAGGAAACTGAATTGTCAACTGTCTCTCTTGAGCCATAGAGAAACTTACACGCCAAACCAATTCTCGAATAAAACTCTTACAGGTTCATCTCTTTGGTTGATTTAGAATTTCTTCTGTTTGATCCATGGCGGTGTTCAGCCGCCTAACGGTGAGATGGAGAGCTTCTGCTTCAGTTTTTGGCTCGGGTTCGATTCGGGGTTTTTGCTTGAAGTCTTCAAAAAGTGATCTCGATATACCGGCAGCTGTGTCTTCTCTGTCTGCGGCTGCTCCGGGTGTAAGCTCAAATTCTCCAAAGGGTAGACATGTCCAATGGGTGTTTTTGGGGTGTCCTGGGGTGGGAAAAGGCACTTATGCTGCCCGACTTTCGACGCTTCTCGGTGTTCCCCACATCTCCACTGGTGATCTCGTCCGCCACGAGCTGGCTTCTCACAGCCCTCTCTCTTCTCAGGTCTTTTTCTATTTTTCTCCTCTCAAAATTCTGCTGGTAAAGATGCAAAATTTATTCGTTAATGCGGAATTTGGAATTGCCTGTAGATATATTTTGGAATTCATTTGAATTTCTCTAAGTTATCAGGAGACGGGATGGCATTGAAAGTGTTGCTTGATTTTGGTACTGGAGAATGCCTTATTCTTTTGATTTTGACATCATATAGCTGTTACGTTTTGTATTTCTCACATGCCAGGGTTCTGTAGTTGATGGATCACCACCCCAACCCCCCCACCCCGGCACCTAAAACCCCTTTTCTTCCTCTTCAAATTGAAGCTCCTGTTATATTCTTCATTTCCTAGTTAAAGTTTCTTTCACATGCAGCCAAATGGGACCTCGCCATTGTTCACTGAGGTGGGGCGAGGGGCAAATGATTAGGGGAGTTGGGGTTGATGTATTATTATTTTAGCTGATAAATTTCTAAAGCTTGTAACCAAAACATGGTCGTGGCCTTACTTTAGATGTACTCAAAGTGCAAAGTTAGCACAAGTTGCCCAATGTTGATTCAGAAGATTATGACTTTAATAGGGGGAGATTGAATTTTTCTGCATTCAAAGATTGATATGGTCTCTCTCAGACCTTTTGATGGTGCATTTTATTTGTCATCTGTGGCGTTGATGCACTACTGACCTTCATTTTTACAGTATTTTTTCTTTTGAGTACTGTTTCAAAATTTAGGATCCATGCTTACTGAGGTTTATAAGAAATTCAATGGTCTAATATTCTATCATGAAGTAGTTCATGGCGATCATTGAGTTCGCTGAAATTATCTGCAATATGAGATATTAATCAGACATTCATGGCTAATGTTCAAGAGTAACTTCATTTACTGCACAGAACCTAATTTTGAGATTTTTGTAATGGTGCGTCTGTTATCACTGTTGAAATCATTACAAAGAAAGAAGAAAACTTGAACCGGAATTGGTTCATTGAGAGCGCAAAAGTGATACAGCAACTTTTGCTTTATAGATTTTTGCTGCTGTTGGCCATGAAGTTATTTAACGTCCAATTTAGTTGCAGACAAATGGAGGCTTCCTTTGCCACATGTTTCGAATGTGGATATGAAAAAACTTGGCAAAAGTTGACAGAATTGAAGAGCTGTGAAATTGAATACTTTTGGAAGTTAAATTATTCTCTTTTGTTAACACACACACACACACTCTCTCTCTCTTTCTAGCTTCTATAGGATGTAAAATCAAATGGATAATTATTCACATTGCAAAATAAGTGCTGCTATTATCAAAGCAAGTAAATAAGAAAGTAAATCATTGTACCATGACAATTTGAAGCAATTTATTGATACTCTTTTTACATTACTAGTGGAGGATATACTGAAATTGATAAAAGGAACTTAGAATCATTAGGGTTAAGTACAAAGTTGATATTAATTTGTTAAAACCTTGACTTTTTCCACAATTCTAAGAATCTCTGTCTTAAGACTACAAAACAAACACGTGCTCACACACACACAATTCGAAAGGGAGCACAATAAGTGGATAGAAGATTGGAGACTCGGTAATTGCTCTGCCTTTGCATGTGTTTAGGGGGGCAAATTTTGTCAATACTATGATTCTTGTAATAAATTTCAAAGGGCTACTAATGGGTTCAAGGGGGCAAGTGCTTTGCAAGAAAATCACTCATGCTTGCTCGATTTCATTCACATGGTCAACGATGGGTTTGGTACTGCTTTTTTGCTATATTCTTAACCCAAACAAAGGAAAAAAAAATGGAAAAAAGAGAGATAGAAGCATGCATAAGTTTGTGACGTTCCATATATTCTTAACCAATCCATCAAATTCTAATTCTTTGGGTTTGGGGTTGTCAAAACAACGTTCCATGTGCAAATGAATGTCAAACTGAATTGCTTAAACTGAAGTTTCAATGCCAGTCAGATTCTTATTTCCGTGGGTACTCAAGGCTGGAAGTTCAGATTTCTGAATGTCAAAAACATATTGGTTGCCTGCTATTTATCATCAGTTTCTGTGGTAGTCTCCCTCCTTTTTTATTTTATTTTTTTAATTTTCTATTTTAAAACTAGATCCTGTAGAGTTAAAGAGTTGTTTGCTAATTAATAATGGCAATAGTTTCTGGGTATTGTAACATTTTGTTTGTGTGGAAGAACTGCAATTGTTCATGTTGGTATGCAGTCTTTCATTTTCCCCTGAAGCAGCAAGTGCACTTTCTTGACTTCATATTTTTTTGTTGTACCATAATTCACTGTTTATGTGTTGATCGTATTGGATGTTGAATTATGTAATATATGATGTTCCTTTTTATTGATGGAATTACATTTAATGCTGTAGTTGGTAATGCAAAATTTTCTAATTGAAGTACTGAAAAATAGAGCTATTTTTTGGGGGCTTATTTGGTGTTATATTGATATACTTGCTTAGTTTTCCTTCTGTCAATTTTCTTGCTTTGTTATATTTTATCATCAACATTCTGGTTTGCAGCTTGCAGAGATTGTTAACCAAGGGAAATTGATTTCAGATGAAACTATAATAGATCTATTATCCAAGCGCCTTGAAGCTGGAGAAGCTAGGGGAGAATCTGGCTTCATTCTTGATGGTTTTCCCCGAACCATAAAACAGGCGGTAAGCATTTACTTTACGGCGTACTTGAGAACAACAAAGATATAAGATTGGCATAATTATGGCATAATTACTGTTGATGGTTGGTATTACATGGACATGAAAATGCATGCTTCTTTTAAGATGTTGGAGGACATGATTTATTTATTGTCGTGAGCTTAATTTGCAAAGAAGGAAGTGGTGTGGGAAGCTGACGACTTTCATGGGATGAATGCTCACCTTCAGGGGAAGGAAAGGGTTAGGGATCAGCCAGAAACGCATAAGCTAGTATCTTTATTATAATTTGAAGAACACAGAATTCATGTAACTTTCAACTTCTGCAATTATCGTGCAATATCTAGTTAGCATTATCATATAAGAGATAACATAAATGATGACTGTTAAAAGAAGGCCCATGTGGGGTGGGGGGGTTTATAAACTAACTTTGCTACTTATTTTGCATGGCGTGTTAATATATTGTTTGTAATTGTTTCCCTTTAAAAAGTACAGTTGTTATATTTGATCAGAATTGATGTGTGTGAAATTCTTGTAAAACCTCTTGGTTGGAGACACACCTGTACCAGAGTGCAAAGGCATGCTCATGGAAAATCCAATATCTTGTTATCTGGTTTTCAAGTTTAGAAGTAAACCCAGTTCTTGGTATTGGTGTAAACTAATCTCTTGATATTTTGAAGCCTTGTTTTTGGGATTGCAGAGGCTTTTTGCAGTGATTATCAAATCATAATCCTTAAACTTGACTAAAAATGCTTTTGATTTCTTGAGGTATTAATGTTTGTCTATCTAAAAGCAGAATATTATAAAAGGCCCATAGGATTTTGAGTAAGGACGTTGGGAAACAAAGTGGTTGTTAAACAGTCATTCTCTCCCTTCTTCCCCTCCTTTTTTTTTTTTGTCTTAGGTGTCTGTCTGAGTACTTTTCTGTAACAACCAAGAGGGTTTCATAATTTTTCATTTTCCAAAATAATTTGCCTGGTCCGACAGGATTTATTCACAGGCAAGAAGACCACCACAAGACACCCAAGACTTGAAAATGCTATTTAAGTAGAGCAATAGGCTGTTATAGGTATCTTCAAAGTACGACGAAAAAGGAGAATTGCTGTCTAAATAACTGAAATATTTTTGAAGACTAATTATTCAACAATATGGATTAAAAACTTATGTGGGTGCTTTCTCTCCCAAGTTTCCCATTGTGGGATGTTGCAGATATTTTTACTTGTGGTTTTATAAGGTGAAATTCATCTCATTTCCTAAAATATTTATATTTATTGAAGCAAGAGAAGTGACATTCTCAATGCTACTTTTGCTATTGATGTTTAGGTATCTGAACTAATAGCAAGTCAAGTGCTAAAAATTCATATCGCAGTGCTCTCATAAAATGTTCAAAGTCCAAATGTGCAAGAAAAAGAATTTGACTTGAGATTAATATATTAGTGTGTAACATATAATAAAGATATGCACACGTATGAATTACACTATCTTTTTGGAGGTTGCTAAAATCCATTATACATATATTTAGAGGCACACAATATACAGCATATACTATTATGGCATATATTAAGATATGATTTATGTTTAATATTTTTAATTTCTATAAAAAAGTATTTTATTTATATTGCAAATTAATATATCTATTATGTATTGTAATAATCTACAGGGTAATGTTTTCCTTTTCTGTATTTTTATTTTTCCTATCACACAGTTTTTGTGCTGGAGGGTGTCACTGGTGCATGGGTTCTGAAGGAGAGGAGTCTAGATTGTTGAAAGTCTATTTTCACCAACAAAACTCTTTTCTTGAAAGTTTTTCTCATCGAGTCTGATGAGCAAAAGCAATTTCTGGTGTTCACCCCTATGGTGCTTTTCCACATACAGATGCTATTCCGCTTAAAAGTAACCCCCCCCCCCTTTCTTCTCTCTTCCTCCTCCTTTTTTTTCCTTCTTTTCTCTCTTTGACGTAATTTTTTTTTAAAAAAAAATATGTTGAAAAATCTGGAAAATATTTTTCTCTCATCACAAATTAGCACATCTTGAGTAGAGTAGAACGGTTTTGTAATTCTTCCACTGCAATGGTCGTGCATATGCTACTGTGCAGTTTTCAGATTAGACTTTTTATTGACTTCAGCCTTTGTACAATTCTGAGGCAAAGAAATTCAAAGTTTAGCAAGTAAAAATTTCTGCATGTGCAATGTTTTTGTACAGCCATGATCAATTGAAGTTGCTTGGGCTTGTGATTTTGCAGTTATCTTCTGATGGTATCTTTAAGACATAAGTTTGATATGCCTTTGGGCGCGAGCACACATATATGCTGGAATACAGTAGTTTTGGCGTAATAAAAATGAACATACTTTCTGAAGCCTCACTAAGCAATTTATTCCACCATTGGTGATGTAATATTTATGCCTCTAGCATGTGCTTATCTAGTATCCTCTTTTGTCAAGATGTAGGCCTGTGCGTGCGTTGTGATACCTTTCCAGCACTCACGGTTGAGGTTATGTGTTCTGCTTCCTTTTGAAAAAAGAATCATTTGGCATCCTTTAGCAAATTCTTCATCTTTTGTTCAAGTCCATCTACAATTTTTTAGTCTTTGTTATCATGCCATTCATTTCCTACTGCTTCAAATCCTCTTTTGGCTCCTTCGCCAAGTACCTACAAATCCTGGAAGTTGGATTAGTCACATCTCATCGTGCTAGTATCTCCTTCATGCAAGGAGTGATCTTGTCCCCTAGAATTCAATTTTCTACTCGTTTTACTTCATTTTTTCTTTTCTTTGGTCTTTGTTATGTTATATTTGGTTTCAACAGTCGGTAGGAAATATTATAGGTCTGTTCCCTGTGGTCTAAGAAATAGTGGTGAAACAGACCTGTCATCTGGACATTTATGTCTCCCTTTGCAGTACCCAAGTCCAAGCTGAGGAGTTTGGAACTATGTAATTTGGCTTCAACAGTCTGTAGGAAATATTGGAGGTCTGTTCCCTGTGGTCTAAGAAATAATGGTGAAACAAGACCTGTCATCTAGACATTTATGTCTCCCCTTGCAGTACCCAAGTCCAAGCTGAGGAGTTTGTAACTATGTAAGTAGTTCACCATGTTTCTTCTCCGTCCTCTCCCAAAGAACCCAGGCAAGAATAATCTCTACTGCTGTGTCTGTGCTTTTGTTGTTCATGTGTAGTGTTATTTGCCCAGAGTAATCTTTTTGGCTTTTATCTAGATGTTGAATTCACATGGAAATTTTTTCTTCGTACTCATTTATTCATCTTTTTCCCGCCCGTTTTTTGTAGGAAATTTTAGAGGGGGTGACAGATATTGACTTGGTGGTTAATCTGAAGCTTTGTGAAGAAGCTGTACTTGCCAAGTGCCTTGGAAGAAGGATTTGTAGTGAGTGTGGAGGAAACTACAATGTTGCCTGTATTGACATCAAGGGTGAAAATGGAAACCCCAGAATGTACATGCCTCCCCTTCTACCTCCTCCAAACTGTGGATCAAAACTAATTACTCGATCTGATGACACTGAAGAAGTGGTCAAGGAGCGGTTTCGTGTCTACAATGAGATGGTATATCTTAATTCATTTGAAACTTCTCGTAGACTTCGAATCTCATTTAGGGCTGTAAGGCAATTAAGCCTAGCCTCAAAGCAGCTTGAATGTAGCTAACTAAAAACTTGTGCATGTATGAGGAAAAAACATATTCAACATGCTTTGTGGCAATAAACTATTTGATGTATGAAATATGTGTTAAAACCAAGCTACTTTAGCTCAAATTCTTCCTTGTCTATAACTCATCTCAGATAGGCATAAAGAATGATAACAAGTCAAGGTTGAACAAAAATAAGAACTTGTGAAGACAGTGACCTAGCTTTATTAACTTTTCTTTCAGCTAGGCTAATCTTATTTATACTCTTTAGTTTCATGTTTCTAGTGATCCATAGGTCTGAAAACAGGGTTTTTATATAGAAGCCTGATTTTGTTTGAGAGATTTTATATTATTTTAACCAAGAAGAGCTATCCATCGTATTCATAGGAAAAGGTATTTGAAAGAAAGGGTAAATGATCCTTGGCTCAGATTTCTCATCTTTGCAATGTAAGACACCTGTTTCTTTGCATGGCTTATAGTAATTGTGCAAATCTTGTCTGATTTGGGTTCTGGGTTAAAAATTCTTGTATACAACCACATATTGTATCGAATTTCGGAATGTGTTCACTAGTTTGTGGTTAGCACCACATGTGAGATATTTACTGGTGTTATATTCTGTCACTCTGAGAAACATCTTGAACATCGTTTTTGTCCTTCTGTTTCATGGGAGCAATTAAAGTGGTTGGAAATTGAGAATCAGTGATTGTGAGCATTAATATGAACCATGTTTTTTTTCCTGCAGAGCCGACCTGTGGAGGAGTTCTATCGTAGTCGAGGAAAACTGTTGGAGTTTGACCTTCCTGGCGGAATGCCTGAGTCATGGCCTAAGTTGCTTCGAGCTTTGAATCTCGATGATCACGAGGAAACAAAGTCTTTAGCTGCTTGAGTTTAATGCTGCTGTGGCTTTAAATTTTATAGCATCACAGAATATATCACCATTCTTTGCATGTGCGATATACATGCCGTATTGAATCAAACTGTTCAATATATTAGTCTATGTATACATATCTATGATCTTTTATTCGAAATCCTTTTATTCAATAAGAAAACATTTTACTATTCTTATAAAAAGTTCCCCTCTCTTATGTACATTGTATAGCTGTCTGGAATGTTAATGGCATAAGAAGATCCGGGATGGTTGTTACTGTTGTAATGTACAATGTAGTCAACAGTTGTCTGATTTCTTCTATAGAATCCTTGCCATTTTATCTTTGCTTGTTCAGGGAGCATACTGAACCGAGGCATTTTTCATCTACTTAAAAGTGTTCTTTTGCTAAGCAATTCATAGGTTTGTCAAGCGAGATCCAGAAACCCTCCTCATCCAAGCAAATGCAGACCCAGGAGGGGGGGGGGGCTTGATGAGTCAAAGCCAAGCCTCCTAATCACCTGAGGTGACCTTAAAAACCTCACATGCTTCGCGAGTTTACAACTATGATTCAGGTGTCTAACGATGAATGATGTAAATAGAGAGACTAGTTTGGGTACGGGAAAAGTGCAAGAATCTGATGTGACTAATTGTGAATGAGGTAAATAGACAGAACAGGCCAGTTTTTGGCATGAGATTGGTTCTTTGAAATGCCAACTTTTTCTGGGTTTGGCCGTGCTTGTCGACAAGAGGGAGATAAGTGGATTACCTTTTCTGGGTTTGGCCGTGTTTGTCAACAAGAGGAAATGAGTGGGTGGGGTTTGGAACTTTTTCTGTCTTTTTTCAGATTTTGACAAGATTATGAAAGCTCTTTATTCGAAGACTGCAAATGTTTTCGGGATTAGTATTGACAGTTTATTTATTTATTTCATAATTTAATTTTTTTTTTGGTAAAAGTGGATCATATCTCAGTGAATAATGTACTAATTCAAATTTGTCCCAAATTCATCTCTAATGTATCATATGCCTAAAATGTTTTGGAAAGCCTTATTATTTTTAAGTTCTCATACAATTGTAAAGCACCATTAGGTGTTATTTTGAAACCGCATTCCATAGAACCCTTATTGTTTCTTGAGTTCTCATATGACTATTTCTATTAACACTATTGGATGAGCACAGCATAAAATTGTAATGCAGAATTATTTAAGATTAAAACCTTCAAATTTCAAACCACTTATAAATTTATAGCATGTTTGGGCAGAAATTCGGAAAATAGTTCTATTTTCGCATCGAATTCCGACAAAGGGGCAACTGCAATCGAAATTCCTAAAGTAGGGTGAATGCGACCTCATCTCAATTTCTTTTTTTTTTTTTAAATGGTTGATCTTGAGGTCCCATTCAAGGAATGCGACCTTACTTGGTGGAGAAGAACATACTGATATATGTGGTGGAGAAGAACATGATGTTAGTAATAAACATTTCGAAGGGGACACGGATGCATGGGGGTTTGCAAAATTTTTCCAGAGTTCAACTAATTGGGCTGTTAGCAACACATGTCACTTCATTGATGATAAAAAAAAAGATTCATATATTTTGACAAATAGGTCAAGAATCTCTGAGAATAATTCTGAGTTATACATGAATGCACGACTTTCCCCCCTTTCACTGACTTATCAAGGATTTTGTTTGCTAAATGGAAACTACACAGTCAACCTTTACTTTGCAGAAATCAAGTTTACTGATGACAGAACATATGGTAGTCTCGGAAGGTGCATATTTGATATCTACATTCAGGTATGCTTTTTCCTTTAGAACAATCTCCCCAGATGAAAGTATTTGGATTCATAAAAAGATATGCAATTCTGCATTATATATCTCACACTTTGATACTAGGTTATCAGATTTCCCTTTTGATCTATGTGAGATAAACCACAATGAAGAATAACAAGTTTGATTAGTCACCTGAGCTGGATTTGAGTGGGTGGCGAAGGGATCTGCCAGCGGAGAAGCCGGTTGCGCAGAGGTTGAAGAAGAACGACTGAAGTGAATGCGAAGTGAAGAAGAATGACTGCGTAGAGGTTGAGCTGCCATGAATTAATGCCTTACCTCAAGGTTGCTCAATTTAAAAAAAAAAAAAAAAATCCCCGTAGGTCGCATTCGGTGACTGCGTCCACATTTTAACAAGTCGCATTCCGTGAATGCGATCTCACTATATTTGTAATTTTGGCGGAGACACCCCCTCTATCGAAATTCGGTGCGAAAATAGTACCATTTTTCGGAATTTCCGCATGTTTGGGACCATGGAGAGGTGATAGATTGACTATAAAAGCTTCAACCTCCTTTTTTTTGTCCAATAACGATAAAAAAACAGAGGGAAAGAAAATTTCAGTTAATGAATATTTTAGTAGACAGACTAAAATACCTTTAATAGATAAAATATTTAATATTATTACATTAAATTAATAAAAAATATATATAAACCCAAATAGTATTCCTTCATTTCTTTTCCCTCCTTTCCCTTCCTTTCTCTAGACACCACATTTAGTTTTTCCTTTTATTTCTCTATATATCTAACCAAATAACATAAATACTTATTATTCTCCTCTCATTTTCTTGTCTATCTTACTCCTCTCCCTCTCATTTCTTTTCATTTCTCTCAATCCAAACAGGCCCTAGAAATCTTAAAAAGTTTAATATTGAATGAAAAGGAAAACAAAGAAAACTTTATTGTCCTAAGTTTCCCTTCAATGAGGAAATCCCTACCAATTTTATGGTGGATATACTGGTGTTTTTGTTTAAGTTGTGTCCAAAATAGTGTTTCTTCCTAAAGATTGCTGGGTTCGATTTTTGATCTTAAATGTCAAAGTAAGAGAACTGAAAGATTTGGATAGTTGAAAATTATGATATACCTATGCACCATTATCTACGTTCAATATGTAGAACCTGAATCCATGCCTGATCCGTGCTTTATATAGCAAAAATATGGTTTTCTTCCTTCCTCTTTCATAGTAATTAATCCATGATTTTGAAAATGCTTAGGAAAGTGCTGTATTTTTCCTTCAAGCCTCTCGTCTCCCCACCTGCTTAACTCACATGGAATCCAGCCGTGATCAAACAGTCGCATGCTTCAAAATTCGCAAAGAAGCGGAGCCATTCTTGGTTGGATATCAATCAAGTAGAAGCGTGGAATGAATGCATCAACCCCGAGTCCAAACCCACCAGTGTCGGGATATATATTGATAAAAAAAGTGGTTGAAGTGTACTTGAAATCGTGAAATGCCGGTGGTACTCCGGCTTCCAGAGAGCTCAAGGTTCAACCGGAGCTATCATGAACGAGGTGTTCATTGATCAGAAACGTTTTACACCGCCCTTGAAAGATAATATAAAGTTGAAATCTTGAACAAGCATATGAGGGTTATAAGGCTAGCAAGATTGCAGCTACGTA
Organism: Voacanga thouarsii; assembly: GCA_026120185.1. Taxonomy (NCBI): domain Eukaryota; kingdom Viridiplantae; phylum Streptophyta; class Magnoliopsida; order Gentianales; family Apocynaceae; genus Voacanga; species Voacanga thouarsii. The sequence continues at coordinate 189,553 of JANUWF010001050.1, read as the reverse complement.
CCAGAGCACTCGAACCCGAATTAGGGTTTGTCCCTGAAGAAGAAAGCACAGAGAAGAAAAAACACAGAACTCTGGGTTTCATGATGTGCAGCATATATAGTATATTGGAAAGCTCCCATGAAACCATATTTAAGGATTTAGTTTTCTGGACACCTCTGAATATTCCCCTCGTATCGTACATATTTCAATGCTATATTTTGGCCTTCCCAAATATTGGAGGGAAAACATTTGATCGCAAGGGGTACTTACCTTTATTAATTAAAATTGTAGTTTAATGAAATTTATATATTTTTTTAAATCTAAAAATTAGTTGTGAATATTAAAAAAAGATGTATATTTATTTTATAAAGTTAAAATTTTATTATTATTTTTTATTCATCCAAAAGAAAACATATCAAATGACATTTAATTATGAAGAGAGAAAGTAATATCACTTGAGTTGTTGCTGCGTAGTCACAGTTTTGGCTCAAGTTGAGTTCCATACTAACAAGACAAATATCCATCTGCTCAAAAGTAATAAGAATATATGAAAATTCAATTAGAAATGACTTATACAAAAATAATAAATTTTAAATTCAATTTATATTCTTTTTCTATATAAAATGTGAAATTTAATATTGCGATCGTATATATTTATGTAATTTAAAATATTATTTATTTATTATATAAAATGACCTGATATATTAATATTTTAAAATGTAAGGACTTTTTCTCTTCCCCTGGCCCCACAGCAAAAAAAATGGTTTAATATTTATATTATGCCTTTTTTTTTTTCCCGACAGGTATTATGGCTTTCATATATCTTTAGACTAAATCTCTCTCCCCACTGTAAATTGCCAATCTAACAATCCCTTCTCTCACTTTGACAAGTTGTGAGAGGGGGCACTTAAAAGATACTAACTTCATTTGCTTATTAGTTGGAAACACACACACACACACATATATATATATATATATATATATATATATATGTATATATGACTGATTATCAGAGTTGATTTTGATAGCATGGATCTTTGCATATCCGTTTGGAAGAGAACTATTTCACATTTGTGATACATTCTTATAGCACTAGTATTAAAAGCAAAACTCATAGCCTTCTACGGATTCTGTATATGATAGCTACAAGAAGAGATCATGTTATATATATATATGTGTGTGTGTGTGACTTTTTTTATGGTAAAACTCAATAGGATTTTTTTTAAATTTGTAAAAATAAAATATTTTAGCCCTCCCCCACCCCCTATATTCGTATGTGCTATTCAAAACATATACATAAGTATATGATCCTAATTGAATTTTAGAAAATACACTATTAAAAAAGACGCATACATGAAATGGATAATAATACTGAAAAAGTTATGAAAATTAGTAAGATATCTATTTTTATAATAACAAAGCATGTGGACATCTTTACATTGAAGAAAAGCATTGAATTATTATTTTTTAATTATTGAATTTGGTATAGCTAAAATGCTATTGTTATTATTATTATGATGATGATGTTAATTGAAATGTTACTTTATAAAAAAATATGTTCTCTTATATTGTTTGTCGATCAAAATATTGTTTTGATTTTAAAACACTTCGTTTCTCTGCAAGTAAATAAAGTATATTGGTTTAAAGATTTGTGCCTCATCTATTTAGCGACTTTGGCATTTGTAGGGTTCCAAAATCCATGCATTATATTATAAGTTGTTGCTACAATGATCAATCATCAAAATTGCCTCTAAATTAATAGTTTAAAGATGGAATATTGACTTCATTTTTTTTATAAACATATTGATAACTTATCAATTTATTAAATTTAACTCGAGTAATTTTAGAGTTATATATTCCACCATAATCATACGTTTAATTCAATCCCTAAATTCCCTAAAATGAAAGCCCATATGTGGGTTTTCCCGCTTGCTAAAGAAATTATACAAGAAAGGAAATATTAGTAGACTCAAAAACCCCAATGATATACAAGCATAAAAACCCATCAACTCACTTCACCCCATATATATATATATATATATAGAGGGACATTTCACTCCAATTTAATCACAAGATTTTGAAGACCCAGTGGTCACAGGCTGCCGCCGTTGAGTCCGCATTCCTCTGCCACCGTGTACGGGCATTGATCTTCATCACTCCATCGCTCTCTTCCCTTGCTAGTAGAGCAGAATGGCTATGGATAAAGTTGAGATAGATCACCATACAAAGAAAGGTGACTTTTGTACATTAAGTCAGAATTGAAACTTGTATTGACATTAAAATTTTAATTTTATTAAAGTGAAATTAAAATTAAATTTATTTAATTATAAATCTTGAAAATAGTTTATAGTCTTAAAAAATAATCAGATGAAATATAAATCTTTGATTATTAAAAAAAAAAAAAAGGGAATAGAGGCATTTGAGTATACTTTGGAATATGCACCCGTAATTGACGTCCAGCGTACCACTTTGAAGAAATTGTTTGTTATCCGTTATTCCCACAAATAAGCTTTTTTTTTTTTTTTTTTACTTAGCAAAAAAAAACACACACACACACACAAAATTATCTTGTTATACAACCATAGATTTTAAAGGACGGGAATAAAAGATTTTTTTTGAAAATTTTAATTTAAAAAAAAATTAATGTAAATTTACTTTTCATCCCTTTAATTATTTTTATTTATAATATTATTAAGAATGATAAAAAAATTAATTATTTTCTTTTATCTTTACAGATTAAGAATTACTACTATTTGAATAATATTCGCTTGGTTGTTGAATTATGAGCCACTAGTTTCTGTTTCTATACATTTTCCACTTTACAAAGGTTGACCGTTAGGTAAATCCGTTGAATTTGGCAGTCTCCGTCAAGAATGTTGGGCAAATTGGAACATGCAGTGGATGAATGAATGAATGTATGAGACAAGTTTCCGTTTTATTTTAGGGTTAATAACAATTTAATCCCTAAAAATATGAATGTAACAGATTTCATCCCTAAAATTTTAAAAATTGGGCCAATATGCAAATATTACCGGATAATACATGGGACAATATTAGCATGATTGTTCAATTTTTAAGGAGAAAATTCATATGTTTTTAATTATAAGGACTATATTAAGAGAATTTCATATTTCTTCAAGGATTAAATTGATAGAACATTGTATTTTTGGGACTAAATTGTCGGTAAAAAAACTTTTATTTTATTTTTGGAGATGATAAGATTCAAACTTTTATTTTTATAGGCAATATGAGATACAATTTAATCAATCACATATTCTTAAAAAAAATAATTAATCACAAAATAAGAGAGTGAGATTATACCTTACTCCACTTATTACCATGCTTAAATAATGGCATGCTATATTATATGGTAATAATAAAGTGATACTCGAGTTAATAAATACATACTACTTCTCATTAAGCAAAATTAAAAAACTAATTTTCAATTTAATTTAAGTTATTTTTCCAAAATGTATTTTTTTTCTTAAAGCCATCACGGATTAATGTGATAAAATCCAATCAACGACCTCCAGTTCTTGTTAGAATTAGAACTCTTGGATTAATAACTAATACATGTAGAACTAACTTTTAAAAAAAAGCTAAGAGGTATATATATATATATATATATATATATATATATATATATATATATTATTTATTTATTTATTTATTTATTTATATGTACACTTTCATTCGACTAGATCGGTTCATGATATGTATTTTTCATCTCCTTAAAGGTAGAGATACACAGTGAGAGAAGTCTGCCTCCAAAATTTTTTGAAAATTTATATTTACTTTTAAAAAATTAATTTTTTGCAAATACCCTTTTTAAATTTTATTTTTTTTCAAAATAAAATTTTAAAAATTATAACACTACCCTCTAACATATCATTTCATATACTTTATTCTCTTAAGCTTACGATCCAGTTTCATCCCTCAGCCAATGCCTCACCTCCACTGAGAAAAAAGACCTAGTATTCCTATATATCTTTTGGAATATTGAGATTAAAAAAAATATTGTTATTTCAACGTGTATGATTAAATTCGTAAGGATGATAAAATGGATAACAAGCTTGATAAATTAGAAATCTTTCTTGTAACTTTATATGACGAGTGATATGGATGATATAAACACTTTTTTTCAAAAAAGAAATCTTAGCCACCTTATTGCAATACTAAAAGGAGAGGGTTCCATTGGTGGACCAACACAAGAACATATCCAAGAAAAGCAAAAACGGTGCCAAGATTCCAAAGTGTAAATTAGAAAAAACACCAAAGAATGGAACCCTTTTTGCCTTTGTGGAAACTGAGGCTGTGTTTTAAGAGTTAAAAGGATCTGAAACCTAAGCCATAAAACATGCCACTTTCTAGAAGATGCAAAGGTAGATGGTGCCAACAACGTAAGAAATATAGGTCATACGCTTGTCTCTAGCTATATAGCTGTCTCAACTTTGGGATTTAAAGATAAAATTTCAAAGACCACTCGAATTAGGATATGAAGCTAGCTAGCTAGCTAGCTATATGTTTCACTCATAGGTCAAAAATCAAGAGAATTGCTTATTCTTGGTTTGCATGGTTTTCATGGATATGCATTCCACAAAATGTTGCTTCAATTTGTTTTCATGGAATCTTGGCACCCACTTGGATTCAAATAAGACCACATATGGAAAAAGTTGGTAAGTTAAGGCAGACCAAAGATGTTTTTCTTTCTTTTTGTTTTACACTTTTTTTTCTTTTCTTTTCAAATAACGCGTAAGAAGAACGAAAATATTAATCGAATAAAAAATATATTCTGCTTAATTTCTATTTAGTTTAATTTTTTTTAACCTTAGAAAGATCTTCCTTAAATTGATATGATACAATGATTTTACTCTTAATCACCATCTTTATTTATCTAGCAAAAGTGAAAATTTCTCGTGAATAATATAATTTCATCTATAAAAAAAACAAATGCATTTAAAATGGAGAAGAGGCATTTGAAAAAAAAAAAATCAAAACTCAAAAGGAAAGAAAAATATTTTCCAAAATAATACTCTTTTTTATGATAGAAAAATTTAAGTTGAAATTACTCTTAATATTTTTATATATATCTAATTCAGGTGAAGAGAACTTTTCCTTAAAACTTCAAAAAAAAAAAAAAAAAGAAGAAGAAGAATTTATCTATTAGTTGGCCACTAGCCTATAGATTTAAAACATAGACAGCAATGATTATCCTTTGTCTGGTCCAATAAATGATAAATGAATGCAATTAGGTCAATAAGGATTTAATGCAATATGGTCCAATATTTTCACAATGTGAACAATGTGAGAAAAGAGATTATTAGTGGGCAAGCACATGTTAATTTCTAGTTTTAGAGCTGTAGGATGAATATGGGGTTTTGGTTTTTTTTTTTTTCTTTTAAAGAAAAGAAAAACCAATTTATAGTGGTTGAGATTTGAGAATATACAATACTCCATCCTTTATTCTCTTCTTTTTGCCTTTTTGGAGGATACTATGAATTTTTGTGCTGTCAAATCTTTTATTGACAAACTGAAAGTAGTGGTTAACATTCCATTCAAAAACTTAATCAAATTTTATTTTTAGTCCCAAAATTTTAAATAGCTAAAAATCTATTTAAATTTTATATTTCGTTCATCTAAATTTTTTTTAAAAATTATATTTTAATATTTTCTTTCATATAATTTATTCTCCGAACCTCTGCTTTCTGTTTCCGACCCTGAATCATTATCATACAAAAAATTGCATTCTCTCATACTCTATATATATATATATATATATATATATATATATATATATATATATATACTAATATCTTGCATGCAAAATTTGGGAACCCAAACCCTCCAATGTGTGGTGGTCAGTAATTGAGGTTAAGATGGCGTATTCTTCTAAGCTTATGACAAACAACTTCTTCTTAACAAATTCTTTTCGTGTCTGACCATATTCAGACACCATAACATGGAATTTGCCTGTCATTCAATGTTACAAGAAAGATAGTCTTTCCGTTCGCGGAAAAAAAATTAATTATTTATAGGAACATAATTAGAAATTTAGTGTTATGAATAAATTATATAAATATATATTAAAAGATAATGTTATAATTTTTAAAAAACTTATTAAATTTTTTTTATTTTTTAGATAAATTATAAAAATTTTGGAGACAGGTGTCCGTCCTAACCCGTCCCCATTTTATCTTTGTTTATTGAAAAATTTTTAAGTGCACATTAAACGATTATATTATTATGTAGATAAAATTACACATAATATCTAGTGTACAATTTTCTTTTGCACGTGATATAATTATTTAGAGCACATGTTGCACATGCATTAAGTGCACCTAAGAAATTTCCTTTTTAGTAAGTGTTTCAGTAGTAAGAATCTTACTTGTACCGAGTATATCTAAAAATTTCCTTATTTATTTACATCATAATATGTTTTAGCAGTAAGAATATTGAATAATTATATTTGTATAATAAAAATTAAACATTTACAGCAACAATATTAGATGATAAAAAAATATAATCTTCTTTTCCGTCGTTAAAAATTATCTTTTTAATAATAAAATATAATTTTCTCATTAAAAATATTCCTTTTAGCTGTAAAAAGTACTTTCCTAGCCGGGGAGCTTCGAATATACTCGCTAAAACATGTTCCCTTTTATGCCCAGTTTTCTATTTGAATGAGGAATCAGAGCCTGTGTTCATCCATTAGTTGTGGCTTTCAGAGGATGCCCGAAGGGACTCTGAGATGACCCTTGAAAGCTTTCGTGGCTACATTTCTTTTGAAAGCTCACGACGCTGTTAAGTCATACCACGTTGTCCAAGACCACATCCTTGCCGGGATCAACTGTTTTTTGACATGAAACTTGCAGTCCATATCTTCGAATTTCTAATTATTCCTTCCGTTTTAAAATAAATATAAAAATTTATTTATTTTTATTGTATTAAAATATTTATCAATTTTATGTATTAAAAATATATTTATTGTGTATATTTTTAATTTATCATTTCTTTAACTACTCAATAAATATTTAACTATTTAAATATGTATATATTCTTAATTTAATTAATAAAAATTTATTTTTATTTAGATATATAATAGTTATTTTTTATTATAATTATATAAATTTTAAAAATTCCTTAATCTGTATGCCATTTGCTAAATTGACATCCTTCTTAGGATAAAGGGAGTATTTTATTTCGATGCAGTAATCTACAAATTATACTGAAAGAGTAAGTTGCACTAGGTAGATCTTGTATGAAGAAAAAATTCGAATTTAAAACGATAATGTGGAGAGACTCAAGATAGACTCTTTCGACTAGCATGCAATACCTATTAATATCAATTTTTGATACATGTAAATTATAATTAAAAATTTAAGATTAAAATTTAAAAGTAAGTAATACGAGAAAATATATTAAAGAATAATATTATAATTTTTTTAAAAATATATTTTTTTAAAAATTTGAAAGACCCTAATTCCCGTCTTTCCCACAGGGGAACCCCAACCAAGCATTGCCACAAGTTGAATGTCGCGAGTCTTTCAAGGATGGAGATGGTGGTGTAGAAATGGTTGTTAGGCATTGGTTGGGGAGGTCAGGTCATATATAGCTTCAACGTCCATCCCTGAGCTAGGCATGAATGGTGTGAAACATCCTGAAGCTTTGGCCATCTTAGAAGGTTTCTAACTGGCTGAGGATATACACCTGCCAGCTTCTGAGCTCGAAACTAATTGCAGGTATAGTGTTCGTTAAATTAACTCAAGAGAAGAATACTCTCATTTCTGAAAAAATGTCATTTTATTTGCTAGATAGGGACACATTCTCCTCCTCAAGTGGATAGAGATAGGTACTGAACTAAAATGTGTCGTATATCTCTAAATTTTTTTTTTAAAAATTTTCAATCTTACATTTAACTGCAAAACGTTTAATTTTTATTTTTAAACTATCTTAAAATATTAAAATATAACGTGTCATTTATTTTGTACTTTAAGTCAAATTTTATATTCAAAAATAATAAAATAATTTACTTAGAGTGAATAATACAATTATTAATAATTTATTTATAATATAAGTGAACTTTTTTTAAAAAACATTTTTTGTTTAAAAAAAATACAAAACCAATGCATCTAAAATTTTCTTTTCTTCTTCTTCTTCTTCTTCCTCCTCCGTTCTCTCATCCTTCTCTTTCTTTGGTTTTTCTCGAGAAAACAACTCAAAGGGCATAGTATTCACTCACATTTCACTCCATACTCAAATATCATTTCCTTTTTTTGTTTTCAAGGAAAGATGAAAGCTTCGATCAAGTTTCGGGGGGAACAAAAGCCTCTATTCAGAGGCAAAATTCCCTCTAAACATCATAAGCTTCCCATTACAATTAGGAATCATTGCAGGAGCTTTCTTTGAATCCCAACAGTTCTTTTGACGCCAAACCCACTTTCAAAGTCACTTACTGCCCTAACGATTCACAAAATCCATTTAGCTTTGTTTGTAAACTCCCCCTGGCCATAGTTCACGTTGTGAATTAATGGTCGCGCAAAATCAATTTTTTTTAAATTGTTCTTAAAGTAAAAATTAAATCGAAATCGACTATTAAATCACATATTATGATTTATTTATTTACTTGATCTACTTAAATTGAGAAGTAGGTATGTTCACACCTCAACTTTATTTGTAAAACTAAAGGTTCAACTACAATGGATTTTTTAAAAAAAATATTAATTTAAACTTGTTTTGTTGAAAAAATAAAATTTATAAAATGTATTAGCAATATTATTATTTAATTTAGACAAATAACATTTTTTATCTTTGAATTCATAATATTTTTAAAAAATTTAAAATTATATTTATATTAAAATAATAAAGACTCAATATGCTCACAATTCAAGTACATTATAGGATTGGGCATTTTGGATCCACATTTCAAACCCTTTTAAAATGGGTGTAGAATATAATCAGTATTTTTCAGGATAATTAGTTCTTCCATCCTCAGACACTTTTTTTTAATAATAAAAACTACTATTTTCAGTCTAAATTTTTTGTTTATTGTATTTTTTATTACAAACTTTATTAAAACTGCTTGTCATATTTCTTAAGGATAAAATCATTTTAATAATCTGTTCTCAAAAAACATTTAGGTTTTATAAAAGATGGACTAAAACGTAATTGTATCTTCTTCTTTAGATCCCAAAGAAGTTTAGAGTTTTTTTTTTCTTAAAAAAAAAAGTTAATTATCCTTTTTTAAAACTCTCAAGGAGCTTCTCCACCGTACACCTGCAACGCAGCGACGCAAAACTTCTAGATATTTTGTTGCTGACATGGACAGAATCGCGTAAAAAAGAAGAAGTCATGTGGGCAAATCAGTAGCTTCAGGATTTGCGTGATCAGAGTTCACTCCGTCCTTAGTTTCGAGCCAGACAATGTGGGCTGGGATGACGTCATCCGAAAAGGACGCTTCTTTCCTGTGGCTAGCCGAACCTTTAACTGCACCAAAACCTAGCCACGTGTCGCGGATCAGATCCAACAGATCTCCTTAGATCCACACTAAACTATTGAGCGCCCGTCTTTTGATTCACCTGCCAAATCAGCGATCCACTCCGACGTGTCATCCTACGTGTATTACACGTGGCCCACCCAAGGGCTCTCCACCTCCACATTGTCCACGTAACCACCGCGGAGTATTATAATATCTTCATTCATGTATATCTGTTTTCTATTCTATTCTATTCGTAAATTACCCTCTCCGCCTCTCTGCTTTTAGCCTCGCTGTTTCTCGACCAGTAAAAAGAAACTCTTCCGGCAAATATTTCCAAAGGAAACCCTAGAATTATGCTCTCGCAGTAAATTGCTGTTCTTAGTGGAATTTTCGGTCGTAGATCACTGAAAATTTGGAGTAATTTCGATATTTGATTGCAACGGCTTGGATGCTTTCTGGAGAATGAAGCTCTGTTAGTGAAAGCACGGTTGTTTCATCAATGGCGTTTTTTAGGTAACTATTTCTGGAAATTATGTACGTTTTGTAAAACAATGTTTTTGGCAAAAATATTGGATCTTTTTGGATGATTTTTTTCTTTAACTACTGAGTTTTTGTTGAGTCCTTGATGCATGTAATTTAGTTTCTTTTTCCATGATTTGCTGCCGAAAACGAGGAATACTGAGGAGAAGGAAAGGGTTTGGATGGTGAGTGTTCTACTGTTATTTGTTTACTGATCATTTGCCAATTATGAGAGGAAACTGCTATGAAAGGTTAATTTAGTTGATTCTGATAAATATATGTAATTTATTTTGAATGTGGTAGAATTGTTGGGAGTTTTATTTCCGTTATGGTTTTCTTTTTTCCTTTTTTTCATTTATTTTTATTCTCCTACAAATATTTACTCATCTTTTTATGTATAACGGTTGCAAAGGTGGAAAGAAGCAATGGACTCCCTAATTTGTTTATTAAAAAAAAAAAAGTAACTGATGCACCAAATTTTGTTGCTAATTCTGGTTTAGTGCTATTGTGCACACACACACATTCTTGTATGTGTGTCGAACTCCTTGTATCTAAATTACTTACCGGACGTTGTGATTTTTTTTTAAGCAAATAAAAAAATTTCAATCCTTGTATTCTTGATATTTGGCTATGTTCTCTGCAAAGTTTTCATTTTTTGGTTGTTGGAATGAGCGGGTGATTGAAACTCTTTAATTGGTCTTTGATTACAGTTTTCACTGGGGAGCCGCCGTTCATAAAGGTTTTTTTTGAAGATAATGGTATGTGCGACTTTTCTAACTTAAGAGGTTTACTTGCCAACTCAATCTGCTGCATTATTCATCGTTGGTCTTTTTGAATCTGGTTGATGAGGGGTGTTCGGAGGGACACGGATAGTCTGCCAACTAAAGGGTTGGCGGAAATCAATCATGACCGTGTACTGAATGACCGCAAGTCAGTAAGGAATGTAGTTATGGGTGATGGGCATGGAATCTCAGAGGAAGATGAATCAAGAATTAATGAGGATGGAAATGAAGGGCGTATAGGGCCTGTACAGGACAAAGGTAACGTGCATGTTCCACAGAAGCAGCAGCCCCACGGGCCCCAAGGGTCTCAAGGAGTGGTAGTGCGTTGGGAGTGCTTTCTTCCTGTTAGGTCCCTTAAAGTTCTGTTGGTGGAGAACGATGATTCAACGCGACATGTTGTCAGTGCCTTACTTAGGAACTGCAGTTATGAAGGTGATTAGATTAATTTTTGTTTTTACATGGATGTCAACAAAGTATCTCTTTAATTTGATAGATGAAAGATGATGGAGCCGCAATATTGAGAATCTGTGTTCTATATGTGAATTGCTAATAATATAATGGTTCAGCTAAGTGAACTCTTCCTACTGTTAGATGCATTATGAAGATTCACTAAATGAAAAATTGTGGAACTCATACAATAAACTTTTATCAATCACTGAAATCTATAAACTAGAAACAGGGAGTAGAAAGGAGATACTTGAAACCAAATAAATTAACTGTGAAATGAAGGGTTTGGGAAGAAATAACTATTATTTGAGAAATTAGATTGGAAATAGAGTATAACAAAATCTTCTTTTCGTTTTGTTTCTCTTTTGGTCCCATTGATAGTTGGAGAGGGGACAATTGGTACTCCTTAGGTCTTGATTTATTGGGAATAAGGGAAAAACAAGGACAGAGGTAGAATGAGAGCAGGAGTTCTTTCTTAGTTTGGCTCTTTATCTTTCAAGTATTCAAATGTAGACCTCTGGTTGAATATATAGTAGTTGCATAAAGTGCTTCCTAGATTGTAAGGATTAGTGTATCTGTCATAAGTGAAGAGGAAAAGAGAAAAAAAAGGGGGGGGGGAGGACTGCTGGACATGTGCCTAGGGTATCCTGCCTCCAAAGAGGTGTCCATGCTTTCCAGTTTCTGGTTGATACTGGAAAAGAAACTAATTACCAATTTCTTATAGGAATGATTGAATGTATAGTCTACAGCTATATTCAATGTAATAAAGGGTGGTGCAGAAGAAGCTTTTCTTTTTTTTCTCATGCGTGACTTTAATTTGGAAAATATATAATAGCTTAATATTCATGAATTATTTTAATAATATATATTCATCAAAATACATCACATGTTATGTTTCCTTGCATCTTAGTATTCATGAATTATTTGAACTCCTCAAAATTTCCTGTGTCAGAATTAAGGTTTGGTAAACTTAGATTAAGATAGCAAATCAATTTGTTGTTCCGTTACTTCAGATATTATGTGTTATGAAGCATGTTGCAATATATTGTCTAAACCGATAAGATAAAGTTGTCTCTGTAAAACAAGTGCAGAAAATTTGTTATATCTTAGGGTACGGCTGATGATAAATAATATGCTTTTTGGGTATCTTTCTTGTTTAATACTCGTGAATGCCATTACACCAGATTATTCATGTTGTTAAAAGCAATTTCTCTAGGAAATTTGATTCCTATTCATGTTGTTAAATGCCATTACATGGTAATATTGAAAACTCTTCATTGATTACAACTACCCTATTAAGATTCGTGAATATTCTTGTCTTTCTATGCAGAATATTCTTGTTATACATGAATCCTTTAACAGAACTACATAGTAATATTGAAAACTCTTCATTGATTACAACTACCCTATTAAGATTTGTGAAGATGAGGACCAACCTTTTTGCCATTAATCTCATTAATGCTTAAAACGATGTCTTTGGCCTTTTCTAATCTAATGAATTTAACGAGTATAAGATGAAATCCATATAATCCATGAATTTCATATGGGTTAAGAGTTGGGCATGCTTATAAAAGATATGTGAATGCATTTCCTCTACTATCCATAAACTCAATATGGGCACTCATCTACAACCTCAACTGTAGGTTTGACTTGAGTACGTAAACATTGGCATTTGGATATGGATATGGATATAATTTTTATTGTTAATCCAATATGTCATATGCATATGCTGCATGATAGGAAAGTTGGTTGTATTAATGTATCTTGGCCCTAGTTTTATTCTTCTATCTTAAAAAGTTTATTGTGTTATTATTTTCTCGTGGGATATCATGTTTGTCTTCAAAATGATGTGCTCTATATCTGTATGAATTTTTAAAGCATAGAATGATGTGCTTTATATTTGCCCGACCTGTATGAATTGTTTGATGTACTTTATATTTGTCTGACTTTTTAAGAAGCATAGGAGGTGACAATTCAAGTTTGTACCCAAGCTCAGACAATCACAAAATAAACATCTTGAACCCGAGCTTGGCCCACCCAAGCTCTCAAATGTAGAATCAAGCTTGACCAAAATGTAAAATGTGAGCCCAGGCAGGTCCAGAATATTTCTATATATATATATATATATATATATATATATATATATATATATATATCATTTCTAGCTTATATAGTTGCATACATGCCGATAGTCAAAGTCTAACTTTACATAATTATAAAAGTATGCTACAATAAAACCAAGTCAATAGTAGCATTCTTTTTCATTTTTCATTGCTTTGGTGCCCCTATCATCGTTAGCTCCTTCCTGGAAATCCAAACCAAATTAGGTACATTGCTTTTCGTTTTCAAGGAGAAATCCAAACCAAATTAGGTACATTGCTTTTCGTTTTCGTTTTCATTTTCATTTTCATTTTCATGGATACACTAGAATACAAAGTCATAAAAGTCCCATCAATACACATTTCAATAATAGAACTCCAAATACAAAACAACAACAACAAACTAAGCCTTAATCCCAAGTAACTTGGGGTCGGCTACATGAACCAACGTCAGGCAACGTGTGGTCATCCACATGAATCCTCTCTTGCCACTTTCTTCTATCAAACGTCATACTTTCATCCAAATCTAACAAAGACATATCTCTTTTAATGACCTCTATCCATGTCGGCCTACCTCTACCTCTACCTCTGTCTAACCTATCCTGCCTCACTCTCTCCATCGCCCTAACAGGAGCATCCCTCGGTCTTCTCTGAACGTGTCCAAACCAACGCAGACGACTTTCTCTCATCTTTTCCTCAATAGATGCCACACCCACCTTTTCCCTAATGATCTCATTTCTAACTTTATCCTTCCAAGTATATCCACACATCCACCGTAACATACGCATCTCAGCTACTTTCATTTTTTGAATATGACACCTTTTAACTGCCCAACATTCCGTATCATATAACAAAGCAGGTCGTACGACTGCCTTGTAAAACTTTCCCTTTAAATTCAACGGTGCATTACGATCACAAAGAATACCAGTCGCACTCTTCTATTTCAACCAACCCGCCTTAACTCGATGTGCAACGTCGCTATCGAGCTCTCCGTCTTTCTGAATAATAGATCCTAGATAGCGAAAACAAAAAAATCAGCAACTCTTGAGTTCTTATAACCAAAATAAGAGTCAAATAATCAGAAGAATATATTTAACAATGAAGTCACATTTTCATACCAATATTGCCAAGGATATCCTAACATAAAACACAAAAATTATGGTAGAAGTACAAAAAACTTCTGAAACGTATAAAATTCAGATGCAGCACTCATACACTATAGATGCAATAACTTATATAGAGGATGAGATGTTTGAAGCTTCAGCTTGGTTCGGCCCAAGAGCACTTGAAGCGCAGCATGAATTAAACTGGGCTGAGGGGACTGGGTTTGGGCCGTACCTACTGACAGGCCTATGGGAGAAGAATGGGATTCTAAGTGCTAATCTACTACATTGATAGCTATGGCTCCTTAATTCTTAGCTTTATAACCTCTACAATTTCCAAAATTTATCAATTTTTGTACTTCATACCTACAGACACAAAAATGTCAACTTTCTACTTTCTAGTGTCTATTTTTGTGCATTTTATTGCATCTCCACTCATGACTATTCTATTGAACTTGGCAGTGACTCCTGTTTCTAATGGTCTGGAAGCATGGAAAATTTTGGAGGATCTAACCAATCATATTGATCTTGTTCTAACGGAGGTCGGCATGCCAGGTTTATCAGGCATTGGTCTTTTATCAAAGATTATGAACCACAAAACATGCAAGAATATTCCAGTTATTAGTGAGTATTGTTCCCGTATATATGATAGCTCTATGCAGATTGAAAGTCTTCCCTAATTATCACTCTCAGTTGATACTTTAAACATCTACACCTGATGATTTTTTCCTGCAGTGATGTCATCTAATGATTCTATGGGCATAGTCTTTAAGTGTTTGTCAAAGGGTGCTGTTGACTTTTTAGTGAAGCCTATTCGGAAGAATGAACTTAAGAACTTGTGGCAGCATGTATGGAGGAAGTGTCACAGTGTAAGTCACATAGCAATTCAAATTTGATTAAACAATCTTTGACAACTATTTCTGCTGTCTAATAAACTAACAAGTATATATTTGATTGTTGGCAATCATTTGTTGGATAATTCTCCAGAAAGTTGGGTATTAGATAGCCACCTCTCCCCTTGAACTCAATGAGCAGTAATGATTCTGTTTAAACATTATTACTTGATCATCACAAGGTATGACTGTGTTTGTATTAACCCTAACCTTTTCCTCAGTCAAGCGGTAGTGGCAGTGAAAGTGGGATAAGGACCCAAAAGTCCACCAAGTCAAAAAGTGTTGAAGGGTCAGACAATAACACTGACAGCAATGATGAGGAAGACAATGGAAGCACTGGGGTAAATTATAGAGATGGAAGTGACAATGGAAGTGGTATTCAGGTATATTGCTTACTTCTAGAATACCACAGGAAGTGGCTAGATTATTCTTGACTCAGGAATCTGATTGCACCACATATTTGCTTCTAAATTTTTAGAGTAATGATCAGCATGTGCTTGGTACTAATTTAGCTCAATATTGTGCTAATCCAGTAATACATATGCATATTTCGTGGCATCATCAGCATCTTGTAGCATTTGATTATTTCATCAGGGGAGGTTAGACCTATGCAATGGGGTCCATAAGAGAATGCTAACAATATTGGACTATGCACTACTGGTAACATTATATGGCCACAATACATCTACCCCCTATTCATCATAATATTGAGGGAGTTTAGAAGTTTAACATGATAGTTGAGTTCATACTCACCAATGCAGAATACAAAGAGGAAGAATGTGACAAATACAAGAAGGAAGAATGTGATAAAAGGCCTTTTTGTGACCATCAAAGTAAAATTAAATGCTTTGTGTCTGCAGGTATTTGCATGTGTTGCATTTTCATGTCTATGCATCCCCCACCCTCCTATCATGGGAGAAAAGGTCTACATATGGCTGCCAGATATATGCAAAATAAAAACTTATTTGAACAATTTGATAAAAGATTCTTAGTAGGACAATCAAAAGTTACCAAGAGAATAATCCTTCTTTAAAAACAAAATAAGTATATTGAAAGTACAGATTATGAGACTTTGTATGTTTACATACACTGACTCACACACACATACAAAAGCACATGCTGAAGAATTAAAGCAATTGGGGGGGGGGGGAGACTAGGATGCAGTAACAAATAGTACCTACTTTAGCATATGCATGAAATCCAAGGTCTGTGGATTTTCTTGATGTAGTATTTTGCCAAGGTAATAGATTATTTCCTGCAAATAGACATTGTAATTTGGAAAAACTACACTTACATAGAGATAGAAAGAGAAGGGCCTGCAAAAAATAAAAAAAAATGCTATATATATCTAGGCTTCTTTGTTAGTTTAGAATACATAACAGAGATGATTTGCAAAATTTCAGACTAAGATAAGATGTCAAATTCAACCTCGTAGCAGATGAATAAGTTCCAGGATTCCTCATAGAAAAAGTGCATCATATGTTAGACCCGTGTTACTGAGAGGAGTCATCTGAAAGGTCCGTTCTACTAAAATCTGGAGTAATTGTTGGATATAATATGTTTTTTGTGCATTATATGAAGTCAACCGTGTAGTGCTCAATGCAAAACCTATATTACATATACTAAAAACCTTAGAAGATGGTTAAAAATGTCAGAGAAGACTATAGAAAAGTGTGATGAAAGATAAGATGACCAGAATGTGACACATATTACATACAGTAAATTCTGTGTAAAAAGTTATTAAGTTGTAGCAATACTAAGCTGTTTGAGAAGCTTAAACAGCTCCCAGAATTCAAGACTCCCAGTTACAATCCTGCAGGAAAACTTTCCCTCATCTAAACTTCATTATTTAGTTAAACGTCTTGCTTGGCAAGCAGAAGTTAAAAGCTTTAGGTGCAACATGTCTAGTTCAGCATTGAGAGAAAATGCACTCCGAAACAAGCCAGAAAATCATATAATGCATCTTTATTTTGATAAATTAATTATTGTTTCTCAAAGTTTATTTTGTATGTGTGTTTAGAAATCTTTTGTCCCAAAATTCTTGCAGCATGTTAATCGAAATTATTCAGAAGTGATTTTCCAATTGGACACAACCATTCATTTTTACAATATCAGAGGCCTTTAAATGGTATCGTATTACTTGAAAGTTTAGCATTATAGCTTGCCTGGTCAGCTCCTCTCGCTTTCTTTGACAGCCAACCATGGCCCAATTGCCTACTGCCCAAGAAGCAACAATTTAACTGATAAGTTTAATGTTACCACTTTTGTATCTGAACAAAAGGTCCAATAGAGATCGTCCTATAGATAAACAAAAAATTTAGAAAAGGCCAAGCAGACATCGTCCTACAGGTAATCAGGAGAGGTTAACCCTGGAGCTTAGGTTATGAGGGTCACCAAAATATACTGAAAAACCTACGAAGAAAATTGGAGAGGAACGCATGCATCACCTAAAGTCTTAGTGAATCCTAACATTTATTCTTTTCGGTTTGAATAGAGTTTTTGACTTCCTCTAGTGGTTTCTCTTATGCACTGATCCAAATAATGTTTTTCCTCTTGCCATCATCATCCTCTACTTTTCCTTACTAAACTATTTTTGAGCATTCCTTTTAGAATATCAGTCAAAATCTGGGGAGAAGCAATACAGTAATTTTGATTTGTTTGCCCTATATTCGACAAAATCAATTTCAGAGTTAAACTTTGATCCCAGCGAGGAATGTTATCATGGCAACTTCAATTGAACCATTTGTCTTGAAAGGGAAGTTTTCACATACTGTGTCTCCTAATATATTTTTATTTTAAATACGTTTAAAATTTCATATGTTTACTTTTTTTTTTGTTTATAGACACCGAAAATCCTAAAATCCTGAACCTCAGAATGCAAAATACATTATCATAAACGGAAAAAGTTATTATGAATGCCTAGACTTATATTAGAGGCTCTATAGGTATTATCAACCACTTAACTAAGTGGTTAATTCTACCAGAATCTCATTTCTGCCTTGGAATATCCCGTACACAAAATACAAGATATTTATACTTTGTTTCATAAGTGCAAGATGCAACCGAAGTCTGAGTTTCAGTTGTCAACTGTACAAACTACTATTCATTCACTCTGTAACATTGATTCAGAAGACTTCTAGAAGACTTCCAAAAGTAATGACTTAGTTTCTTGTTAGCTTCCAATACCCGCTCATATGGTAATAATTTAGGTATCATTCTACCCCATGTAGATTCAATACCTTTGGTGCTTCACATTCAAAGGAGATTGACCACGTGATTTCCTCACATAGAAGCATACAAAATCAAACATCTCTTCAGATTCCAAAATAGTGATAAACACTTTCCCATATATAAAAGTTTACCTTGACATTATCTAGAGCCCTGTTACTCATAAACTATAAAGTGTACCTTGAAATTATCTAGAGACTTGTTACACATAAACTAACACTCAGAAGATCTAATATATCTACAATTGAAGTACCACAAAGAGAATTTTTTATTTAAAAATATCTGCTTAGAAATTTAAGTTGCCAGTGAGACTGTTATAGTCTAAGAACCCAGGTCTTGATTTCACATTTGACCTCTACTTGCTTGGCTCATAGAAGGAAATTCTGGTCATAATTCAGTAATGGAACTACTATTCCAACTTTTAACCGGGTACCTCTCCTGATTACTATCTGTTAGTTATCCATTATAAACATTCAGATATTCACATATCAAAATTCTTTGCAACTTGGAGATTTTTGATGATTCGAATAACCAATTTCAAGCTTTTAATAATAACACCTACTATTTCACTTTGTAAAGTCTTCCAACAGCCATTGATTATATGATAAGGTGGCAGTGAAACTTTTCAATGCTATAGTGTCTATGGGCAGTAAAGGTTGCTTAGGCTACTTTTATTTCACAATCACTTTTTTAAAAGTTCCATTTTCATGCTATCAAAATTACTAGACAAAATAGTTTATATGAAGCGTTAATTCAGAAAAAAAAAAAAAAAGGATGGAATGGAAAAATATAATCTAAATCTGAAATACAAAATCCACCAGTGACTATTCATTTGGAACATTAGAATTAGTAGTTAGAAAGTGACAAAAAATTCTGGCCTTAACATTGGCGAGGTTTGTTTGAAACTATGAAAAGGCTTCTTTTAAACTATCTCGCATTTTCAAAACAATGTTCCTTTGCTCATAATCCTTTTCTGATAATGAAAAATGTGCACGACTTGGTAAGTCCATTAAAAAATTCAATACAAACAAAGTAGCTGGCTTAGAAATGAACAAATAGGTCAAGATATGACACTTAGTAAAATTAAATGCACAATAAAGTTCACAACTACAATTGAGAATATGAGAAGTTAGCTACGTCCTTATGAATCTTGTTATTCCAACTGTTGAGACAACTATTAAATCAAATCCTCATTTTCTGCCTATCATTCCCCTCAGTCCCTTCCATCTATTGTCGCATCATTCATTAATGGATTTATAGTTGCACTCAGCAGGCAGGCTAAACTACTGCTTGTCTTGTTTCACATTTTTATTCACAAATATATGCAGTACACATATCCATATGTTTGCCAATGGAATGCCATTGATTTGGTCATACTTTTTATGCACAATCCTGGAACCAAGCAAGGCTTGTCTATATTTTCAATACTGGAAATTTTGTTGTTCAACAGAGTTCTTGGTCAAAAAGGGCCGTCGAAGTTGACAGTCCTCAACCAATGTCACCATGGGATGATTTAGCAGAACCTCCCGATAGCACCTGTGCCCAGGTTATTCATTCAAGGCCAGAGGCACAAAGTAGTAACTGGTTGCAAACAAATGCCAGAAGGAAGTCCCAACAACAGGATGCCGAAACTGGTAGCAACGAATTGTCTTCTAGACAAAATACAGTTTTTTATTTTTTTTATTTAAATGCTGTCTGCCTCCTTAGCTTCTGGTTTTTTGCTATTTGGTTGAGTCCTTCTCTGTTATTTTACTCAGTCAATATTGAAATGGGCAAAGATTTGAGCATAGGAGTGCCTCGAAATCCAGACTTGAAGCTAAAAGTACCCAGTGACAAGTTATTGGGTAGTGAAAAGATTGAGTTTTCAGATCCGGACATGAAGAAAGACAGGGAGAAACTAGAAAAGGAACTTAACGAATACAACAAGACAGCAAAAGATGAATTCCAGGACAATGATAATGATCTGACAGGTGCCATTACCAATATATCCTTGCCTCAGGGGGGAAGTGCACAGAATGAAGTTGCAAATGGCCCGTGCAAGATTGTCCATGTCAACGATATGGACCAATTTGACAAAAAAGACTTACCCTCCCTTCAGCTCAGCTTGAAACGACTCAGAGATGCTAGCAATAGTGGAACAAATGCTCAAGAGCGCAATATACTGAGACATTCAGATCATTCAGCATTCTCCAGGTATGACTAAGGAAGCTAATATGCAACATCTCAAATTGCAAATTAAATGTCTGCTCCCTTGCAGGTACAACACCACATCAACCACTAATCAGGCTCCGACTGGAAACGTGGGCAGTTGTTCTCCAGTTAATAACAGCTTAGACACAGCAAAGACAGAATCCATGCAGAATTTACAGTCTAATTCAAGTGGAACGCCTAACCAGGGCTCTAATGGCAGTAGCAACAACAATGATATGGGTTCCACAACAAATAATGTTTTTACTAAACCCGAAGCATCCAATGAAAAACCAATGACAAGATCTACAGTCAGCATGCATCCTGGTTCTGCTTTTCAGCCAGTGCAAAATGGACATAGTCTTTCCCAACAGACTATGCAGCCAGGGATGCCTGATGCTTCAAAGTCATCTACAGCAGCCCAAGCAAGAGCCGTGCAACAGCAGTCCCAGGTTGAGCATCATCACCACCACCATTACTATCATCATCACCACCATGTCCATAGCTTGCAGCAACAACAGCAGCTGCTGAACAGTGATGATTTATCTTTAAGAAATATAATTTGCACATCTCCACAATGTGGGCCTTCCAACATGATAGGAATGCAAATGGAAGGAGATGCTGCTAACTACGGGAGTGCTTCGGGAAGCAACAATGGAAGCAATGGGCAGAATGGGAGCAGTGAACAGAATGGTAGCAGCATAGCTCTGAACGCTGAAGGGACAAATGTTTCTAGTGAAACAGGGGCCACAGGAACATGTGCTGGCAGTGGAAGCAGGAGTGGAGTGGATCAGGGTCGTTTAACACAACAGAAAGAGCATAGAGAGATAGCCCTTAACAAGTTTCGCCAGAAAAGGAAAGAAAGATGCTTTGAGAAAAAGGTAAAGCTTGTACCACCATTTGTAATGGTTGCATTATTTCTTTCGCAGCATGAGATGATTCCTTGGGCTTCATGCAATTTAATGTTGAAGACCATGCGATTCTCTTTCAGACATTTGTAGTTAGAGAAATCTGCATTGCTTCAGCTGTATATTTTACCTGACATAATATTCTTGGCTTTCTATGCTTGGAAGGAGTTAAACACGCTCCAGCAAGCTCTCAAGTGTATTTGCTAGGAAAAAAGAAGAAAAAATACAGTCATCACAATTATTCTGTTTTGGTGTCTTTCAGGTCAGATACCAGAGTAGGAAAAAGTTGGCAGAACAGAGGCCTCGTGTTCGAGGGCAATTTGTCAAACAAGCAGTTGATGAGAACAAAGCCATAGACAACACCAAGGACTCAAACTCCTGACGCCTGCCTTATTCTTGGTTGCTTCTGTCAAGCACGAGGATGAAGATTGGCATTGATCATTAGATAAGGCAAGAGCATTTTATTTCACCATCAACGGTTTTCGAGTTCGGCTGGTAGACATGGCTATTGAAGTTGATAAGTTGCCCAGTGATTCAGTGATGCATCCTTACAAATGCATATACTTTTAGTTTCAATGTTAGTTGGCTAGCAAATATAACTATGACTTTTACTGATAGTTAAGTAGTTATGACTTCTTTCAAGACAATGGAAATAAGATTGTCATGTCTTGTACTATGTTTCTTGTCAAACTATAAATTCGTTTCTGGAAGGTGTCTGATAAATTTTCTTATGAAGTTCCTTCTCCATTTTATTCTATTGCCATTTTTGTATATGGACATGAACTCATTTCACACACAGTTTTGTAATTTGGTTTGGTGCAGATAGTAACAGCATGGAATAGGGCTATAGCCAGAGAGAGGATCAGCTTCCGAAGTTTTTATTCCCTACTAGGATCCAAGAAGAGGAGGAGGAGGGGTGGGGTGGCGTGGGGCGAGAAAAACTAAAGCCTAAATGGAAATCCGTGGTTAACACATCAACCCAAAGAAATAGAAACCAATGAAATGTGATATTTATATTTATTTATTTATTGAATACCCCATGTACACTACAAAGAAAGTATAATTTTCATTAAATCAATATATTAAAGGTTATTTCATATAGAGAATGTCAAGTGAATTGCATTTAGTTGAATTTTCAATTCATGTTTCGAAATTTTGAGGTTAATCATTTAGATTTATGTAAACTAAATCTATTCATCAAACTAGATTTAACATGATAATATGACAATTACACTAGACTGAAAAATATAGCCCAAGAAAGAAAGAATGTGCCCCCAAAAAAAAAGAAAATTCAATCTTCTATGGGTCCAAAGAAGTAAAACAAAAACACAACTCAAACTGCAAATTTGAGTTTGTGTACGTGTGAGGGAGGGAGATCTCAACCTTGCATGTGATAATCTAGGTGTATAATATTAATATATATATATATATATATATATATATATTACCCTAAGTGTCCTATATAGAAAATACAATTTTCATTCATTCAATATACTAAAGGCTTTTCATTTAAGGAAGTGTTAATTGAATTGCATAAGTTGAATTTTTAATTAAATTTTAAAATTTTGAGATTACTAATTTTAATTCTGGTTCAGGTTTACATAACTAAATTTATTGATCAAACTAGATTTAACGTGATAATATAATATTACAATAGACTGAAAAGTATAGCCCAAGGAAGAAAGAATGTGAATAAAAAATAAAAAGCTGCAAAAGATATGGATGTTTCAATGTCTACGGAACCAAGGAAGTTTAAAAACAAAAACACACCCACACAACTCAAACTGCAAATCTGAGTTTGTGCGCGTGTGTGTGTGAGAGAGAGAAATAGAGATCTCAACCTTGCACATGATAATCTGGGTATAAAAAAAATATGTATCTATCTGTATGTATATACGAGTAGCATGAGAGATTGCATTGTGGCAGAAACAAGATATTCTTTGAGAAAATTTCAACAAGTAGAACAGCATCTTACCTGGATATGAAGCCAGTTTACAGCACGGGAACCATCTTCAACAAGGAACTAAAAGCAGAGCCCTTGAGGAGAAAACAGAATTTCAGAAGGAAAGAAACATTAAAGAAAAAGGCCAAGAAACCATGGATGGAAATTTATTGAATGCAACTGAAAATTTGGCCATTTTTGAACAAAGAGGATGAGAACTGAGACAAACAACGTGGGAAGATTTTACAGTGTTGTTTTACCGCAGAGGAGAAGCAGAAGGAGGAGGAGGATAAGAATGGGTGGCTTGGAAAAGGAATATTGGTTCAGCGCTTAATGATGGCTACATGCAAAAATTATGTCACGTGGTTATACTGGGAACGCGAAAACATAGGAGCAACAATTTGACATGTGATAAATGTGTTATTTGATTTTCTTTTGTCTTAGGAAAGGAGATCTTTTTTCGTTACTTTTAAGGTTTTTAATAAGCTTTCTTCAAATTTTTTCTTTTTTTTTTTTTTAAGAAATCCTATAAAAACTATTATAAGGGAAGATGAGATGAAGATATGTCATCAACTCTAAAAAATCTTTTAATTCAGAGAAGCGCGCTTCATATATGAGGTAATAATTTTGACCCAATTCTTTAAATTTTTAATAATATATATTTATAAATTTACTTAATTATTTATAATTACCTAATTAAAAGTTTATGGAATAATAAATTAAAATTTTGCTATTTTATTATTTATAATATTATTAAATTGGTTGACTTCTTTTTAACTAAGTGGAGAATTTTCTTTCATTGAGTAGGAATATAAGAAAATCAATCAAAATTTTGTATAAAAATAAAAAGCTATGGTTAGGGTAAACAGCTATAATCGTCTTGCAAAATTATAGGAACACGTGATATTGAATACTTACAAAACACTTAAATAGCATGAGATGTTTTAAAATATTTAAATCTAAAATTTTAAATTTTGTACTTAAACTAAAAAAGTCCATAAGTAGTACTTTTGTTTTTGAAATTTTTCGATCTTATACTTCTGTTAAGTTTGATCGTTTAATCATCTTTTTCGTAAATCACGTGATTGTTACGTGATATCTTTTGAATATATTTTTGTCCATTAAAAGAAAAGAAAAAACAAATGAATTTTTCCTTGGTTCCCCCATCTCCCATTCCATTTTGAATCCCAAGATAACACATTAGAAATGTTGCTTTGATTCCCATGGCACTCTTCTTCCTCTAATCCAAGAACACTAAAAACCCATATAAGTATCAGAAGTTCAATACAAAGGTTTGGAAAATGCTTCATTGACCAAAGCAAGTTTCAATTTCTCTCAAGTGCGTTCAATAGTTTGTTCAATCAAAGGTACCGTTAGAGTAGGTGAGTTGTCGCTCAAGAAGGAAAAATATTAGTAAAATCCTGATCATTTTCCCATTTCGAAACAGGTTGAGGAAGGGTTATTGAAGATATTTGAAACACAAAAGCTTAATAAAGTGGGAAATCAGACACGAAAATCGTAATCATATTCATTGCCACAAGTTACGAATCCTCTTGCAAGATTCTTGTCACTTCATGAGATTCTACGAATGTTTATCCTCCCATAATGGCAAGTGGGCAATGAAAGACTTTTGTTTCTGGGCGTTTCTCAATTACAATGTTGTGTTTTTTTTTTTTTTTTTTTTGAAAGTTTGAAAAACAGAAATATGTTGAGTAAGAAAAAAAAGTAAAGTACTTTGGAAATTGTGCTATCAGTTATATTAGAGAAAAAGAGTTAACGCTCGTGGAATAATATGTAAGGACAAAAATACCTTCACGTGATCAACAAAAAATATGGTTAAACAGTCAAACTTGATAGAAATGCAAAATTAAAATATTTTAATAGTATAGTAGCACTTCTAAACGTTTTTTAATTTATATGCAAAACCTAAAATTTCCAATAGTTCAGATACTATTTGGATTTTTTGCCCTAAAATAAATTACATTTTAGTATTATGTAATATAATAGGCTTATCCTGCAATATTTCAAAGTTTCAAAATTACCTTTTATCCCTTTTATTTTGAATTAAAATGTAAATTAATAATTTATTTTAGAATTGTTTATAGTGACTTCTTTTATTTTTTTTTTTTTAATAATATGGCAGAGACATCTTTTCTCTTTTAAAAATTTATATCAATTTCTCTTAATATTACTTATAGTAGAAAATTTTGTTCTTTTTCTTTTCTACTCCTTAGAAAAGTATATTTATTTAAAGAAATTCTTTTTACATATAAGTTATATAAAATAACGTATGAAAAATAAATCAATTATAAATTCATATCATAAGAGGTTGACAAGAAGAATATTTTTGTTTTCACTCTTTCAATCAGTGAGAAGTGAAGGTGAATGTGTCTTGAATCATCATAATCTAACAACATATACTTAGCCTCCGGGAGGGAAAAAAAAAAAATCAAAACCAGATATGGCATGTGTTTATAGTGGTAGGCAATGTTTTTTGAATCGTATTAAGTATCGAATCGAAAAATTTATTGATTTACGATTTAATAGTTCAACTGTAATTAGATCGAAATTGAATCGTAATTGAGCCGATAATATTATAATTTAAAAATTAAAAATATAATTATTTTTAAAAATAAAATAAATCAATAATATAGCGTAATTCAAGTTTATAAAGGCATAAATAATGAAATTAGATGAAAATATGGTATCTTCTCTATTATTATAGACTATTTAGTCTATTTGTGTAACGTATTTCTTTCTTATGAATATATTATTTTATTTAGTAAAAAAAAAGAATAGTTTAATTCGATTAGACTGATCGGTGAATCGGTATAACTTATTATAATTAAAAATATAATTATTTTTTAAGATGATTTTTAAAAATACGGTTTAAATGAGAGAATCGAATCGGTTTGGAAACCCAATTTATAGTCTGGCCGATCGGTCCGGTCCAAAAACCAATGGTGGTAGGTAGAGAATGCAAAAAATAGGATCAAGAATTCTACACGTGATAAATGTTTGTTATTTGGTTATCTTTTTTTTGAAGAAAGGAGTTTTTTTTTTTTTTAATGGATAGTTTTCATTAATTTTAAAGTTTTTAATAAGCTTCCTTCAAATTCAAACTATCATAAGGGAGCATGAGATGAACATATGTCATCAACTCTAAAAATTCTTTTAATTGAGTTAAGCATGCTTCATATATAAAGTGATAATTTTGATTCAGTTCATTAATTTTTTTAATAATATCTCTTATAATTTTTATTAATTATTTATAAGCACTTAATTAAAATTTTATGGAGAATTCATTATTTATAATATTATTAAATTGATTGACTTCCTTTTAATTAAGTAGAGAATTTTCTTTTAACGAGTAAGAATATTAAAAAAATAATCAAAATTTTGTATAAAAATAAGAATTTATGGTTACCAGTAAATAGCTACAACCAATATTTTTAGAATTGGATAAGTCATCGAATCAAAAAATTTATTAGTTTATGATTTAATGATTTAATCGTAATTAGATCGTAATTGAACCGATAATATTATAATTTAAAAATAAAAAATATAATTATTTTTTTAAAAAAATAATCAATAATATAATGTAATTTAAATCCATAAAGATATAAACATTCAAATCCATTATTAAAAATAGTCATTTTTAGTTTTTAACTAACAATCTAACACATTAAAGTAACTTATTAAATTATATAATTTAATTTATTCCCAAACATTATAAAATTTAATTCAATTTTTTTAATTAAGTGATCAGTCCATCAGTTAGACCGGTCGGTCCAACACAATTTGAAAAGTACCAACACGGTTTTAAGAAAAATCGACTGGAATGAT
Organism: Voacanga thouarsii; assembly: GCA_026120185.1. Classification (NCBI taxonomy): domain Eukaryota; kingdom Viridiplantae; phylum Streptophyta; class Magnoliopsida; order Gentianales; family Apocynaceae; genus Voacanga; species Voacanga thouarsii. The sequence goes on along the minus strand of JANUWF010001050.1, from coordinate 162,145 downwards.
AGGATCAGACCGACAGAGACACTGGTCCACAATCAAACCGGCTGGTCCAGTCTAATCCCAAAAACCATGGCTACAAACGTCTTGCAAAATTAGGGGACATGCGATATTTTGGATACCACAAAACCCTTACATAACTCATTTTACAGTACATGTTTTGCAAGTTGGCATAAGATGTTTTGAAATATTTAAAAAAAAGACAAATTACAAAATTATTTATATTCAATATTAATGTATTGTTTATATTGAAACTTTGAGATATTATAGGTAATTTTTATCCCTTTTACTTTGAATTAAAATGTAAATTTAATAATTTATTTTAGTATTATTTATTTGACTTCATTTGAATTTTTTTTATAATAGTAGAGATGTTTTTTCATTTTTAAAATTTTACATAAACTACTTTTAATATTACTTTTAGTAGAAAAACTATTCTTTCCCCTTTCTAGTGCTTAGAAAAATATATTTATTTAAAGAAATATTTTTTTTTTACATATAAGTTATGAAATAACGTATGAAAAATAAATTATCGATAAATTCATATCATAATAAACAAGAAGTATATTTATTAGGTAAAAATAGATTTACTCAACTTATTGGTAATATTTGCATTATTCAATATTTTAGCGGACATAATTTTTAGTGATTATCATTTTTATTGAAGACATTTGTATCATAATATGAGTTTTATTTTAAAGTGGAAAATTAACCTGTTTGTTTCCTAAAATTAGGTCTGTAATGTTTTCGTCCTCAATAATTATAATTCTTAATAAAGTTATAACCTACTAAATAATTCATAACTCTGTTTTTGGATATAATGTATTAAGTACTATAATGCTAACCCTTAATTTTACTAGTGATCATAACGGTAGAAAAAAATCGTTAAGGATGAAAATATTATAAGTTCTAAACTTTATGAATTAAATAGGCTAATTTCAAATATATTGATAAGTGAAAAGTTTTAAATAAAATATTATTTATAAGATGGCAAAGAATAGAATAAATTAGTAACTTTATTTTGGATTAGGAGAATAAGAGATTGGTTTTAAAACTATAAGACACTAAAAAGTTAGTACATCAGAGAATCACAGTGTTGACTTTGCTTTAGCCAAACCACGGGCACAGTGGTATGTGGAACATTGGATTTTGGAGAATAGCCTATGAACAAAATCTCCTTTGCAATCCGTGGTACTAATTCTTTGTTTGGAGCTAAAGACTAATCCCATAAAATAAGAAAAATAAACTGGAACTGCTCTTCTTCAGCCACAAAATTCTTGATCAATTACCAAATTACTATTTAAAGGAAAGATCAATCCATCACTGAATGTCAAGCCACAAAAAATCTTGCACGATATTTGAGCTTGTGCTATTTGTACAAATAACCATCCAACAATCATACAACACCAAATGAGCTTTCAACCCAAGGAAATGCTATGATAATGTGTCCCCTTCAGCCACTGGAACCAGTTTGATCCCAGTCGGAGAGCGGATCAGTAAGTTGACGGAAAGAACATTATTACTTCACTCTTTCAATCAGTAAGAAGTGAAGGTGCATGCATCTTGAATGATCATAATCTAACAACATATACTTAACCCCCAGAAAGAGTGGGGGAAAAAAAATCAAAACCATATAATATTTCATTTTTCTTCAGCGTACAATTTACAAAGTGAAAGTGGCAGAAATTTTCATGTCCTATTCCCAGGATAGAAGTATTCAACATTGTTTTCTTTGACTCTGAAATGGAAGTTACTAATCTTGCCCTTCGAGCCTCCAGATCCCTGACAAACGCCTTTGTTGAACACTGTCAACTGCATACAAAACGGGCCAGATATGATAATTGCAACTACGGGAGATAAAGTCAACAAATTTGGAGATGAAGAATCAACTAAAGGAAAATGAACGATTTAGAGGAAGTCATCTACTATAAGAGAAAAAAGGGGGGAAAGAGAAAGAGATGAATAACATTTAGCTAAGGGAAAGACCCTTTCTTGTTTCCAAGAAACATGCTGTTTTCTGATTTGCTGTTCTCCGTTCTATTGAGAACACAAAACTAACAAAAGTTAACAAACATGTTCTTGGCATTGATCACTTTTTAAACCAGAAAACTGCTTTTTGGAATAATGAACACACAGACAAGAGTCTGCAGGTTGATTAAGACAATCTGCTGCCTTTCTTGGCTTTGACAAAAGATGATTTAGATAACAATAAAGCTTTACAATACATGCTCATAGCCGTGTACAATGGTTAGAGCTAGAAGGAAAGTCACTCATGTCTAGAGAATAGGGGAATACTGATCATAATAGTACTCAAGAAGATCTTTCTTACATGTTAAGATCGGAGTCCCAATTTTTTGAAAAATGCATATTCCTATGTACCTTCCAAGGGATTTTATGCTCTTGAATAGAAGCATATAAGAGCATGTCCACAAAGGCAGCCGTGCAGGAAATGTTTACTTTAATTGAACAAACTTTTTCAGCAATGTTATGTTCTTAAGTTTAATAAATATTCCAATCATAGAGTAAAGACCTATATGATAACTCAATTAAGCACTTAAAATAAATTCATTATGTACTTATATAATTAAGTATGTTAGATAATTGATAATATTAAGTACTTAATTACTTTAGTATGTTTGATAATAGATTCTTATTATTATTTAACTGATTAAAATATATTAAAATCTTACTATAAATTTTAAGTGAATAGAAAATTACTTAATTTTAAAATCCGAATATATTAAATACTGATCTAATTATTAATCTTCTTTTCTATTTACTATAAATTGTAATAAAATAGTGTAAAAATAAATTTATCTTTAATTCAATCCTATATTTTGACTTCAGATGTCATAATTTAGTTTTCAGACTCTAATTTTCAGAATTCAATAATTCAATATTCAGATTTCAATACTTAAATTTCAATTTTATCAACGAGGCCACCAAAGTGAGAGCTTAGCAGCCAGGGCATTGAGCAGCCAAGTTGTCACCTGCTATCCATGTGGTCCTAAACCAAACATTGGATTAGTAAATTCTTAGTTGAATGCTAGGTTGGAAAATAGCTACTTAATTGAGTGCGAGCAAATAATATCTACTAGCAAATCCCCTTCAGGTCCTAGCTTGCCATTTAGCTTACAGCCAATAAAAGTATCCAAGTATAGATTCCTGAGGCCACTTCCTCTGCCTGCCCATGCTATACCCTCATTAAATAGCAAGATATGCATGGGATAGTTCCTTATTCGAGGTAAATGAAGCTCTAATCATAGACTCTCGTAATCCCAAAACCTAGATAAAGCCTTGAATCCCATTATTTGCTTATAACTTCCATTCAAAAATCAATATCCACTTTTACCTCCATTTCCATGACTTTACCTTGATACACACTAATCCTGACACTCTATACAGGCCGCAAATCTAAAGCTTTACAAATAAAAATTTCTCAAAAAGACATTCTTGATATGCAAAATTGCATAAAACAAATTGGTAATCCAAGATACAATTAAACAATAGTTTATACCTGTCCATGCACATCGGATGCCAAACCAGTGGCTAAAGGCTCTGCTTTTATGACCACATTTGCAAGGTATTCCATTTGTAGGAGTGGACTAGGCCTTTCTGTGCTTGAATATATATCCTCATGATTAAGAATGACAATCGAACAACCCTGACAGAAACATGTCAAACGACAATCTGGCTTCAGAATGGCAATATAAGCTGCTGTTGTATCCACTGATAACATAAATTACACGTGGACAATTTTATAAAAATGATTTCTTACAAATTCTGTTGTTAAGGTGTAGCAGTAACGTAAAAAATCTAAGACACAGTTTGCTGAGCCATTAGCAGCCACTTCCATAAGAGATATATCATCAATCATAATAGTAATGTTCTTGTCGCCTTCAGGTAAAGAAGAGAGTTCTACTGCTTTCTGAACTTTGCCATATAGTCTAAGAAGCATACTTTCTATAGCTTTCTCTTGATCTCCATCCGGTCCTGATGGAGGGGAAATATGCCAAAAGTAAAATTTCAGATCACTAGCGCCACGGTCCCCACAAGGGACAGATCAATTTAAGTAGCAGATTAAACTTCACTCTGAAAAATGGTTTCCTCAGTTATCCACTATTTTCAACCAAAATTGGGGGGGGGGGGGGGAACAAAACAAAAAACTTCTCATAGAATTCATAAAACTGACCAAATATTCTCCTATGTAATGCAGTATACACAAGTTTTTAATTACAAAGGTAAAATGAGCAATATAGTAAAAATTCTGTAGTTGAGCCCAGAAAATATTACCAAAGGTTGGTAAAAATTGTTACAACAAGAAATCTTTCTCCTCATGAATACCAACTCTTCAAGGGTATATTTTCCTTGTGTAAAGGAAAGATACTTGCTTGAATTTTGGAAAGCAGATCAAAAAATTGTGGATCTGACAATCTGTTTAGGACCAAAATTCTTAACACTCTTCCTGGTTTTCAAAGTCAAGAGGGTTTTCCAAAACAACTGCCTGAGTTCTTACAAATGCAATGTAACAAAAGAATGATACAGCAGACACAAGAAAGAAACTTCATTGGATCCATATAAAGCTCACAATAGAATTGAACAAATAGTAGCATGTATCAAATTTACAACAAGCACAAACTTTAACAAAATGAAGCTGAGTAGAGTCTCACCAATACTTGACCTATTGTTCACTTTGGGAGGTTGCAAGTCAAATTCCTGTAAATAAGTCTATTATATTGCTTTACTCTTGCATTAGCTTTTCCCCTCCATTTCAACTCAAGAATCTATGAATAAGCTTGATCTTTCACCACAGTGGTATCAATCTCTGCTACAGTTTAGATTGGCAAGACATCACCACACTATGATAGTTTGGCATTTTTATCGATTCAATTAGAGAAACAACCTATTGAAATCACTTCTTGCAAAAGAAATGCTAAATGAGCTGTGCAAGATGTGGAAACCCTGATAGTCTCTACGAGTTTGATTTAAGAGAGAAAAAGATCAGAGCCACTGTAGGAGGTGCACAGTCGAAGAAAATCAAGACAAAAGAACAGATACAAAGTTATTTCAGACAATTGAGTCAGAAGTATTGCAAGCTGATTCTCTCACCAGGATAATTCAGCATAAGCATGTCATGATACTGGAATCTCTTATGATCCCTTTGCACCACTAAGTTGCAACCCTGTACAACAAACAACTCCATGTCCTGTAACTGACATTTATGAACAATATTTTACTAGAATATAACCATTAGCCTGGAAAAAGTAAAAGGACAGTTAAAATTCATATAACAAAGAAAGCTATTCCATTACTCCAAAATAAACAAAATGCTGAGTGCAACCACTAATACACCACATAATAAGATTTTGAAAGGCTCCCATTTGTAGTGCATAATGCAGTATTCTTACTACCCCGCAACTTTTCCATTTTTCTTTCGTATTTTCATTCATCAAGATAGGAATTTCCTAACCTAAAATAGACCCCAAAAAAATCAAAAATCAAAAAACAGAAAGAAAGCAGGAAACACACAACAGAACCCGCAACTTTTCCATTTTTCTTTCGTATTTTCATTCATCAAGATAGGAATTTCCTAACCTAAAATAGACCCCAAAAAAATCAAAAATCAAAAAACAGAAAGAAAGCAGGAAACACACAACAGAAAAAGCCTTATTCTGAAGTCATCACAATGAAAAACAACAATAAACATGTCAATTGATAACAGTTATCAAAATACACCTCCTTTGATACCCAAAAGAGAAAAATGTTTTCTTTTTGACGGGATGCAGAAGTTGCCGTTTTTAGTATAAATTTTATTACAAGAATAAATAAAAACTAATATTTACATAAGAAATCAAAAGAAAATCCGAAATCTTGAAGAGGTGGAGTAAGCAGTTACTGAAGTAGTAATAGTAATAGTACCATTTTCCGGAGGATGCGATCATAATGCCAAAAAGGGTGAGCAAAGGAGAGGAAAACGACGATATCGGAGGGGCGTTGAGGGGATAGACAGCGCTTGATGAGGTGGTGAAGAATGAAAGCCCCATTAATCTCCACGGAGTCCTCAATTAGCAAAACTCTACCACTTCCGCCGCCGCTATAAATGGCGTCGTCGTTGAAGCCTAAAGCTTCATCGAGCAGATTACGAGATTGGTTACTCATCGTTAATCGAATATTTGCTCAGGGCTGAGAAACTCTTGCCTTCTTCTTCCTCTTCTTCTCTGCTCAAGTTCGGTTTTTTCAGTTTCAGGATTTCACTTTGGGTTTTTGTGTTTAAATTTCAGTATGAAGAATTTCTTTTATTTTTATTTATTTTTTTAATAATTTGCCAGGCCGGTTTAGACCTAATCTTATCAATTAAGAGTCAAGTACTAATTAAGTTACGAATTAATATATTATTTTTATGAATTATTGGAATCTCCATTAATTAGCGGAGGTTCCACTAATTATGAATTTATGTAAATAATTAGAGAAAATTTTTATGGATGTCCACCATTTAGTGGAGACACCACTAATTAAGATTAGTGGAAGATGATGTATGTCATGATGTATTCCACTAATTAGAGCTCTATAAATATAGCTATTCTCTAAACTTATAATACACCATCATTTTGTGAAAGAAAGATTAGAGAAAATTGTGAGAGAAGAGAAAGAGATAAATTCTTGTGCAAAATAGTTAGAGTTTTATTAGTGTGTAGTGCGAAGATTTTATTCTAACACTACCCTAATTTTATAACACGTTATCAGCACGAGTCTCTGTCGTTATTAAAGCCAGAAGACAGGTACGCATTTATTGATCTCGCTAAATTCGAATTTGTAGCCCTTGATATTTCTGAAAAAAAAAATTTATATGTCATACAGAAATGCATCTAAATGCTAAAAAAAAGGAGATCCATATGTCATGTGGATAAAAAGAAAGATTTGATTACTTGAAGATGGTCGTACTACCCACTGCACGGTATGAATGGTTGCACCTGAAGTTGCAAGATTGTAAAACCGTGAACTCCGTGATATATAAAATTACATCTTAGTTAAAAATTTTGCGGAGAAAAAGTTATCGATGAAGTTATATTGGAGAAGACATTCTCCACTTTTCATACCTCGAATATTGTCCTACGAGTAACAATATCGAGAAAAATGGTATCCAAAATTGACAGATTTAACATGAGTTATTATTGAAAAATCATGAAGCCGGATGAAGCGGCTCAACAAGCACTCCGAAGTGAATGTTGTTGGCTCCAGCAGAAGCCATCGTTATAGTCGTAGTTGTGGCGATGGCCGTGGTTATGGTCATGGACACACTCGATATTTCCCTTATCACGAGAGAAATACGGCCACCTAAAGTGGAACGAGAAAAGATAATAAGGGAAAAAGATATTTCCATTAATAATAAGCATCACATCTTTTATTCATATCACTAGTGTTCATATGAACTTGAGGATACATGCTTATAGTTGCTCTTTTGTAATTGAGTGACAAATGTAAGATGAAGGTTTGTAATTGTTCTTTTTCAATATTTACATTAGAGGAAGACAAACAATTAGTAATTATGGACTTCGACTCCTCTTTTTCGACATCCTCCTCATTTTCTTTCCTCGTTGAGCCGAGCATCGAGACTAGCGACGAGAATTAGTCGTAAAATTACTGCGAAATGAGTCTTGGGATTTTATGATCTCCTTAAGTTTATTATAATTAAATTTCTTATTATATTTGGCCTTGAAGCATGCTTGTCTCAATTTACTGTGTTTGGTCCTCTAAGCTGCGTATTAGGACTTTCTTCCACCAACTGTTTTTCACATTCCAGTATCGCAATAGCTTCTTTCAACTTCTTCTCAGCCATATGTCATCATTCTTCTTTATTTTGCATCTCCTGTAAATCGAAGTGATATCATCGGTTATTTACTTATAAATCTTTCATAGTTTCATACTTGCAAATTATAAATATGTATGAGAAATAACCTGAACATTCTTGATTATGGTCTCCAAGCTCACCAATTTCCTGTGAGGCCATCGACGAATTCCTAACTCCCTACATCTTTTCTTAAGACGGGTTATGCTAATATTCAGTTCTTTGGCTGCACTCTTGATTGGTAGGTAAAAGTACTACGAAATTGTTTCTCTTGATAGTGTCTGAGAGTTATTGCCCTTATTCTCTCTCTGCCTCTTAATCATCATCTTCTCCCCAGGAATTTTGTCTGCAATAATATCTTGAATTTCGATATTATGCATTTCATGAGTACTCCGACTTCGTTGCCAAAACCACTCATTATTTCACATAGAAAAAGAAAATAATATCAGTAAAGGTAATACCATTCAAAATCCATGTTTAAATGTATAATAACCTGGAATCATATTCTGGCTTTGTTCAAAATCCATTAGAGAGTAGAAAGAATCATGCACAAGCATATCCTCATTCAAAGGAATAGCATAAAGAGGAACAGTATCAAAAGCAGTCTCTTGTAGGGGCAGATCAACTTGGTCAAAAGCAGTATGTTCAAAACTTCCACTGATTTACATAAAAAACAAACAAAAAGAGAGTTTAATTTCATTATCAAGCACACTAAAAACAAATAGAAGCCCTCAAAGGTATCTCACCTGAAATTAGGAGAAAGCAGTTGGTTTGGAAAGGACAATATATCAAAATCTTATGCGTTCAAATTAGGCAGAAGCGGTTGGTTTGGAAAGGAAACTACATCAAAATCTGTTGCAGAAACCGAGTCAACATTTGACCATGTCTCAAATGAATTACGAGTCTTCATATCTGCTTTGTGATTTTTGTTTTTGATGTTTACTAATGACTGAGATATATATCGATACATACATATATATATATATATATATATATATATATCTGTATGAGGAAGAAGAAGAGGTAGATGGTAGGTAAAGGGTCGGAGGAGAAGAAAAGACAAGAGAGGAAGAAGAAAAGTCGGTACCGAGAAGAGTGAAAAAAAAAGGAGATATTTTTCTTGACATTTCCTGCTTGTCATCATTTTCTTATATTTCTTTTCTTATTCTCTTGTGAAATCATTATTCCCTAAATTAGGGGAGAACAGAAACAGTACAAAAAATATCGTGATTGGACAACATCATTAAATTATCTTGATCCGCATACAAGCGCGTGTGAACTTGAAGTTCAAAAGATAATTCATTTGTAAAGCATTGCAAATCAAATGTCAGACACTTTTGTTGACTCTAGAAGAGTAACAAAATCGCATATGCCAGCTATAAATACTCCTATTCGAATTGAAGTTCCAGCAGAACAAAATATTATACCTATAGCTGCTGAGTAAAAAACACACCAAAAGCGTGGCCGACCTCTTGGTTCTAAAGATAAAAATCCTCGAAAGAAAAGATGATTAAATGATCCAGAAGATCATATTGAAGAAAAGAATGATAAAGACTAAGAGAGAACTGATGACAAAGAACCAGAAGTTGATGAAAGTAACACTGAAATTTCTATCAATTATACCACTTCCGGTAGAAGTTGGAATCGGATAGAAACTGTTATTGATAATATATTTGCATACAATATATCTCTTGATGTTACATAGGATAGTGATGATCCTGAACCAATATCAGTTGATGAATGTCGGCATAGAAAAGATTGGCTGCAATGGAAAGATGCGATTCAATCGGAGTTAAATGCACTGACACAACGTGAAGTCTTCGGACCTGCAATCCGAACACCAGAAGGTGTAAAACCTGTTGGTTACAAATGGATATTTGTACGAAAGCGCAATGAAAAAAGTGAAATCGTTCGATATAAAGCGCGATTAGTAGCTCAAGGTTTTTCACAAAGACCAGATATTGATTATGATGAAACTTATTCTCCTATTGTTGATACTATTACACTCCGATATCTTATCAGTTTGGCAGTACATGAAAAGATAGATATGCGCCTATTAGATGTTATCACTGCTTACTTGTATGGAAATTTAGAAAATGATGTTTACATGAAAATTTCCAAAGAATTTCATATGCCTGAAGCATATAAACATTATCCTCGTGAAAATTACTCCATCAAGTTGCAGAAATCATTACATGGCCTGAAGTCATCTAGGCGCATGTGGTTCAATTATCTTAGTGAATATTGATTGAAAGCGAGATTTAAAATGACCAGGTATGTCCATGCATTTTTATTAAGAAATCTGGTTCTAAATTTGTGATATTAGCTATATATGTAGATGATATTAATCTTATTGGAACTCCTGAAGAGCTCCAAGAAACAATTGATTATTTAAAAAGAGAATTCGAAATCAAGGATTTTGGTAAAACCAAATTTTGCCTTGGTTTACAAATTGAACATCTGGAGAGTGGAACATTTATTCATCAATCAACATATACGACAAAAGTGCTAAAAGATTTTACATGAACAAAGCACATCCATTGAGTATTCCAATGATCGTCCGATCATTAAATGTGGATAAAGATCCTTTCCGACCTCAAGAAAATGATGAAGAACTCCTTGGTCATGAAGTACCATATCTCAGTGCAATTGGTGCATTGATGTATCTTGCTAATAATACACGACCTAATATTACTTTTGCTGTCAATTTATTAGCAAGATTTAGTTCTTCACCAACACGACGACATTGGAATGAAATTAAACAAGTCTTTCGATATCTCCAATGTACAATTGATCTCGGATTATTTTATTCAAATAAAACCAGTCCAACATTGATAGGTTATGCAGATGCTGGTTATTTATCTGATCCACATAAAGCACGTTCTCAAACGGGCTATCTATTTACATGTGGAAATACTGCTATATCATGGCGTTTTATGAAACAATCTATAGCAGCTACTTCTTCAAATCATGCTGAAATTATAGCCATTCATGAAGCAAGTCGAGAATGTGTATGGCTAAGATCCATGATTCATAATATCCGAGAAAGTTGTGGATTATCATCAATCAAAGATATTCCAACTCCTCTTTATGAAGACAATGCAGCTTGCATAGCTCAATTATGAGGAGGATATATTAAAGGAGATCGGACAAAACATATTTCACCAAAATTCTTCTTTACTCATGAACTCCAAAAGAAATGTGAAATTGATGTGTTACAAATTCAGTCATGTGACAACCTCACAGATATTTTCACGAAGACTTTACCGACTGCAACATTTGAAAAGTTGAGATATAAAATCGGTATGCGTCGGTTTAAAAGGAATCATCTCATCAAGGGGAGTAATAAACAGACATATAGAATAGTGTACTCTTTTTCCTTCACTAAATTTTTTTTCCCACTGGGTTTTTATCTAGTAAGGTTTTAACGAGGCATATTCTTTATGTAATAGATGGACATCCAAGGGGGAGTGTTATGAATTATTGGAATCTCCATTAATTAGTGGATGCTCCACTAATTATGGATTTATGTGAATAATTAGAGAAGATTTTTATGAATGTCTACCATTTAGTGGAGACACCACTAATTAAGATTAGTGGAAGCTGATGTATGCCATGATGTATTCCACTAATTAGAGCTCTATAAATAGAGCTATTCTCTAAGCTTGTAATACACCATCATTTTGTGAAAGAAAGATTAGTGAAAGAAAGATTAGAGAAAATTGTGAGAGAAGAGAAAGAGAGAAATTTTTGTGCAAAATAGTTAAAGTTTTATTAGTGTGTAGTGTGAAGATTTTATTCTAACACTACCCTAATTTTATAACAATTATTAGTATTTTGTTGAATTCAATATTGATAATAAGAATTATTGCTAATTTAAAAGTAATTGACCAATAAATATTTTGAATATATCAAGCTTAATTTTATAAATAATTATATAAAAAATTTGTATTATGTCCATTACACATTATATCTTTTAGAAAGATATAAATTATTATATTTAAACACAAGCCATTCAAGATATGATATTGTGTCTCTTCAATCTCTAAAAATAAAAAGAGTACTATATTTTGTTGGTGAAGAAAATGTGTACCATATTGGAAAGTGAAAAAGAACCCCAATTCGTCAAATGATCATTTGATGAGAATCTTCATCCAATACAAATATTTTAGGAGAATTTGCAATTCCCTTTTTTTTTTTTTCCTCTCTCTCTCTCTCTTTGGACGAGTGCAAATTCCAATTTTAAAAATTATGCTTCAAAGAAATTATAATATAAAAATACTTATTTAAATCATTCTTTATGACATAAGTGAAGAAAAAAGTAATTTGCATTTGCAATAAATATTAAAGATGGCAAAGAAATCTATGGATTACGCGGAAATTAGATTCATGTTAATTATATAGTAAACATTTTTATACACTAGGGTGAGGATGTGAACTCTGTTTAGTAACAATATATTTTGATGACAAAATAATTTTTTATATTTTTTTATGAGTATGAGAAAAAAAAAAAAAACTCTAGTGAGAGCTCTATTCCTACAAAAAGATTCACTAAATCGAATTAGTCATAAATTATAAAATAGATATAGATATTACTTAGGTCTTAGTTACAGATTGAAAAATTAAAGATTAAATTCAATAATACCTTTCAAAAATAGTATTTTATAATTTAGACTTTTTTTTCCAACCAAATTGTCTTTCAAAATTTTTGAAAATTAAAATTAGGTCCTTCCATTCTTTTTCTAACGGCTAGATCAAAATTGGATTCATTGAAAAATCACGAAACAAGTCACCTAAGTCCATAGTAATAGAGAATTACCACACCTCTAATCCTAGGCGATATAGTGCAAAGATAAGAATAGAAATAATACAAACACATCACAATTTCTTTCATAATTGTCAAATCATCAATTACAAAAATTCATGACATGCTACTAACAAGTCTCACTCTACCATCTAATATCGTGAATAGTAAATCAAAAGATCCTGAGTGTATTAATTATTTTGAAATTTGCTTAGGAAAAGGAGAAGAGTTGGGGAGAGGGCTCAAATCAATGTTGGATAAATCATCTCTAAGAGTAAGGAGGAATAGAAACAACATGCCAAGGCTTTGCAAATCAAGGAAAAGAAAGCCAATAGAGGAGAGTATGGAGGTTATGGACAAAAGAAGGGGTGGGAGCACAAAACAAAGGAAGAAAATAAAGCAACTGGCCAAGACCAAGCTTCGAATAAGGGCGGAGCCTAGATCTGGCCAACAAACAAAGAGAAGACGAATGAGCTATAGGGTGAGTAGATAGAGAGAGTAGTTGGTGGAATATTCACTTTCCCCTATATTACAGTAGGAAAAGATTGCTGCAAGATGGAGGAGAAAGAAAATGGGGGAAAATGGTAAAAAAGTAAAATAAGTCTTTTTTTAAATTTTTGTTTTTTACACATTAATCCAGTCAAATTATTCACTTTGTCAGACTGTTAAAAAAAGAAACAGGAAGACATAATTGAAATTTTCAAATATTTTTTTTAGGACATTTTCATTACCAAAAATACTATTTTTGATACGTTTAAGTTAACTCAAAAATTAAATGTTGTCACAAAAATCTAGAAGCTTCAACCTAATAATAAAAAAATAAATACTATCACAAAAATCATATACATTTTATTATAGGGAAGAGTTAAATTTACACTTATAAAGGTTAAATTTATACTCTTAAACTATAATTGTCATATATGGTCAGCTTTTATTTCTTCCATTCTCAAATTATTAATTTTTTAATTTCTAAACTATTCATTTAATTAAAAAATTAATGTGAAAAAGTAAAATATTGTAGTATATAATTGTTGACGTCAGCTTTGCCGAGTCGACGCAACGGTTACTTTGAGCCGTTGCCGATTAGCCGTTGCCGATTCGATAAGTTTTGTCGAGCCGATAAAGTCAACATTTTAAGCAGCAGCCAATAGTCATGGTCAACATCGGCACCATGAAGCCGATAAGAAGAAAAACAAATTCCTGATCTTTCGGCGTAAGAATTCTGCACGATCATTGGGAGTATTCTTTGGCTGAAAGAAACTCCATGATCTGTTAGTGGCTCGATTGCAACAAATATAAAATGGGAGCGTTGCCCAAAACCCAAATACGACCATCATTAACCAACAACATTAAATTTCAATTTATTCTATTTCATCGTCATTTACAGCTTTCTAGACTAGGAACTCAATTTCTTACAGCTTTATTACAACTTTCCTTTACAACTTTGTTTCTAGCTTTCTTTATCGCTTTCCGTTCTTCTGTTGAAGTTTAGATCTTTTCTGTAATTTTTCCTTAAAGTGCATCAATACACGTATTTGCTTGTTGTTATGAAAAGTCCTTTCGTTGTGCATTTTCAGCTGATTTTCTGGAACTCATTTCTATAGTATGTTCAAGGAATCTGGTCACTGATTCAAAAAAGATTTGATATCGTTTCTGTTTCACCATATCGGATCGTTTGTATTTATCGGAAGAGTAGCCGATACCTGGTTACATCGGCTCATTATTTTGACAACAACACAGATTGGCACGCCCAATAGGACCTAAGGTCAGTTTTCTCATGCGATAGCGGTCAGGACGTTTGATGGCGAACAATTCACAGTAGCCGCCTGCACTAGAGTCGTCTAAACGACTCCCAGTCCGTGCTCTCCAGGGAGATTTTGATCCTTCTGTTACTACTTCTAGTTATACTCAGGTTACTCCTCCGGAGCAAGGATGTCAGTCCTCATCCCCACCATAGGTGTCTCAGTCGACATCTACCTCTTTGACTGCCATCCAACATACTATAGAACAATGTACTGGTGAGCTCTTACAAGGTCTTATCCCGCAATTTGCTACTATTTTTCGGCCTCTACTTCAGAATGAGTTCCAACAATTTGCACAGAGGCAAAATATGCAAACTTTCACTCAGCCACCGGGTTACCCTGCACAAGGGGCAACCATGGCACCGGCATACCCCATGCCATCGGCTGATGGCGCACCATCTCATGGATCAGTCCACCTTCTGCACAGAGAAATGTCTTTCCCTACTACGGGGGGACATCAAGTTATTCCAGGAATGGTGGCTCAAAACACTATGCCAGCAGAAGTGTTCCCATGAAGGAATCTTGGTCCGATGACGGGATTACCTACAACTTATGAAGTAGCACAAACCTTTGTTATGGGAAACATGCTACTCTTTGGGGGGCAGCCGAATTACTCGGCTTCTTATCCTTCTATATATCCGGAAACGACAACGGCTTATCCAGGGCAGGGGGTCGGAAGTACTGAGCCTTTCATGGGGCAAGATTCTCGACCGAGTCATGCAAAACTCCTTCACCACAGATTCAACAGCCATACCAGCCAGTTAATGTAATGGCGGAAGCATTTAGTCGGCAGTCACGGGATCAGCTCGTATACCAAAACCTTATCCCGATTGGGTGGATTCCATGGCAGTACTCCCTCGAGGTTTTAAGCTACCGAAGTTTACTACGTTCTCTAGTGAGGATAATAAGTCCACCATAGAACACATCGGAAGGTTCACGGCACAATGTAATGAGTTGAGAAATAATGAATGACATAAATTACAACTGTTTTTGTTGTCTTTAACAGGGGTAGCGTTCACATGGTATGTCAATCTAGCTCCTAACTCTGTATACTCATTGGCTGACATGGAAAGAATTTTTCACCAAAGGTTCTTTAAACCTGCACCGGAAGTTTCCATTGCCGATCTTTTAGCAATAAAATAGAAGGGATCGGAAGATGTTGCGGATTTTATTGAACGTTTCCAAAAACTAAGCCCAAATGCACAACTCAGTTGCCAGAAACAAAGTGTGCAAGAATTGCTATTAGCAGAATGCATCCGCAACTCAAAGAACGACTCATTCTCCAAGATTTCTTGGACTTATCCTGTTTATTATCTCATACTGTCATAATAGAAGAGATGATCAAGGAGAAAGAGAAGAGGCGTTCCGTTAAGTTCTCCCATGGCCAGACAATGATATCAATCATAAATGATACCAATGAGGACGATGAAGAGCAAGTTATAGAGGTAATGGCGGCTGAGTTGGTAAAGGGTTCCTTCTATACGTGTCCACATTTGAAGCCCGGCAAAGGGAAGGAGGAAGTTGTCACGTCAGAACTATCTTACTCTTTTGATTTCTCAAAAGCTGAATAAATCTTTGACCAACTAGTAGTAGATAAGCAAATCCGTTTAGCTTATGGACACAGGATCCCGAGCCAAGAATAGTTGAAAGGAAAAAGGTACTGTAAATGGTATAAATTTTTTTCTCATAGTACTAACAGTTGTGTTGTTTTCAGAAATACCATTTAAAAGGTTATCCAGGATGGAAGATTGAAGTTTGCAGACAAAAAGGAAGAGACTTTGGTGGATACGGATCCGTTTCCGTTAGCCGAGGCACACATGCTGCAAACAGAGCCGGGTAGGAATTATGAAGAACCTACAGGAAACAACAAGCTTGAGGGGATAGGGAAAG
This sequence comes from Voacanga thouarsii, assembly GCA_026120185.1. NCBI lineage: Eukaryota > Viridiplantae > Streptophyta > Magnoliopsida > Gentianales > Apocynaceae > Voacanga > Voacanga thouarsii. Next base: position 145,809 of record JANUWF010001050.1, on the reverse strand, counting down.
GATTCCAAAGATTGGATGGTAAACCATCTATTTTTACTCGTTTATCTCCTCCCTCATTTGTAGCATATTTCTATGGCAAAAAAGAGAAACTAACAGTGCAGGTGCTCCAAGAGAAGCCATTTCTGCCTGGCCGTTGTTCCCGACCATCAAAATCCCAAAAAAGGCGAGAACAGCGGAAGCGGACATAACAAAGGTGGCTTCTAGATGCTTAGGTTGAAGAACAATTACACCATGATAATGGTCAAAATATGCTCAGTGTCTTGCCGACAAGTTATCGAGCTACCTCTCGTCAGGAGTCCATGGAAGAGGATTTTCATACAGAGGAAGAAGGTGCAGTGGAATTGGTGGATGTCAAGGTCCCACTAGAAGGGATGCTCTTTCCAATTCCAACAGCCCAGAGTGCTAACCACCTCAGGCCCTTATATATCAAAGCACACATCGACAGCAAGCCATTTACTCGGATTTTTGTTGATGGTGGAGCTGTCCTGAATGTAATACCTTTCTTTACATTGAAACAATTGGGAAAAGATAGGACAAATTTATCTTCTACCGATGTGCAAATGGTTAACTTCACTAGAGAAGCAGTTGTGGCAGAAGGCGTTATCACCTTTGAAGTTACAGTCGGGTCCAAAACCAGTAAGACGGTCTTTTTTGTAATTAATACAAAACTAGCTTATTTTGTTTTATTAGGCAGAGATTGGATTCATGCAAACCACTGCGTACCGTCCACTTTGCATCAAATGATGTTGATATGGGATGGAGACCGGGTAGAACAAATCCCAACCGATCCCAATCCATTTTTAGCAGAAATCCACATGAACGAGGCTGTATTTTATCATCCGACCTTTAATCTAAGCCAGTATGCTAAGTTAACTATGGCTCATAACCTGATCACGACTGAAGAACCAAGGGGAAACGACCTACGACCTGAGGATCCAGAGGTCCGGTGAGCTCCTGGTTTTGTTGCTCAGGATCCGTTAACAGAAGTAGACATGCGAGAGCCGGGAGAGAATAGAACAATCAAGGTTAGTCTACATTTATCTATTGGGCAGAGAGATATGTTGACATGTCTAATCCGCAGGTATAAAGATTGCTTTGCGTGGGACTATCATGAGATGCCAAGATTGGACAGAAGCATTGTGAAACATCGTCTACCTGTCAAAGAAGGCTTTAAGCCTCATAAACAACCAACAAGACGTTTTAATCCCACGTTGTTACCCAGAATTAAGGAGGAGATAGAAAGCTTACTTTGGTTTGGATTCTTCCGTACGTGCCGATATGCAGATTAGATATCTAACATTGTGCCGGTCATTAAGAAGAATGGTCAACTACGTATCTGCATAGACTTCAGAAACATAAACTTGGCTACTCCGAAAGACGAGTATGCTATGCCGATGGTAGATATGTTAGTGGATTCCACTGCAAGTAACCAGTTTTTAAGTTTTATGGATGGCTATTCAAGGTATAACCAGATATTCATAATTGAGGAGGATACGCTCAAAATAGCGTTCCGTTGCCTAGGGTCTATCGGTTTGTTCGAGTGGGTAGTTATGCCATTTGGTTTGAAGAATGCTGGGGCCACTTTTTAGCGGGCTATAAACCTTATTTTTCATAATCTTATCGACAGCACAATGGAGGTCTACATAGATGACTTGGTCATAAAGTTTTCCAATTTCTTACAACATTTGGCTGACTTGGAACAGGCGTTCCTCCGAATGCGCAAGCACCATTTGAAGATCAATCCCGCTAAGTGTGCATTTGGAGTTACTGCTAGAAATTTCCTTGGCTTTTTAGTACATCAGAGGGGGATTAAAATAGATCAGAACAAAGCCAGAGACATTCTACAAGCAAGACCTCCTAAGACGAAGAAGGAGCTTCAGAGTTTTCTGGAGAAGATAAATTTCCCATGACGTTTTCTGGCAAATTCTGCAAGTAAACAGAAGATTTTTTCCTCTTTATTACGATTAAAGTTGTCTCAAGATTTTATTTGGCAGCCTGAGCATCAGGTAGCATTTGATCAGATAAAGATAGCTTTGTCAAATCCACAGGTGTTAGCATCATCCCCACAACCGATCTCCCATCCCATGAAATTGTACATCTCAGTTGCACAAGAATCCATCGGCAATTTATTAGCTCAGGATGACCAACAAGGAATTGAAAGAGCAGTGTACTATCTTAGTCGGAATCTATCGGACACAGAGACTAGGTATACCCCTATTGAAAAATTGTGCTTATCTCTTCATTATGCGTGCACAAAATTGGAACATTACTTGTTATTTAGGGAAGTACATGTCTTGTCTAAGGTAGATTTAATTAAATTCTTGCTGAGTCGTCCCCTGTTAAATGGACGGCTTATGAAGTGGGCAGTCAAATTGCATGTTTTTTCCCTAACTCATGTACTATTAAGGGCAGTCAAATGATAGGCTATTGCAAATTTCTTAGACGAACATCCGTCTTTGGAAGTACCACATGAAGTACCACAAACAGAAGGAGGTACAACACAGAGGTACGTTTCTTTGAAACCTTGAGTTTTGCGGTTTGATGGCTCAAGCACCCAACAAAAGGCCAACATAGGTTTGGTTATCGAATCTCCAAATGGACATCAGGGTAAGGTCTACTTTGAGCTGAAAAAAGGAACAACCAATAATCAGGCAGAATATGATGCCCTTTTGTTAGGACTACGGATTCTGGAGGCATTGGAGGTCCAAGTAATCAAAATTTTAGGAGATTCTCAGGTGGTTGTCAGACAGGTATTAGAAGATTATAAATGTGCTAACCCATTTTTGTCAGACAGGTTGCAGGAGGTAAAAAGGTTACTTTAGAGTTTTCAGGAGGTTGTTCTAGTTCACGTTCCCAGATAAGAAAATCAAGGCACTAATGATTTAGCTCAGATGGCCTCAGGTTTTAAGAAAGCCATAATGTGCCAATAGATAGTGGAGACGGAATATCAGGATGATTGGCGACAGGAGATTGTTACTTACCTACGAAACCCGACTGGTCAAACGTCTTGTGACTTAAAACGGAAGGCCCTCAGCTTTACCTTGATCAACAATGATTTGTTCCGACGAAATCACACCAGGGTTCTTTTAAAGTGTCTCTCAAAAGAAGAAGTATTGCGGGCTATGGCAGAAGTACATGAAGGCCTATGCGGAGCACATCAGGCGGGCCCAAAACTGAAATGGACGCTTCAATGCCATGGTTTCTTTTGGCCATCGATGACCACAGATTGTAATGCTTATACTATGGGCTGTGAAGCTTGCCAAAAGTATAGTCCTCTATTACACACTCCTTCCACGGAATTGCATCTGATCATTAAACCTTGGCCTTTTCTGCGGATGGGCTTTGGACATTATCGGAAAGATTTATCCACCTTCAGCAAAAAGACACACATTCATACTAGTGGCGACGGATTACTTTACCAAGTGGATGGAGGCGCAACCATTGATCAATGTGACACAAACGGTAGTCATCAACTTTCTCCGGCAGAGCATTCTCTTCCGTTTTGGAATCCCAGAGACAGTGACAACGGATCAAGGAACGATGTTCACAGGGGATCAGGTACGTAATTTTCTAACCCAATTCAAAGTTAAGTTGCTTCACTCTTCTCCTTATTATGCACAGGCTAATAGATAAGCAGAAGCAATGAATAAAACTTTAATCAGCATGATCCGTAAGACAGTAGAAGACAATCTGAGGAGATGGCATGAAACACTGCAAGAAGTATTATGGGCCCATCGGAATGCTGCTAAGACTGCTACTGGCTTTACCCCGTTTAGACTAACTTATGGGCAGGATGCTTTGTTATTTGTGGAGTTATCGTTGCAATCAGCCCGGATAGCCTATCAGCATGGTCTAACGACTAAAGAATATCAAACAGCGTTGGCCCTAAGTTTAGATCAAGTTGAGGAGGATTGCTGGATTGCCTTGGAGAATATAAAACGACACAAGGAGAAGGTAGTAAGGGCGTACAATCGAAAAGTCCGTGATAGAAGCTTTCAAGAAGGGGACATGATATGAAAGACTATTTTGCCCCTTGCGCCAAAAGATCCGAGGTATGGCAAGTGATCTACTTCATGGGAAGGTCCATTCTTAATAACTCAAGTTTTTTATGGAGGGGCTTAACGCCTGATGACACCCGATGGAAAAGAAGCAGATAAGGCGATTAATGGTAAGTTCTTAAAACATTATTATCCGGCATTTTGGGAAGGAAATAGAAAAAAAAAATTTGAATAGGAAGTTTTGTTAAAAAAGGGGTTCTGGTATATTGATGAGCTGATCATAAGAAGCCGATCAGGTAGCCATAAGCATCATTACAAAAGGGGATCAGCTATCATCAGGGGAGAAGTTAGGCATCTGTATTGGCCGACATGGAACAATCGCTAGCCGATTTGGGTCTTCTGATTCAGAATCTTGACTAGCCACCATGTCAGTTCCCGTTAACGGCGGATCAGGAACTAGAAGCCTTGCCTCAGCCATCTCTGGCTCAGCCTCTGGTTCTGTCTTGGGGGGCAGGTTGACTTCATCGTTGGTTGCTTTTGGGATCTCTGCCTCCTCAGTTTGAGTTCCGGAAGGACCGGCTTCATCAGTGGCCGAGGGATGAAGAATCTTGTTCAGTTCAGCCACGAAGCGGTCCCACCGGACTTCATTTCATTCAGTAGAACGGTTGAGCTTGTCAGTTTAGCTTCGAGAAATTCCTCTTCCGCTTCCAGCATTAGCCGTTCATCATTATGCTTGAGGTTGAAGTCATCAATGGCCTTAACTGTTTCCTGGAGCCCTTTTTCTGATTCAAGTTGTTGCTCTAAGGCCTTTCTCTTAGAGTCAAGTTCTTCCTGGAGTTCCAATAACCGACGCTTGAGCCGTTCAATCTTCCCTATTCTCTCCGTAATGTCAGCTCACAGAAGCGTAACACGATTTATGGACTTCCGGCGGTTCCTTTCTGTGAATGCTGCATTTTCTCGATGAAGTTTCAGAAGCTCTAACTGATCATAGGCTTCATCTCGGCGATGTTACGTGTTTAAGAAGAAGCGTCCCGTGAAGCGCATTTGCCCCAGGCACCCAATTACCAAGTCCCGAAGCGTAGAGGGCATGTCTGGGTCGGCTGATTGTATAATCCGCAAAAGGGCGCGACTCACGTTGTCAATGGTGGACTTCTTAGTAGGCAAAGAGGTCCCAATTAGGCCATCAAGAAAGTCTAGCGCTGAGGTTAACGTCGTCATCGGTAAAGGAGCAGCAGCCTCTTCAGTTCCCTGGCTAAGGGGAGGCAGAGTTGTTTCTGTAACAGTGGCCATTGGTTCTTTTTCAGGCCTTAGCAGAACAGGGGATGGACTTTTGGAGCCGGTGCCTCAGTCGACGGAAGGTCTGTCAGCTGGTGGGAAAGCCGATATGTCAGCCATTGGAAGAGGAGTCGTAGCCTCCACCGATGAGATATTTGCCATCGGAAGAACAGCTCTTTCAGTCGCCCTTTCGGCTAGAGATCGGAGTGGAATGTCTTCCTTTGAGTCAGAAGAAGTGTCGATGATAACGAGACGTCCTATCGCTTGTTTACTCTTCTGCAGAAAAGATTAAAACTGGTAGTTAGACAAATTGAATATTGAGGAAGCCGAGCAAAACAAGAATTAATAGAAGTAAACCTTGGAAATGGGAGGAGTCGGTGTTTCATGCTTCCTTTTTTGTCGCCGGAGCAGGGACGGGATCTCTATCTCTTCTTCTTCTTCCTCCGGGACGGCGAGAATAGCAGCAGTAGTTTTCTGCACCAAGAGAGTACGTAAGGCCGACATTATTATAGGACTTATAGGGTGTTTTACCTGTTTTTCTTTTTTAGCAGATGATGTCTCAGGCACAATGGTGGTCGGCTCAGGAATTCGCAAAAGCCAGACACCTACGGGGTCGGAAAACAGGGCCCCACTCAGCAGTCTCCACCATGAATTGAAGTTAAGAGAAGTCTCCAACACCACCTGGAAGGGCTTGAATTCGAAGGACCGCAGGATGACCTAGGTGCTATTGGCTAAGGTTTGTACATTCTCAGCCGATAGTATCGGCTTCACGGAGAAAAAGGAGACGTGCCCCGGATCGGCGGGGATGTCTTGTATTAGCCCAAACTGGCGGGAGAAACAATGGGGATTGTACCTCTCTTAGGATGTTTTAGCACTTCGGGCTCCAGGCTTGGCCCCTAGAAGAATTTTTCAAGGGCACAGAATTCGGGCCCATAAAGTTTCTTATGTTGCTTCGGGGCTTTCCGATAGGCCTTTCAACCAGAGGGGGCCTTCTTGGTGGGCAGCGTACGGAAAGAAGATAGCAACATGGAAGTCTCGACATTGGTAGAGGTACGAGATGATGGTTTCGGCAGAGGCAGTGTTCAAAGGGACCCGCAGAAGCCGATAGCCGGTCGCTTGTTCAGAAGGGCTCACATGGGCTCCTATAATTCGGCTAACACCAAAGTTGGGCAGATATTGGTATAGCCAAAGTTGGGCAATTCAAAGTGAGCCCCCAAGGTTGGTCGGATCCTCTCCAGTGGAAAGGGCAGTCATCAGCTGGTTAATGGTGCGGTAGACCAGGGCGAGGACCAGAGAAGCAAGGTCGCAACGCCTTTTACTTCATAAGAGAGCTGATACGTAGCATTGGTACTCGTTGCTAACACTGGCAGAATGGAAATAGATAATGTACTTACATAACCAGAGCCATAGGAAGGCCGCTTGCTCTTGGTTTGAAGGAGTGTCATCCACCTCTCTTTGAGCAGCGATGAAGTTGCCGTATGAAGAGGAGGCCTTGTCCAGATGAGCTTCAATGGCTGGTTGGTTGTCTTCATCATGGAGCCTTGGAATCTTGTCGCCATCGCATTTGAAGCCGAGGATGGTGCAGATATCAAGGATGATAGGGGAAAACATCCCGTGCGGAAAGATAAAGCCATTATTTGCCGAGGACCAAAAAGAAAGAACGGCGGCGAACAGGTTGCGGTCAAACGCCATCTCGAAGTCGTCTGAAATTCCCCACTATGCCCAGATGGTCCCAAATCGGGCATAGCAGAGGTCCCGCCATTTTCTGTAATTCTTGAGCTTGTGAGGCCAATGATGGAAGGAGGTGGGGAGATTGGCGGTTGTAAAAGTATTCTGTTGCAGAGGGAAGGTAAAATCGACAAGTAAGACAAACCGTAAGTTTTCTGCGGTAACCTCTGCAGGTAAAAGACGGGGGCCCAAGGTAAACAGGTTAGCATCGGCTTGGACCGGGGACAAGATATTCTTGTCAATAGGGGTTGCCATCGCAGTTTGTTCTTTTTACTGAGGGAGAATTTATAGATCACAAGGACTAATCGCAAGGAGATAAAAGATCAATGAATCACTTAAGCAGTAGAATTCTGAAGAAAATAGAAGTCGTAGGAAGTGAGGAGTTCTGATTGGGGACCACTGCTATTTATAAGGAAATTTGAAATTGAGCCGTTCGCGAGTTCCAAAGCCGAGGCGTCACAAATGTTCCACAAAGTTCGGGACGTTTCGTTTTTGTCAGAAAAAGAACGGCTGCTATTAATGGCTATACGATTTTCATCGTTTCGCTGACTCGCGATTCTCTGAAACAACGGGACTCGAGGGGCATGTGTTGACGTCAGCTTTGCCGAGCCGATGCAACGGTTACTTTGAGCCGTTGTCGATTCAATAAGTTTTGTCGAGCCGATAAAATCAACATTTCAAGCAGCCGATAGTCATAGTCAATATCGGCACCACGAAGTCGATAAGAAGAAAAATAAATTCCTGATCTTCCGGCACAAGAATTCTGCACGATCATTGGGAGTATTCTTTGGTCGGAAGAAACTCAACGATCTGTTAGTGGCTTAATTGAAGCAAGTATAAAATGGGAGCATTGCCCAGAACCCAGATACGACAATCATCAACCAACAGTATCAAATTTCAATTTCGTCTATTTGGTCGTCATTTATAGCTTTCTAGTATAGGAACTCAATTTCGTACAGCTTTCTTATAGCTTTCCTTTACAGCTTTGTTTCCAGCTTTCTTTACCGCTTTCCGATCTTCTATCAAGGTTTAGATCTTTTCTATAATTTTTTCTTAAAGTGCATCAATACACGCATTTGCTTGTTGTTACGAAAAGTCCTTCCGTTGTGCATTTTCAGCTGACTTGCTTAAATCCTTTTTATAGTAAATTCAAGGAACCCGATCCTTGATTCAAAAAAGATTTGATACCGTTTTCAGTTTCACCATATCGGATCGTTTGTGTTTATCGGAAGAGTAGTCGATACCTGGTTACATCGGCTCATTATTTTGACAGCAACAATAATAAAGAGGACAATGTAATAAATTTGTAAAAACTCTTAAAGGGGTCGGAGTTAAAATTTATATAGATTTAAAAAAAAATCTCATCTTTTTTAAGGATAATATGTAATTTCAAAAAAATTTAAGAAGCAGACACTATGCACCCTTCCTATGTTTTACACAAATATGAGTACTAATTTATTAGAATTTCGTTGACATTTCTTGTGAAAAAAGAAAAAGAGATATGTGATGGATGAAATTTCTTTTTTTTTTCTTGATTGGACGAAAAATAAATATATTCAGTATTTAAAAAAAAAGAAGAAAGGTTAAAAAACATCTGTTGATACTAAATAAAATAGGTTTTTTTTTTTTTCTAAAAAGATTAGTAAAGATATTTATCAAACAAGAAATAATATTCTAGTATTACCAAACTCCATTTGCTCAAACAGGAGTCAAAAGATAGGTGGAAATAAAAAATATATATAATGGAAGGAAAAGTAATGGGGAGGGAAAGGAAACAAATACTTCATTTAGCGATTTTTTTTTTTTTTTCTATTCTTATTTTGTTTGGTATGAAACTAGGAGGAGAAGAGGAGGGGGAGAAGAAACATCATCATCATTATTATTATTATTATTATTATTATTATTATTATTATTATTATTATTATTATTATTATTATTATTATTATTATTATTATTATTATTATTATTATTATTATTATTATTATTATTATTATTATTATTATTATTATTATTATTATTATTATTATTATTATTATTATTATTATTATTATTATTATTATTATTAAGGAATTTTATTTAAGATTTAAAATGAAAAGTAAGGTAAAGTGTATCATTTAATGTTTTTAGTCACTTTTTTTCTCTCTATCCTTTTAATTTGAGAGGGAAAGAAATATTGACACGAAAAGAAGTAATACCATACTAATTTATTTTCCTTTCATATTATGTTTTAATCAAATTATATGTACAAAGTATGATTTATATTCATATATTTACTTTGTCTTGTACATTTCACCATAACAAAATTCAGTCTAAATCTTCAAGATATAGGCAATGAATCTGAGCACCAAAACGCAATGAGAACACTCGACAAATTTCTGCAAATTGGGTGCTCGATGCGTTGAATATTGGAGTACATTCAGGAATCAAATCTTTCTCAATATTGTGGAGTTTAATGCCATTCAAGAGAGGGTGGTATAAGCCCAAACCCTATATAAACCATGCTTGTGGTTGTAGTTAGTCCACATTATCTCCATCGCTTCATCATTACATCTTTAGCGTGGGAGAGAAAGGCATTACAAATCAAGAGAAAATGGTGTCCAACTGCTTCTTCGAGTTTGTCATCTATTTGATGGGCGGTCCTCTGTTCTTGAGGATTTTTGTGAAGGAGTTCTGCGTCAAGGGTTGATCAAGCTTGGAAGGATGGTGGTTCGTTGCATATTGCCCCATCTAGTGTGGTCGAAACTGGCTGTACAAAATTCCTGAGACCAAAACGAGAAAATCTATATCTTTTTGCCTTTTTGCTTCTGTTTCGTTTGTTCATTTATTACCAATCTACTAAACAAAAACTAGTACTAGTTTACCAGAATTTCAAAGGCATTTCTGATGAAAAAAGAAAAAGAGAGAAGTGGTAAGGTGGGAGAGAAAATCATGTCGGAGAAAAATTAAAATCTAGTCTTTTTTTTTTTTTTTTGTAAGATAGATTAACTATATCCTTTTATACTAAATAAAATAGATTATTATTCTCATAAAACTAAGAAAAAAAAGTCCAAACAAGAAAGAGTATTATAGTATTGTGGGAATCCATTTACTCAAACATAAGTCAAAAGCTAGTTCGAAAGAAAATTTACATTCCACTTAATCAAGAAAGATACCGCCCTTTATCCACACTAAAATACATTTTCCCCCTCCCAAACAGGAATGATTAAGAAGGAGAACACAATTAAAAATATTAAACAACACATTTAGTCTTATGTTTTGTTTTTAAAATTAAATTAAAAAAGAGAATAAGAGATAAAAATATAAAATAATTTAATATATATAAAAAAAAAAAAAAAACACTCTTCTCCTAAATCTTAAATTCGATTCATATTTCCGTTCTCCTCCCTTGATATGATATGATGGGGGAAAATCTATATATTATTATTTGAATACATCCTGAGAATGGATGGGTTACAGTGGTACCCTTCTAACAAATATGACGCATAGAGACCAAAATTTTAAGAATAAGTCAACGCTATATTTATAATACAAAATTCAAATAACTAAATTTAATTTCAACACAAAATGTCAACTTATTAATATTTTGAGTACTAGAATTATTAATTAAAAATTAATAGCTTTAGAGTTCCAACTTACTGGAATAACAGTAAAATTATAATTTTTTAGTAAAGCACTATTTAAAAATTTTTACTTTTAACAATTATATTAGCGTAAAAAAGAAATAAAGTAAGCACAAATTTTGAAATTAGCATATAATCAAAATAAAACTTAATTAAAATATGTAATAAATATTCCTCTTTAATTAGAATACTTTGGAAATTTATATTGTTAAAATTGTAGCTTTTAAAGTTATAAAATTAGTGGTTTTATTTTTGAAAAGTCCAAGAGTATTTTGTTATATATATAATATTAGTATGACTTAAGGGTGTGGATTTAGACACTAAGAATTAATCCTTCCCTTTGAAAAATACTTCACCAAAATAGTTAAATAAAATTCCTTAAAAAACATCTTATTATATCTCCATGTGTTAAAGGAATATTGACTAACAAAAACATGCTTTTATTAAATAACTATTTTGAATTTGGTTCATATAATCTTTTTAGTATTTCAAAAAAACAAAGACTATTAAATAATAAACACATAATATGTTATAGGTTTTGAATTAGCTTGGAAGAGTTAGGCAAACAACATAACCATTCAATACTTGCTTAAAAGGGAAAAGATATAGATGATGAATCTGGACACCAAAGCGCAGTGAGAACCCTTCATAAATTCCTGGACACTGGGTGGTGCTCAATGGTAAAATTTATATAGATTTCTTTTAAATAAAAATTCTCAAAATTTTTAAGAATAATAAATAATTTCAAAAAAAAATTGAGAAGCATATACTCCTAAATACATCTATATAATACACAAATATTAGTACTAGTGTATTACAATTTCGATGACATTTTTTGTGAAAAAAGAAAAAGAGATATGTGATGGATGAAAAAGGAGGAAAAGAAAAGTTTTTTTTTTTTTTCTTTTTACCTGATTGGGTGAAAATGAAATATATTGAGATTTAGCCCATGAAAGACGGGCATCATGGATTTTACAAATATTGAAACTTGAAGGTTTTTTTTTTTCTTTTCCTTTAGAGAAAGATTAATTCAATACATTAAATGCCACTCCTTACGTCTCTATTTATCTGTCACAGTTAACTACTTCACACAATTTAAGAAAAATTAATTAGTTTCTTAAATTCATACAATTTTGTTTATATATTCTAAAAGTACCCTTAAATTTAATGTTCTCCACAATTATTTTGTTACTTTGTTTGCTCAACTCTCCCCCTAAAGTTATTACACTTTCATTTTTCAAAACTATTTAATATAAGGGTATAGTAGTAAAATTAACATTAATGACACCTAAATTTTTTCAATGTGACAGATAAAAATGGACATTAAAACTTTTCGATTGTAACAAATAAATGGTGACGGAAGAAGTATTTTTTAAGGTTAGTGCAATTCGAAATTAGATTACAACTCTAATAAGATCAAGGGTTTTCAACTCAAACTCAATACTAAGTATTTATATTTCAATGCTAGAGAAAACTTAAACTAGAGGGCTATTTTGATTTTTTTTTTAAATGCATGCCATGCCTACATTTTCTTAAAAAGGAGTATAAATTATTAAGAATTAAAATAATTCATTCATTAAAAATATGATATTATGTCATTCTCGTAGTGAAAAGGAAAAACAATTTCCATTTGCAATAAATATTACGGATGGCATAGAAACATTGGATCGTAAGTAGCATAATTATGAATATTTTAGGCCAGAAGGTGAAAAATAAGAAGCAAAATTCTCTCAACCAAAAAAGCAAAATAAAATACAAAAAAATACCTAAGTATTGGTGGAAATTAAATTCATGCTTCTTTATACATCCAGGAGAGGATATGAACCATGTTTACTCTGATCTTCGTAAAGAGAAAATACACAAATATATTTTTAAAAAAATTAAATACTATTAAAAAAATTTAGGAGTTTCAATCTAATAATAATAATAAATTAAATAATACTGTTACAAAAACTGCATGCATTTTTTGTACTAATATCTTGTTAAGGTGTGCTTAAGGCCCCAAATCCAAAAACCATCGCCTGCTTTGTGGGCTCTGACGAGTGGGCTGTCATGGTGGTCTCCTTTATGAGCCCCACGGCTCGTAGACACTTGGAGATAAATTGATCACACTTTAAAAGGCAAACGGGGCATGCAAGTAATTTATACGGTTCAGATAAAAAAAGATGAAAATTTAACGTTAAAAAAGACGATCACATATAAATTTTTTTTAGTGAAACGACGTCGTTTTGATATTTATATAATTGTGTAAAATATTCATGTAATCGTGTGAAATGTTCATGCAATCGTATAAATATGTTCAAATGACCGCGCAAGTTGCGTGGCCAAATTAAAAGATATTGTAATTTCATTATATATTTAATATTTTCTTGAGACTTGAAGCCCCCCACCGGGCTTCTGAGAGAAGGAATGGAATGGAGTAATAATATATTATAATAATAAAATAATATGTCGCTTTATCACTTTATTGTAAGATAAAAGCATAAGACTATGTATAAATAGCTTGAGTCCAAATAATGGATGGGACTCGAGAGTCACCATAATCACCTTCCTCTGAAAACTGGAAATAGCTAAATATTAGCAATGGAAAAGTAGCAACCATTTGGCACCAGCTGGCATTATTTATCAAGAATTAAAGGCCCTTTTGTCTTACTAACAAAAATATATACTATACTTTTACTTTAAAAAAGTAAAAAAATCATAGTACTATGTCAATTTATGGAAGACATGTTAGGAGGGAATGGGATATAAAAATAAATGAAAACAAGTTGTGAAGGTCAAATGGCCAAAGATGATTATTGATTAATAAACAATTGAAGCTTTAATAATAATAATAATTGAAGATATTGTACTTTTGAAAAGGAAAGGCAGTCAAACATAATAACTAATCAAAATCACAATATTTATCAGTTAGTTGGAAACAACATTTTTTAGGTTTTGATCCTTTATTTTAAGTTCAAGTAAGATTTAGTCTTCTTTTTTACCCATTCTTCCTTATCTAGTATCTTTCTTTTTACCACCTAGATTTTAACATTTAAAGATGCACAATCAATGGCTTCTTTCTTTTATTCTAGTTTCATTATAATGAGATTCTTTTCATAAAATAGACATAAAAAGACAAAAATGATATATCTGTATATCAAACTTAAAACTGTTATTTTAATAAAAAGAACTTTGTTTCAATCCTCTATCCTTCTTATGATGGGTAGAATTTTGGAATCGCAATCGCTACCGTTATCCTTAAGTGTACATTGGCTAAAACCTGCCTCATTCTATCTTCCATACTTAATATGATATAATGCATCCTATACTTTCGATTGTTTCAAATGTTAAATTTAACATAATAAATAAATTTCAAATATTGTGAATTAAGATGATTTTAGATATTGTGAATTAAGATGATTTTAGTTAATCATAAATTTCTGTGTATTGCCTTCTAATTTAGTTTTTCTCTGGCCTTTATTATTTAAAAATTTCTCTTGCAATAAAAAATTGTTATTAGGAATTAACTTTTAGCCAAACTCTACATAAATAGAGAAGGGAAGAAATGTGAACAAATATTCTATTGTGTAGACGGCATATAGTCTTTTTGCTTTTTTTTAAGGTGAACGGCAAATGGTTGTTGGGTGATAAGGGAGGGTTAAAAGTGCAAAGCAAAATGGCATTTGATTGATGAGTTTGGAAGCAAAATATACTATAATTTTACACCACCCTTTTTGTGGTATGGCAATCTCACTCCAAATGTAAATCTAATACTCAATCTTGATCTTCTTTTTATGAAAAAAAAAATGGGGTGTAAACAACAAAGGATTTGTTTTTTATTTACTCGTTTTTTATTTTTCATATACTCACGACATATCATGTTTTTCATTTCTAATTGAGTCTCACAATTAATAATATTTTATTAAATTTTAACAAATTTATCTTAATCAAATCCTCATTCAAATATAACTGTATACGACACCGGTCTCGCATGACAAAATAGCATAGATTCTCTTGCCACAAGCTAGCGATAAAAATTTACTATATTTTTTATTATCAAGTGACTTATAATAAAAAATATATTATATATGATGAACAAACTATTATTATATAAGTGAATCAATTTTTATTCTAATCATAACTTACAATACAACACATGTAGCATTATTACACTTATCTTGAAGTGGCAAGTAATTTGTGTTCCATTTTATCTTGCATTACTAATTAAATTAGGATAAAGTAATTCATTTTTTATTTTCATTAATTATTCCTACTCATATTAGGACAAAGTAATTTATTTTCTATTCTGATTAACTATTCAGATTTTTATTATCAAACAATCTTTAATAAAAAATATATTATATAAAATAAATAAAATATTATATAAGTGGATCGATTATATTTTAATTATACTTGTAATACAACAAGTAGGTAAGGAAGGACTACAACCTTTGGAGCCTGGATTCTCTCACTAAAGCTAGGGGCGTATTATTATACACAAAGATGGTAAACTATAGCTTTTGTTTGTTAAATGAAGGCAAATATGATACTATGGGTGAATAAAATATGAAATTAAAAATTAAAACCTAGTTTGCATTGCAAATTGACCCGCTTAAATAAATTTTTAATTATTGGATACGACTTTATAAATTATAAATGCGTATAAGATGATATATTATAAGAAAAATAAATTAATAATGACGTATGTGAAATGATAAAATAGTAACTAAAATGGCTAAATATATCTTTCACCCCCCCCCTTCTTCCTTCTTCTTGAATTTAATTGTAATTATATATTGGGATTTTGAAGGCAAAGTTGTGATAAAAACACAAAGAAAACTATATCCTTTTAATCGTTCAAAATAGAGAAAATTATAGTGCTTATAGTACCATTTAAAACCTTGAACCAAGATGTCACGAAATTAAAAAGAAAAAGAAAAAATAATAATTAACATTACAAAATAAACTTCAAATTGAATGGTTGTTAGGCATTTACCGTAGTCAAATTCTAATTACTAAACTACAAAACCTTTTTCAATATGAAAACCTACGTTGGTTTCCTTCACATGGTTTTGGTTCTTTTACTACTCTTTCTATATTATCAAGTTGAAGACCAATAAATTCTACTTGAATAACATACAAATTATAATATATACACACACATATATATATATATATATATATATATATATTAAATTTAAAGAATTAATGGCGTTGACATTTTCATAAAATATACTATTCCTTATGTTCTTGGATAATTATTATTTTTGGAGTATAAAATTTTAAGAAGAAAAAACTTAAATTACCCTTATTGGAAGAGTTTGTTTGAAAATTGAAAATCAATTAATGTTATGATTTAATATGGTAATAAAGAATAATAATAATAATAATGGTTCAATTGGAGGAAAAACAATAGATACATTTTTTTATTTGACAAAATGATAAATAATTAAAAAGAAAAAAGATCTCTAAAAGTGAAAACTATTTTAAAATAAAGGGAGTACATAATTCAAAATAGATCCAATTTGAATAATGAATTTGGTATTAGAATTAGACCATTAAAGTACTACACTTATTCTTAAATAATTGTCATTTTTTTTTATAGAATTCACATGTGGAAAGAAAATTATAATATTTATAAAGTTTGAAAAGAAAAAAGACTGAATTATTCTTATTAAAAATTATAAAATTGGTTTGAAAATTAAAAAATAATTAATGTTATAGTTTAGTAAAAAAATAAATGAATAGGATATACTTAGAAACATAATAAATATATTTTTAATTTCATAAAATAATAAATAGAGATTTTTAAAAAATTATAATTATTTGAAAATAAATAAAATATTATCAAATAATCATATTCTTACAAACAAACATTTCTTTTTTGTTCTACCTCTTTTTCATCAAATAATTAATAAATTTTATTTCCTCCAAACCGCCAACCCTTTTCTAGGTAGAAAGCAATAGTGCCTTCCCTATAGTACCCCATAACTAAGCTGAAGCTTATTTTTCGTTATCTGAGTTTTTTTTTTAATTATTATTAACAATTGTATACATTGATAAATTTTCACTCATTTTATGTTTTAAGAAAATTTTTGTAAGTTTAAAATATTATAAGATATTAAAAAATATTAAATAATAATACATTACGTATTATGTAATAGAGAATATATTAGTTTTCAGAATATATAACACATTAATAAAAAATAAATTTGTAAATAACAGTGCAGTCCTAAAATGCTCATACTAAAACGTTATCTAAAATATATATATATATATATATAAAAAAAGAAAAATCTAGAACTAGAAATACTTAAGATAAGACGCGTTAGAAATTAATTTTAAAATCTTTTGTAATTCACCACCAATAATTACAGGTGGGGCTATCTCGTAATAAACAAAAATGGAGGACCAGTTAAGCAAAATGATCAACGAACGAAAAGGTATATACCGAAGAGCCCTCTGTCCGAATTTAACTTCTCTCGTTCTCTCTCTTTCGCTCTTTCTTTCTCTTACTTTCTCTCTCTGCTGTCTGAAATCGTGTTTGGTCTGCTTTTCCTTGGCCTCCTCTCTCTCTATTGCTCTCTCACTATCTCTCTTTTTAAAGTGTCACTGCTGTAGTTTTTGAGCAAAGAAGAGAGAGACGCAGATAAAAGAGAAAAGCCATGGGATGGTTCCTATGCACTGGAAAATCCAAGAACAAAACGAAGAGCCTGCCAGCCCAGAAGGCTGATGATCAGATCCCATCATCAATAGGTATTTGTTCAAGAATATTTAAATACATGGCATTAGAATCTTGAAGATGCCATCATCAGTCTAAAACTTCAGTTTTTCAATGATTACACCCATCACCACTTTTGTCCCTTTTATTTTCACCTTTTTTTGGGGTGTTTTTCCTTTCCGGGTTTTCTTTTTGAGTGGGGTGGGGCGTTAGTCGGGGGTCAAGGAAAATTTAGTTTGTCTTGCTCTGTGTGGGGGCATTTTGTTGATCTGCCCTAACTTTGGTATGGATTTTCTTCTTGTCAATGGGCTGCGATAATCGTTTCTTTTGCTGTGTAATATACGTAAATGAATTATAGTTGCAATAATTTGATTGGAAAAACCCTGTTGTTTTTTTGGATTTCTTGGAATTTTACTATTTGTCTTCTTTCTCGAATTATTCGTAAAGCTTCAAGTAGTTGTTTTGAAAGTTCATTTCAGTTCAAATTACATCTCCTAGAGCATTCTATATATGCTCTGGAATTGGGAATTGGTTTTGTTTCTCGGTAGGCTTATTACATTTCCATTTCTTGAGGAAAACTTTCTGACTTTTAAAGTATTTTAAAGTGTTTCTGTGTGCGGGTTTCGTGACCCCTGAATGCAGTTGATTTTCAATGTGAAATTTCAATCCTTTGATGCTGACTGTGGATTGGGACTGTGCAAGTAACTTAATGCTTTGAACAGAAATTAAATGATCTATGGTTCTTTTGAGGACTGTTTGAGTGAGCTATCTTGAAAGAGGATATAAAAGCCATGCAGTCTGTGATGGATTTTTTCCATACTTCAGTATCAGACAATGACTGGAAGTCAAGTGGAAAAGTAAGAAATTCAAGAAGTCTCATAGTAATTTTGACTTTTCTTCTGTCAGTGGAAGAACCCAGCTGCTTTTACTTGTTGTTTCCGAAATCTTTAGCATATCATTTATGCTTGTTGACTGTTGTGATTTTGTGAATATAACTGCATAGCGGGTACTGAATCTTTATTGTGTGTGTTAGGATGTTTAATTAGGAAAAAAAGTTGCATATCTTGGTTCTTCTCCACGGGGTTTAGTGTTTGACCTTTCTTTCTACTTGTCATTGCTTGCCAACTCCTTTGAAGTGCATTACTAGTGCAATGGTTTGAAGTATTATCAGCGTTAATAGTAACATCTCAGCTGCCTGTGCTGACATATAATACTTCCACTTTCTGTTTTGTGCTCTTGATGGTGATTATAGTTCTTTATATGTACCTTGCTGTGAGAAGCCAACTCATAAAACACCTTCCAATTCACTGCCGCGATTAGTCATTTTCAGCTTTGAAGATTAGGTAGGTTTTGGTTGTGAACTCTTTTTCCTTCTTGTTTTTGCAGACAAACAGAAGGTAAATCCCTCACTTGACTTGAAAAGGGAAGCTTCTAAAGATGGAGGGTCTGGTCGTATTGCTGCACACATATTCACATTTCGTGAATTAGCAGCTGCAACTAAGAATTTTAGGGCTGACTGTCTTTTGGGTGAAGGTGGCTTTGGCAAAGTATACAAAGGACGATTAGAGAGTAATAATCAGGTTCGTGGAATTCTTCTTGTCTCAGCCTCTAAGGTGCTTGAAATGATGTTCTGTGTGCATTATTTTTCAATGTAATCATACTTATTTGGATATACGTGTTCTTCTTTTAAAAGCATTTGATGCTCACGGGTTCCTTCTTGGTTCCTTGTTTAGAGATGTTGACCAATGGAACCTCTCTATGTTTGGCACTCTAGGAATACAAAGACATCTTGCATTTTGTACTTCCATTATCCCTTCCTCGCAACCTTGAGCTGGGCATAGCACAAGAAGAAACAAAAGTCTGCACATTTCAAAACAGAATGTTCTACCTATTTAAAAAGAACTCAAGAAGAAGCAGTCACGACACAGACCCCAAAATTTTTTCACCAGATTGCTTGAGTCCTGGTTGATGGATTGAATCTTTCCTTTGATTGCCACATTATTTGTGGATCTCTTGTTTGTGATTTTCAGAAATGTAGGATAACCATCCTTGTTTGAGATAATGTTCAATGGCGAGAAGATTTTGAGTGATTGTTATCGCTTCGAGTAACTGGTAGATCCCTCTTTATGCTTCTAAATATCATGTTCCAAATACATATATGTCTTGCACATAACATACACACACAAGTGCACATGTATGGTTCTGATCTATGTTGTGTGTCCCGTATGAAGCCTTTTTAAACTGGCAGCTAGCATTTCATGTCGGCTTTTAATCAACTACATAAGATTAGGAAACTGCTATTTCTCTCCTCTAGGTTGTTGCTATCAAGCAACTTGATCGCAATGGGTTGCAAGGAAACAGGGAATTCCTTGTGGAAGTACTCATGCTAAGTTTGCTTCACCACCCAAACTTGGTGAACCTGATTGGGTACTGTGCTGATGGAGATCAAAGACTTCTGGTTTATGAGTTCATGCCATTAGGATCATTGGAAGACCATCTACATGGTAAGTCTTCTTTTTCAATCGTCTAAGAACTTAATTTATTTGATTCTTGCTGTGAGGCATCTAGAGGTGCTTGCTGCATTATTGCTTGTTGTTTAGGTTAGGAAATCCTTAGCAATCAGAATATAATAGTGCTTCTGAATTTCCTTGTTTTTATTCTAACCAGATGATGATCCTTAATTTTCAAATCACTTCCATCAGGTGTTTGAGCATTGGATTTCATAGTTCACTGCACATAATTCAATTCTACCGACAACAGAAGAGATTAAAACAGCTTCTTTCCTAGTTCAGTTTGATTCCTTACTGATGCTAACCTATACATCTGGGTACCACAAAATGTTGCTTGGCCACTGGTCTCTAAATTAAAGAAGTCGAATTCATCATGCATAAACACTTGATGCTAATATCGTTAGGCATTTGCAGGAATGCACATGGAATTGTCAACCTTTTTATGTTATTGTTTTTTATTTTATTTATTGATTATTTTATATGATCTAAAACCCCATGTCTAGTTTCCTCATGTTGTAGCACCTAACAACAAAAAACATATGTTGACTACTGTTTTCAGACCTTCCACCTGATAAAAAGCCCCTCGACTGGAACACACGAATGAAAATTGCAGCGGGTGCTGCAAAAGGCTTGGAGTATTTGCATGATAAAGCAAGTCCCCCTGTCATATATCGAGATTTAAAGTGCTCAAACATTTTACTTGATGAAGGGTACTACCCCAAGCTATCAGATTTTGGATTGGCAAAACTGGGTCCTGTTGGGGATAAGACACATGTATCCACAAGAGTGATGGGAACTTATGGATATTGTGCACCAGAATATGCAATGACAGGACAGCTGACTCTGAAATCAGATGTTTACAGCTTTGGAGTTGTTCTTCTGGAAATCATAACAGGCAGAAAAGCCATCGACAATTTAAAAGCTGCTGGGGAGCACAATCTGGTTGCTTGGGTAAGACAATTTTCATATTGTAGCTGTGGACATGTTTTGCCTGAGATTATTTCCTTTCTTTTACATTTTACAGGCGGAAGTCGATATGTCTATGCATTCTTTTGATTTGCTCAGCAGAATCCTTGATATTAGTGTGATTACATATTTAACCATGAAAATATTCCTAAAGATTCTGCACTACACATTAGCACTTGCTATTATACAAACCAACTAAATCTGGTTTATTAGATCTGGCACATAAAGATGCATTCACATTCTGCATTCAGTTGAGATTGTGAGTCTTGCTGTGACATTGAGCTTTTGAAGTACTGTGTGATTTTAACTCCATCAATTTTCTGAAAATTCTATTATTACAGTCACTAAACAGTTTTATCAACTGTAATATATACAAGCAGATGGGTATCAGATAACATCAGTTGCAGATTGTTCGTATGAGTTCATTTTTACTTCACTGCACTGACATAGGCTTCCTGTCGTTAGGATTTGACGACTTGATTAAATCTGATTCTGTCTTTTTCCCAAAATTTTCAATTTTTTTTCCTCAACGAGTTTAGTTGTTCTGTTTGAAAATTGCAGGCTCGTCCCTTGTTTAAAGATCGCAGAAAGTTCTCACAGATGGCTGATCCATTACTTCAGGGTCAATACCCAGCCAGAGGATTGTATCAAGCTCTTGCTGTTGCTGCAATGTGCGTCCAGGAGCAACCAAACATGCGGCCTCTTATGGCCGATGTTGTCACAGCCCTTACTTATCTTGCCTCACAGAAATATGACCCTGAGACCCAGCCAATCCAGAGACCTCGATCAGGGTCATCCACCCCAAGGACAAGGAGGGGGGAGCAGTGATACCTGTGGTTGAGAGAATTGATCAGAGTTGACAAACTAGTCATCTAATCTGATCCTTTGCAACCCCACCATTAGAGTGTCAACCCGGATACATGGTTGGATGAACATGTGGTCTGCAGATTAGGATGATGGTTTCTGAATTCTTAGGGTGCATATAAATGGTAGTCTACCTTTATCAGGTTTCCTCCCCATTCTCTGCGTCGGGTCCATTTCTCCAGGTGACCTGCTATGCTGCTTTGCTTTTGGTCGTACAAGGAAAAGAGAAAGGAAACAACTAGAATTGCCAAAAAACACCACAGCACATTTTCCATATGAGAAAGTTCCTTACCTTATTTATTTGTTCTTTTTATGTGATAAATTTTTTAGGTATCTTTAGTCAATACCTCCTTTCTTGGCCCTCCTGTTTTTAATCTTGTCTGGAATTGGACTCTTTTTGCCTGGCTTTTGGATGAGCAGGATTCTTCTATTCTATATTTGTTCCATACAGAGAAAAAGAAAAAGGTCATTTCAGTTTTATTTGTATGTAGAAATATGTAAAGATACTCTGAGTAGTTTGTAGAATTTCTATTCTTCACTCAATTTTATGGTTTCTCTCTCTCTCTACTTACTGACATTAACACCCCCCCCAAAAAAAATCCCCCACTATCCACATTTGTCTGGTAACTTCATGGAAGCAGTCAAAACAAATTCCTCTAAAATGGTGGTAACAAAGAAAGTCCCATGAAACTGAAAAAGAAATCTTGATTCTAAAGCCGACAAATACCATTGCGAGGAATGACAATAGACCGCTTTTCATTCGAATAAAGTTTTATTTCAGGATATGGTGGTACTTGTTATATGACTATCCATCTATATGATATTACAAGCAAAAAATTGATAATACAAGAGACTGAAACAATTATAATACAAGCAGCTCAGCTTCGAAAATCCATTTTCATCTTTTTACATTTTTCTCTCATTGCCTAACTATTATGCTACTATCTGAAGAAGAATAATAAATGGAATGAGCTTTACCAGGTGGGCAAGGAAAGGAAGATACAGATAAAGAAACTAGATATATGCTTTCGCCACGAGAGACATTGACAAGAACAGAATCTGCTACAATCTCAGAATTCCAGTTGTTACAAGGAAGTCAATGATTTCCCACAGTTTTCTTGGAAACTTTACACAGTATTCTCCGCTTGAATGCCATTGGTCTCTTTATGTTCTATACTTGGATTCTGCCCCGCATTCATGGATTTACCATCATTCGATTCCTCCACATTTGCCGGCTTCCCCTGTAGGATTTTAAGCATGTTCAGTAAAACTTAATTACTCCCTCCGTCCCACTAAAATTGATAGTAGTTGACTTGACACGATATTTTATACAAAAATAAAAATTAGAATATAATAATAATATAATATAATAAAAATAAAAAATATGTGAGTCCCATAATACTTTATGTCAAATCTAAAAATATAAATATAATATATGTAGAATATATTGATTATTTTATAATAAATTGTATAGTAAAAACTTTCCTTTTAAAGAAAGTATCAAATTTAGTGGGACAACCCAAAATAGTAAATAGGTCAATTTTAGTGGGACGGAAAAAGTAATATAAAATGTAAGGCCTAGCGAAACCATAGAGTTAATGATCTTTAACATTCAAAGGACGAGGCCTTGAACCAAAGGTTAGGCAGGCAGATCCGCATCTGCTTGAATAAGGAGGTTGAATAGATTTGGACATTTTATTCTTTTAATGACTAACAAACAAATCATACTTAATTGGCTATTTAGTGGAAAATCAGCATAGGTAGTTTTTAGATTTGACAAATTGTGCAAGCATTTTTATACCTAGTGTAAATTTCATTGCAGATCTACCTTTTTTCAATTATAAGGCCACAGATAAGAAGCACAGTTTTATTCAACATTCTTTATCCACATTATCTAGTGAAATTTATTTCCTCACATTCCAAAAGGAGCATCCATTGATCTGGAAGTCTACTGCATATAGAGGAGTCTTACTGGGCTTTTTTTTTTTTTTTTTTTTTTTGAAAACAATCCCATAATTGTTAATCAGATTGAGGAGAAGACAAAGTGTTACTTGTGGCTTTGTAGGTAATCCAGCTGATAGAAGCAGATGATATCATCCTTAAAAGCAAACTTATTCTTCTTATTTTAAAACTGGGAAGAAGAAAATATCCAAATTTTAAGAGGGAAAAGTATTCTCTGACCTTATTCTTATCACGCCAGCCAAGCCCAAATGGTCTTGATAGCAGACTAATCTTTCTTGTGGGAATCTCCTGAGAAGCTTCCTGCTGTCCAGACGACCTATGAGATGCATTCAAGTTTATTAGGTTGACAATGATACACGCACAATTGATAAAAGACTTTTTTCTTAGAAAAATCAACAAACAAGGCTTCAGGAATAAAATATGAATTGATTAAAGAATATAGGACAAAACAAGAGAAAGGACATGAAAATGTTATGATAACCTCGATCAACGCCCAAACAGAGATTTCATCTTGGTATGAATGCAACAAAAAAAAGGGACATTTACCGCGGAGATGGTTGTGCTTTATTTTGTCCAGATTGGTACTGCAAGGTAGCCTCTAACATGGATTCTGCCATAATTACCCTCTTTTCCATATCAGCTAGGGATGCAGTAGCTTCTTCATATTTTTCCTGCAGAAATTTATGTAGCAGCAAATTACAAAGTTAAAAAAATAAAACAAAAAATTTTTAAAAAACAGTTGATGAAAAATCTCCAAATTGTGCAGTCAAAAACTGAAGTCTCTGAAGCACCAGATTCAGCATAGCTCACAATCCAAAGAAGTAATACTTCATTAAAATTAAAGAACATGTACAATTAGGCATGGAAGAGTCAGGCACAAAATACCACCACATGGACTTGAGCTGCATGCATTTACAATTCTATAGCTGTTTAAGTCTAACCTAAAAGCTCAAGTAAGAATATTATGTGTAATATCACTTTTAGTCTTGCAGTTCATTTGAATTCAAGATAGAATGTTCAACTGTTATGTATCTGCTTCATATTTATTTTCTTGCAGAGGATTAGCTTGTAATGCTCTTCAACCAAAATTAGGAATTAAATCCATCAAAAACACTCCAACAAAAATCAGCAAAGGGGAGAAATTACTATTGGAGGTGTCTGGTGTAAAGTAAACTGCTTCCAGTTCATGCCAAGTGAACCAATTTTTTGCTTGCAGTAAGAGTGGAATATAAAAGATGAAAACAATATTAGTCATCCGGGAAGCACTAGTATACAATAATTTCCCAGTCCAGAATCCTCTTCAGATCGCTGGTCTATAGCCAGGTGGATCACACTGGCTTTCTAACTTGCATAAAGATGTAAAGCCATCAGATCTTGATCTTAGATATAAGTGTGGTTGAACTCAAAGACCACCAATAGACTTGTTTCTCAGTTTTAAAGGTTAAAAGGCCAATATGTTCATTATGAAGAATTTAGTGATATAGCAATAGCCATTGATGCATGAATACTGGAAAAAATGAATGATTTCAGTTCAATATCAGGTCTGCCAGTCGTCCTATAAGTTATTCTAGAGGCACCAACTAATACCTATTAGATATTCCAACCAAAACTACATAGAACTGAAACGCTTCATTGCAAAGTTCTCTGGAAATAACTGATGAGTGAATCAACTTTACAGACCTTGGCCAAACATATTCAGGTAACTTAGAGGCAAGTGCACTAAGAAAATGCAAGAAAGCAAGTCAAACCTGAAGAACTTGAGCAGCATATCTCTGAGCAGCTGCATCTTGTTCAGCAAACCTACGAGCATCCTCTGTCACTTTCTGTTCTTGTTCTACTCTCATCAAAACCTACAAATTGGAGTAACAATTCAAATATCATAGCAAAAGATCAACAAGATTGAGGGCTTAACAACAGCCATAGTGTTTCAAAGAGCAGATAGGATCATACCTGAAGCATGGCACTTTCTTGTTCCTGCTTATCTGCAAGAGCCTGTCGAAGCTGAGTAACCTCTTGTTCTAGTTGCTCAACCTGAAGAAGAAAGACATGTTAAACCGTGAATAGACACCACCTGATTAATACTTTTCCAAAACGAATAAGAATCCCATCACAGTTCATAGAGCAACCACCAGCATCAATATTAGCTCCAACTTACTGGACAAGAAAACATGAGTTATTATCAGAAAAGGGAAAAAGTACTCCTCATCAAAAATGAAAGAAAAAGGCCCAAAGGGTGTCAGGAATGAAATTTTTTATCCTAATCTTATTTCCTAATTCGTGCAAAGAATACAACACACACAAACATTTTCATAAATTAGTTCCAGGAGATTTTATCAACGAACCAGTAAATTAACCGGTCAAGAATTCTAAATAAATGATCAAATAGAAGAAAATTATTATAATTATCTCCTTTAGCATAGAAAACAAATTATAAAACTGTACATTTAACTGTTTTGAAGTTCATTTGTAGAACTTCTCT
Source organism: Voacanga thouarsii (assembly GCA_026120185.1). Lineage (NCBI taxonomy): Eukaryota > Viridiplantae > Streptophyta > Magnoliopsida > Gentianales > Apocynaceae > Voacanga > Voacanga thouarsii. Next base: position 119,704 of record JANUWF010001050.1, on the reverse strand, counting down.
ATTTTCATTTTGGAGTAATTATAACAAGGGTAACACCGAAAGTGTCACTTTCGAACTTGAATTTATTATGAGAATTGTGTAGTGACCCCCTTGAATTTCAGTAATAACAGTTGTAGGGGACCATGCCATACTCCCAGGGAAAAGAAGAGTCAAGGTACTTTTACCCAGCAACCAAGTTTCCTACATATAGAGGCATTTGCCAAAATGCTGCACAACCCATCGTCTCCTCAAACTAATGTTGCTTGTATGTTCTCCTTCACTAGGTATTCAGACAATCAATATAATACCACAAGAAGAAAAGAGAAACAATGCATGCGGTTTATTACAAATTAAAAAAAGATGTATTGTGTGCACATACATAATCATATGAAGAAAAGAAATTCACTTACCCTTGCACTCAATTGCCGTCGGTTATCCTGCTTGACCATCTCCATCAGTGCTGTTTCCAGCTCCTCAGATCTGTACAAGAAAGAGATGCAAGAAAAAAATACTGAACACACAGTTTCCTTATTAATGAAACTCACTGATGAGTGAAGCAACCTTATACATGTATAAAGCCAATACCAATAAGAAATGTGATGATAAAGATAATTGTAACTGAATATAAAAGGTTTCAAATTTCTACTCTAGAATAAAAATTACAGTAAAAAACTATTGAATACTGCAACTTAAGCACATAAAAAATATATTTCACATCTTATTAAATGATTTGTTTATAAAACTTATTCCCTTCAGATAGAGTGCAACATATACTCAAGAATGCAAAACAAGAAAATTCTTAAATCAAATTCAAATACGAACTTTTTACTTTTTGTTGATGAAAAAAATATTTAATTACATTTTAATTGTCAACAGTTCACTACTCCTTTAATTAGATGTTTACTAATACATATACCCTTGAATTCAGACCAGCATAAATCAAGATAACACTAAAGAAGCTCCTAGTTGATTTAATCATACTATTCTACCAATAATCCTATTCAGATTGTTGTTAACCTAGTTATGTCATATTTTAATACTAGCAAAATGCATGAACTTCAGGAAGCTTAAGTAAAAAGGCAAACTAAGAGAAACTTTCTTGGCCCTTCGCTCTCACATTTCAACATATTTAACTTTTTTGCAGTGCTTCAATTTGATGACAATGAAAATAAAGATGATTGAGCAGAATAAGTCTCAACCTCTATTGTGAGTGTGAACATGATCCTGCCAAACCCAGATAATCTAAAATTTGCAATCAACCAATTTCGGAGCAAGTACAGGGCACATAAACCAAGCCTAAAGGTAAAAAAGGCTATCATTGATTTGAATTGAGAAACAAGCTTGTTGATTCGATATTAGTTGGTAGTCTACCAATTACAATCAAGTTTTCACAGAAGGAAAAGGCTGCATGCATGAAAGTTACTATCAATTTTAACTGTAAAATATAGTTTTTTTGGAAATGATTTTTTGCTAAATATCAAGTTTACAACCAGAATATCGACATGCTAAGAATACCACATGAAACCTCGTAGCAAAATGCAATAGAGAAGTTCCTTGAAAAATTTTCAAAACATCCACAGTAAAGTGCATCATCCATAATTTGTAGAATGTATAGACTAGTCTTTTGCTTCTTTTAAAACTTTTGGGGTCTTGAATATAGCCTCACCCAGACTGAGAGCAGATGCATTCTTCAAGAAGGGACCAAATTCAAAGAAGCAAATTGACAAACAGGAGTTTCAAAGAGAATTCGAAAAATAAAAACGAGAAAGTAATATGAAACTCATTTATGTATACATATACACAAACCTGAGTTCAGCAGATCGTTTTTCCTCCAACAACTTACACAATTCCACCTTCAGCCACACCACCTGCAAAAATTCCATATGTCAGTTATGAGGGGAAAACAACTCCGTTCTGCTTTTCTTTAAGTAACGAAAGAAATACAAGGTAGATGGAGATTTAGCTCTATCTTAGGACCAAATTCTATCTGCACAAAATGCACAGCGAGCATCTTTAAAACGTCCAAAAAGAGATACTAATCAATTATTCGCAATATTTATCTACAAAGTGGTTTTGGCACATCCTATTATATATTCTGCAAGACACAGAAAAAGTGAATTACACACAATTCTTAAAGTCCTAATATATATTCCTGCAAGATACAGGAAGAAAAGATACCACCATCACTGGCTCAGGTGTTCCAAAGTCCAATGGCAGTTCCATTGTATGTGAATCTGTAAATATCTGTTCAATCATTGGAAATCCAAAGATGCAAAAAGAGATGGATAGGAAGTGATTTTGCACTAAGCATTACTTGGCTACGCTCTAAAAATTAAAATGAATATTGATGGATTTGAAGAGTTATTAGCTTGAATATGAAGTAAATATATCATGTCACTTTACTCAAGTTCAATAAAATGCCAAAAAAGTTTAAATCATTAAAAAATGCCACATCAATTTGTTTTGCTTCAGGTCAGATCTGTGGACATGCAAGTCTTAACTCTGAAATCAAATTTTTCAAAGGCAGCTCAAGATGTAGAAGGACAATAGAGAGGAAGATAAAGTAATTGGTAAATTTCAAAGGCAACTGCCAACAGCAGAATTCTAGTATAGCCCCATCCAAAAATTGCAGTTTCTCGGTTCTCTGTTAACTGAAGCTCTGCTATATTGTTTCTGGAGAAAATGTAAATGGGCACACCAGGAAACTCAATGATAGAGAGTCAACCAGTTCATGCAAGACACGGCAACAAAAACCTACAGTAGAGAAGGAAAAACTACAATAGGGCCTCATGCTTGCTGTGCTTTCAAATCTTAACTGGCTTGATGAATGTTCTCAGAAACTACGCCAACTTTAGCTGATCAAAGCCATTTTGGAAATTCTCTCTATTATTCCAATTGGTCATGACGAAACATCTTTGATAATTTACCATCTCAGGATGTAAAAGACAAATCTCCATTGAATCAATGAGTTTACATTGCAATGCCCAATCAAGTAGCAGTATTTTAAGATCAACTGGCGGTGATCTTATCCACCCATGCACTTATAAATAGTTTCATTTATATAACAATCTTCAGACTACCAATCCACGGCAACAAAAACCAATCTTGGTTTCACTGATGACCACATAAGGAGGAAAATGCGAAAAAGGAAATTATATTCAAATTTGGAGTTCAATAAATATACAAGAGAGGTAGAAGGAGAAGATTCAATAAGAAGCAGCATGCAAACAAAAAGTAAGATACCTGTTCTTTATGATCTGGGACAGAATCAATCCCCACATCTCCTGTTAGGCTCACGTACAACTGATCAACATTAGCAGATGCAGTATCAACATGGGACACTTCACCATTTGTCTGCAAATTAACGCCCTGGTCTGTTTTATTGGCTCCCACCATCATAGATCCAGGATCATGCTTGAAACCGTACAGCTTCGATGCCAAACCCTTAGAATCCTTCCAGGCCTGGACTCCCTTCGACCTTTCTTCAATAGCAACCTTTACAGCTGGCCGGTGTTTATTTCTCAGTTCTTGTAGCCTGGTTTCATTGACATTTTGGTAACCCATGCAGGCTGTCAAGACTAGTTGGCTGCTATCAAATGTTGAGCCCGCCAATGACTGCAAGAGTGTGACTGCATCCCCAGCATCTTTGGTTGTAACCAATGCAGGTCCTAAACAACACTGAACAGAAATAAGTCTCATTCTGCAATAAAGCAACAACAACTTTTTGAGAAGAAATAAGTACAGAACCAAAAAAAGTAATAAGATTGCACTAGTACAACTTCTCAAGGTGTGTCAAATCTCTTGAAGTCAAACTTTTATGACAGTACCATATAATTCCATTAAAGCAAGGGCTGTCCGAAACAGCATCACACGGTTTCCTTGAAACAGAAGCACATCCCAGACTCTAAGAACTGGAGGGGAAAAAAAACTACATCAGATTCCAAGTTCAATAACAATAACCAAACGTCCAAGGGCAATAAGCAGTAGAACGACAGACATTTCTGATATGCAAGTCATTAAAGAAGTATACTGCATATTTGCAACTTTAACCAATATCTAAATAAAAAAATTTAAAAATTATGTCACAATGAAACAAAGAACCCGACCACTTTCCCATGGAAGCATATTCATAAATATTGAGAGGAACCATGGTCCAGATACCCATGCCACCTGCACTCCAAGGTAATCCAGATGGTTTACTGCAACAAACAAACAGGAGGAATAAGAAACCTTACAATATGATAACTATAATGCCAGAAGCTAGAAAAGCCATTACTATAGAAAAAGATGAGTGAGAAGAGAAATGATAATGAGACAAACCCAATTTTGGAAATTTTTCACGAACCAACTCCTCGAGAACAAGTTGGTCAACCTGCCAGTCAATATCTAGATCTTAATCATTTTTCACCATTTGTCTATACAATCACGCTAACTCAGAATTCCAACCAAAAAAAAAAAAAAAAAAAGGGAAATCATTCATGAAGAAAACAACCACATTTTGCATTTGCATGCTATACAAGTGAGGATTGGAAACCAAAGAGATGGGAAGATCGTTACCTGAGATTCTATCATTTCTTCTGAGTAATAGCCATCAAAATAATCATCTAGGATGCCCATTAACGTCCTGCAAGGTTTGAACTCTTTAGAATCGACCAAGTCAATTCTTCTATAGTAACAAAGATGAAAGGAAAAAGAAACCTATGCCAGCAATGTAAAAGTGAACAAATAGAACATAGTTTACAGCAGAATATCTAATATAAAAACTTCAAATTTCTTATATTGGAAACATGGCTCAAACAAAAAGAAAGATAAATCCCATCTGCATTCTAAACCTACCAAAATGCATTTTCTTCAGGCATCAGTAGCAATAGTAGACCTGCAAAGAAGTTCATGGCCTGCAGAAATTAAAGAGAAATACATTATCAGCACGATCAAAGAATAGCCAATGACGTTTAGACGGCAATAAGCACAATGGTTACAAAAATTACCGATGAGGTTTAAGAACAAATTTGGAAACTGAAACTACAGTGAGGAAAAATAGGCTTTCAGCAATTTAAATCTGTAGTGACACTTGAAGAAAAACTGGCAACGCTTCACGGTAATTCTAGAAAGACTTTTGAACTAGAAAAATCATCAAACAGTAATCCTAACAAACTGTGAAGACCATCAACCCATTTAAGAGAGGACATTCTGGAAATCATTTTAGCTAATAAATCAAGGATACTAGTATCGAGTCACTAATTATTAAGGGCACAGCTTAAAAATCAACAAATGTACAGAGACAAAAAAAAAAAGAACATAATCTCTTATAAAAAGTACCTGGCAGTAGCCAACAGCTGGGTTATGCCGAGCATAGGCAGTAAGCAAACGTCTCAATGCATTTCTTCCATCTTCATCTAGGGCAGGATGGCCTGGAAACGTGCGCGGTAAATCCTACACGTGTCAAAGTGATAACAATAGATTAGACTGCCACAATAATAGTAGGAGATTGCAAAGAAGAAATAGGATACAAGGACCCAGAGGTTGCAAATCCAAAACCTTCTCAATCTGTCCTTTCCATTTCTCAGGTACAGGAACACAGTCTAGACTTGAATCTATTTTGTTACTGTCCAATTCAACATGTCCATTCTCTGTACTATTACCCACTTTGGTATTTGAAACAAGCAACCCCTGATAGTATTTCTCCACACGACGTGCCTTCACACCAACAAAGGCCTGCCAAAGCTGTAACCAGAAAAGGAGATGAAGCTTGTATATGGAAATACGAGTTTAATGTGCAAAAAGAGGACCTAAAGTTTAATAGTCTACCTCTCCCCGGAGAGCCATTGGTACTCCCCCTTGAACAAGACACTCTAGTTCTTCTTTCCAAGGAAGCAGAGACTCTGGTGGTACTGTATCACCACCAGCAACTGTAGCTGATGATGCACTGACATTATCACCAGCAGGCACCTCCTGAATGCTATCAGACTCTGATCTCTCCAAATCATAAAACTCTTCCTCAGAGTCCTCTTCAGATGCCCCTTTCACAGGTCGAGCCTCTTCAATGGGAGGAAGAAGCTTTCCTGTACCAACATCTTGTTGGTTTTTTGCTGAACTAACCTTCTTCTTGATTCTAAAACTCATCATATGCTCAATGGCATGGAGAGAGGGTCTAATTTCTGTCCATATTTGGACCCCATGAGCTTTAGGTTGCGTTGGTGGCGGCAATTCTGGTTCCAGGAGATTTTCAGCAATATCTTCAGTCAAGCTATCAGAACCAGGCTTCTCACTGCCAACATAATCAGTTTTAGCATTATTCTCAGTATCAGTATTAGCATCCTCTTTGCCCAAGACATTACCCAACTTAACACCTTGATCATCTACAGATAACCCATTCATAGGCAATTGAGCAGCTTCTGATTGCCGTTGCAGGAAATCCTTCCACCTTTCAGACCTCTCCTCCTCTTCTTCCTAAAAAGGTTTGTCATAGGAAAAAAGTGATTATGTAAGATAATGAAAGCTAGCTTTATAACATGTACTGGCATTACATAATGGGATCAAGTGTTCACAAGAAACAGAGTCTAGCTTAATCCCTTCCATATTTCTTAAGCAATCAAATGTGGAATTCTGTATTGCCAAAACACGGGAAGTAAAGTGAAAACCTTGTAAATATTTGCATATTCACGGTATCTTTGCAAGTGTTGTGGCCTCACAGCAAATCCATATGCATCCCTGCTCACAAAAAATGTTAATTAACCATACAAACCTTGCACGCCATGTATTTAAGTGGAAACCACTCACAACTTGGAGCTATCAGAGAGGAAAGAAAGAAAAACAAAAAAAACGATGCATAAAGCAGCTAAAAAGTCAAAGCACAGAAGTAAACAAGAGAACCAGAGTTCCTTCATATTGGAGCGATTAAATTTTATCAGTACCCACAATCAGCCTTCAAAGCCCAAGGACTTACATTATATAACAACATACCACGCAATACATTTCCCTTGTACTATAACTCTCAGCATATACACTTATAACTTATAAGACATTTCTGTATAACTCTCACTGGACCCTTTCACACACAACACAAATGGAAACTTTTCACTAATGAGCGAAGTTCTATTAAGAAGAAGCTTTTCTATAAAATATAATAAAAAATTTTTAAAAAGTTCGCAGCAAAATGAAGATTTCAAGTTACTTCTTAATCAACATACCAAAAAAGAGTCCAATTTCATTAGTAAAACAACCCAAAAGTCGCCAGGATAATGTAATTATATAGATAATGTATTCACTCATCGACGCTCAAGATGCCAAACCCAGAAACTCGAATTCATCCAACTCTCTAAACCATCAGAATTACTAAAAGAAGTATTATTTTTTCCAATCTTTACCAAGGATTAAGTTCGTAAACAACCAATCGGGATAAAATCACAGAATAAAAGAGACTGTTTCACTCGTAATCCGTCAAACTCGTCCACCTGGATAAGCGGAGAGGGATCAGAAGAAAGAGGAAGAAAATTTGTTGCAAGAGGTAAAAAAAGCGGCAAGAATCAAGCAAGCAGGTTGTCGTGGTGAGATAGAGATGACGACAGACACGTGGAGACAGAGGATTCAGGTAGCAGGGAGATATTAATGTACCTCTTGTGATCGAAAGAGATAAGAGGAGGATTCAACACAGCAGTTGCGGCTGCTGATTTGGCCTTCATTATCGGAGAAGACGAAGCCAGAGAATCCAAATTGAAAATCTTACCAGAACCCTTTTGAACTCAGTCAAAAAAGGCAAAATCTTTCAAACTAGATTCTTGATCTAAACTTCTTTCCTCATCAATATTCCAAATAAACAAAAAACCCACAACACAAAAATAAACACCGTGATACCAAAAACAGACACTGAAACTCAAAGAACTGGAGTTGCTCGCGTTCTTGAAAGCAAATTCTTGATGCTGAAAGGGGAGTTCAGGGCACAAGGCACATGGAAAATGCTAGTTTAGCGTTTACATAATGCACATATGGTGACGGTGGGATAGCCGAAAAAGGTAAGGGAGGGAGTGAAGAGTAAGAGAGTTGGGTTTCTTGACACGGAGTACGAGTGCATACCCAGACGCAAAATAATAGACAAAGTAAGCGGGCGGAGAGAGAGAGAGAGAAAAATCAGAGATCTGAAAATGGAGGGACTGCTGATTTAGTGCGACTGTGCTTTGGTGGAAGCTATTGGCAAAAAGGGAAAAGTATGTTACTACTGCGAGCCGTGATTTTCTTTTAAAGTTGACATTATTCACCAAGGAGATGGCTAAGCATACGAGGACGATGAGTAATAGTAATTAATTTTCTATTTTTATTTTATAAATTACTTTAAATTTTTTATAATTATATCTTTACTATTTTGATAGATGTGTACATATACGTTTTGATATGTATACATTGTATATTTATATATATATATATATATCAAATAAATTTTTTTAATTATATTCAATTATATTTACGTGTCATTATAAGATTATACCACATATTAAACAGATAATCTCTTTAATTGAATTTAATTATATCTATCTATCACTATATAACATGGTTACATTTCTTCCTAAGAGTATTCAATATATTATTCTTATTGAATACTATATATGCAATTTTATTCCGTAACTCCCATATATGCAATTTTATTCTTATTATTTATTATTCTGTTAGATCATATATATTATTTATTGTTTCATTAAATTATGTCATTAATAAAATTGCATAGATTAATTTAATCTATTTCCTCAAAATTGCATAGATTTTGGAGTCAAAAACTTGTATATAAAATAAAGAATAGTAATGATATAGATGTGTCTTTTGCAATCTTATATAGTTTTCAATTAAAATTACAATTATTATTATACATGTGTTATATATTTTTTCTAACGAAAAAAAGAAAGACTAAATATGTTGTTAATATAATAAAATTCTTGGTAGGATTTTTCATTACTATCAAATACTTCATTTGATAATAATTACTTTGAAAGAGGTGAGCTTATTTTTATAATTATACCAGATATCTTAGTTTATAAGTTATTATTATTATTATAAATGAATTTGCATTATCTAAATTTAAATTTATGCATTATATTAGTGATATTTTGATAGAAGAATGCATATGCAATGAAGCTTTTGAAATATTACTACATTTTATTCACTAATAAAGATGTTAGAAGGTGAGAAAAATGAGCCAGTTAGTTTTTTTTTTTCAAAAATTTTAGTTTTGGATGTTAGAATAATTTTGAATGAAAAAAAATGTTGGAAAGTGTATACTATTCGGATTATATTTTTTGAAAATTATAATTTTTAAAACCAAACTATTTTTTATTTAAAATAACCAAAACCAAATATACCAAATATCTTGATAACATTTTAAAGAAATAAATGCTACAAGGAATGGTGTACTTTATTCGATCCCACAAGGAAAGATAATATTTTTAAGTAAATAGAAATTAAATTGAGATGAGTTTGTTTAAATATAATAGTCAAATGAAGAATATAATATATTGTAAATATATTAAATTTGTTTGAAAACAAATATTATTTAAATTATTATTATTTTAAAATAAACTGAAATTTTAAATTATGATGGATTAGGAAAATTAATTGTCCACCTACACCCTTAATCACATTAACAAAAACCTTCACTATCAAGAGAACAACATTTTTCTATAAACATCCACCAACATATTTTTAGTTATATTTTTTATAACTAAAATTAATAATTATTAATAAAATGTAATAAGATAGTTGTTCAATTAATTATAACTACTAGATGTTCGAGTTTAATTATTATTTTCATCTTTTTAATGTATAAAAAAGCTAAAATATCAAATAATTAATTACCACATCAAGAAAACCAGCCAACTAAAACATTCAAATAAATAATTATTCATATAAAAATAGGTATAATTAATTCCAATAGATTGCATATTTTAGACTGTTTTCGTTTCATTTTTCACCGTACCAAAATCAAAGCATTTTCTGCTCTGAAAATTTTTACTGGCTAAAATGTTAACTTTACCAATGGTTAATATTTTGATGGAAGCTTCTTAACGTCCCCATCACAAGGTGGTCGGCATGGGATGGGCCAATCATCATTGTCGGTGAGCCTCCTATTGTTCATTTTTCACGCGCCTCCAAGTACTATAAAAGGACTGCTCGCAATAAATTTAGATTATACTCATATAAGAATTGAATTGAAAAAAATTTATTAAAATTTAATAAAATATTATTAAATATGAATAAATATATAGATTAATAGTTAATGAGAAAGAGAGATAAAAAATATGATGGTTTTGAATATACGATAATTATTAGGAAACTGAAAATTATTTAAATTAATATTATTTTAAATTAAAATTTTAATTTGGATTAAAAAAAATTGCTCCTTACTCTATAATAGTTGTATTTCACTATACCGGTAAATTGATAAATTTTTTTATCTGATTAAAAAATTAAGGCTATAAATAGGAAGAAATTTGTTTAATATGAGAATGGTTAAATATATTAAAAATCATTAAAAATATAGAGTTAAGCAGGGTTTAAAATAGAGTTAAAAGAAAAAATATAATATATTGTAAATGTACGATAGACTTAGAAAATGAAAATTATTTAAATTAATATTATTTTAAATTTAAAATTTAGTTTGAGATGAGAAGAATCTTCCCACTTATAACCTTAAATTTCCCTATTACCAGATACATAATATTAATTCCTTTTCCCTCCCTCATTATTTATAATAGTGCAAAAATTCCTTAAAAACAATAGTACTGCTTTTTTTAATCTTTTTTCCTCGATTTTTGAAACCCTTACCAATGGCGTAAATTTTACTTTAAAAAGCGAATGTTTATGTAATTAAACTTTGTGTATTTATCGAGTTAAAATAATAATTTATTTTAGGAAAGGACTAAACCTATACTCTTTTAATTTAAATTTATACCATTAGCTATTAAAAATTTATTAACTAGACAAAAATATTATTATCCTCTTTTAATTTTAAAACATTATTTTATTTTTTAACATTTAAATAATTATATTATTTGAATAAAAATCAAATTAATCTAAGTACACGAATTAAAATTTTAAAAGTTAATGACTTGTACAATAATTGAAATTCATATATTGAAAATTTTATTTTTCCCCATTTCACTTTCATACTTTATTAAACTTGTGAAAGTATATAATAAGTACAATGCAATGTTCAATTTGATTAAAAACTTATTGATTTAATTTTCTTTAAAATATGTATTTTATTAATAAATTAAAATAAATGACTTATAAAATATTAAAAGAAAAAATAGAGATTATTGAGAAGATACAATTACATCAAGACGAAAAATATAATTAACAATCGTTCAACTTTGATTAATTATTGGTTGTTTTAAATCTATATTAAAAATAAAAATAGCCTCATAGTTGATTGGAGCAAGAATACAAAAAGGCATATTTGTTTTATAAAATTTAAAATCATACCTCAATTTTTTTTTTAAATAACCCTAATATAAATATATACTAGTTTGCCTTTTAAGGTGTGCATATATCCATATGCTCCTTTGCAGAATACATTAGAGTTTAATATTTAGGGGTAAAAAATGTATTACTTCCTCCATTCTATAATATAAGTCATTAGATTTAATTTCACCCATATTAAAATTCTTAAAAATAAAATAATTATATATATATTTTTTAAAAATATCTCTATTTAAATATTTTGAAAATAAGATAAGCGAGGAGAGAGAAAGAGATAAAAATAGAATAATAAATAAAGATAAAATTATAAAAATAATTTCAAAATTTTTTTAAAAAGTTCCTAACGATCTATAATTTGAGATAATAAAAATAATATCTAACTACTTATATTAAAAAATGGAGAGAGTAGTAATTATTTTTTGGAATTCATTAATGAATGCATTGCCAGCCAATTAAGCAACGGCGGAAGCGCCGTCGGTGGCGGAAGAGACGCTTGAGGACGTATTACGCTCAAGTATGTAAGCTCTTTGTCATAACATTTTACTTATTTATGGTTAAGGGCTTAAAGATCTTTATTATTACATGGTCAACCAAAGAAGAATACTCGATGATCTTACCCCACACTCCTTTAAACTTTTTCAACAAAGTTTGCTTTTTGGCATAGGACAATGAAGTATAGACATCATTATCAATCATAAATTTGGCCAAAAAGGATTAGTATAATAATTTTTTAGTTAATAATAAATATTTTATCTTAATATTATATATATATATATATATATAATATTTTAGATTGAGATGATCACTTTAATTTTAAAAATTATTATTTTTTAAAAACTATTATATTCTTACAACATATCATATATTTATTATTTTTTATCTCATATTAAGTCTTGTTTAACTTTATATATTTAATAATTTTTATTATATTTTTACAAACTTATTTCAATTTAATTCCAATGTACTTACACTTTAAGAATGAAATTATATATTTAAAATTAGATAACAAATCATGAGAGGATATAAACTACAATATTATGAATAATTCTAAATTCTTAAGAAAGAGAAGATAGAATAAATTTGTAAGAATTTTTTTAATTTTAATTTTTTTATGAGAAGTAATGTAGTTTTAATGATTTTCGGGCACCCCTGCCACTATACTATACCGTAGCTTATATGCGATTTTGAAAGTGAAGATTTAGGATATAAGTGCATAGAAATTTATTTAAGATGAATTTGTTTAGATATAATAAAAAATTATTAAATATGTGAAGTTTATGTGGGACTATAAAGAGAAAATTTGATGAATTATGAATATATGATAATTATTAAAAAATAAAAATTATTATTTTAAATTAAAGCGAAATTTTAAATTGAGAAAAGTTTGTATCCAAATACATCCTTAATCATTGGGAGGACTTCTTTGGAATTTTACGTTTGATTTATATCTCTCTTCTCAACTGTTTAAGAAAAGGATTGTCAAAATATTGGCCAATTGAATGTCACTCTTTACCAAGTTGTATTTATTAGTATCTTTCAAATCAATCAATGTCACTTCTAAAAAAATTTAGATTTTTATTATTGTTTCTTTGTGTTAATTAACCAATAATCAATTCGATTTTGATTGGTTGGGCGAGTTAAATTACAATTATTATAAATTTTAATGAGGCAAAATTAGTCTTTAAAAAAAGTTTTTACATATTGAAATTCACTTATTATTTATGATGTAATATTTAGATTATTAGATTTACCCTTTTAAAATTGTCGATAATCATAATTGAATTTGCCCCAAATGATCAAAATTAAACTTAACGTTGGTCAATTGTTAGAAAGGATGATTGTAAGTTTTTGATGTTTTAGAAGTAATATTGACCAATTTTGGGGGAAAAGTGCAAAAATAGTAATATTCGAACAGGCAAGGTTTTCAAAAAAATTGATTTTAAAAATTGGCACCCTACATTTTCAAAATTAATAATACTTAATAATCAAAATATGTGGAAAAAGCACCCCACGAATTCAAAATAAGTTTTTTTTAGAGCATTTTTCTTTTTAAATGAGAATTCGAAATAAAAAATAATAATTCAAAACAAATTTTTACTTTAAATTAATTAAAAATAACCAAAAATAAAACTATCATTTAATCGATAAAATATTCTTTTTGCCACTAAACTAACCACCTTGCATGGAGCAAGAAACATATTCTCATATAAAAAAACAACAGTCAAAATTAATTTTTTATCGATAAAAATTATAAAACGAATTTCATTCAATTCGTACATAAAAATTTATGATTACGAACTTCTTTCCGATCTAGAAAAAACATATTCTGATGGATGGCATTTGTGCTTAGACAGCAGACCATTTGATTTGGACATATCAAAGATTCCTTTTAACCCAAAAAGGAGAAAAAAAAAATCACACCAACTCTATATACCACATTAAAGTAAAAAAAAAAAAAAGAAAATCAATAACTCTAGACAGGGACACTGGGCCCAAGTGGTTGGGCTCATAGTAATTATTGAACCCCCCATTAAAGAGCAAATGTTTTTGGATTGGTTCGAATTTACCAGAATGTTTTGAAAAGAACAGTTTGGTTTGGTAGAAAATAACAAAGGCTGCATGTGACTAAAACATTTAGGCATGGGAGAATCAGGTTTTTTGGCCCACCAGCATACTATTTTGTTAGTTCAAATAAAAAAAAGAAAAAAAAACCAGAGTTCAATCCCAATTAAAAAAAATGAGAAATACATTTTTTTTTTGTTTTAAAAAATGTGTCAACATTTTTTTTTAATAATTACAAGACCCATATAGTAGTAATGGATATTATTGTTCATTTTTTTTTGGAAATAAATAACTAGCAGCACAAAATTTTGAACCTTTGAAATCAGTTTTTTTCTTTTTTTTCCCCCAAAGATAGAACGGTTTTATCATTTTTTTCCCCCAATAATTAGATGGGTGATATTGCATTTTCATTTATAAATTTATATACAATGTATTATCAATCAAACTTCAGTGCATTTGATAATATATTTTTTGTTATTATTCAATTGATTAAAATGTACTATTTTTTATATTTAATTTAAATTGTAACAAAAATCAATTATAATTAATTCACAATTTAATTGTTAAAAATTCACTACTTAATTATTTAAAATTTAATTCTCAAATTTCAATTTTATCAAACAAACTTAACTTCACTCTCTCAATTTACTTATAATTAAATATGAAAAATTTTCTATTCACTTTCATATTTATTTTTTATAAATATTTTTAACTTTCACCTAACCAAACACGAGTCATTGCTGTTACTGCCTGAAAGAAAAACTCACGAGACAGCCGTTTCCTTAAACTCTCAGAAAATTAAAAAGAATAAGTAAGAAGGAAAGAAGTTTCAACTTCCCCTTTCTATCCTCATGGAATTGCTGTTGTCGTTTTTCGTTAAGTAATATATAATTTAAACTCAAATATTTTGTTCATTTCCTTCTTTTAAAAAGTTATTTTATTTTTTAATTATAATTATATCGTTATAAGTTTTTTTATTTAATTCTATCTTTACTAATTATTATTCCCACAAATTATATTATTTTTTATTTTTTTAAATTATATATTATTAAAAAGTATATTAATTTAGTATTTTCTTTCTTAAAACTCCAAGATGTAAGGACTTACATGATAAAATCTAAACAAGTCGTATATAAGAAAAAAAGAGAAAGTATTCAGTAAAATAGATATTTTAATTGATTGATCTATTATTATGAACAAAAAATAAAATAAAAGTGGAGATAATAATTAATATAATAATTACAGAAAAAAATAAAAAACCAATGGCACTAATAGATAATTTATTTTAAAAAATTGAAAAATTACAAGGATTTCTTAATATAGAATTTGAGACACGATCAGAACGAAATTAAAAATGGCTCTACTTAGATTAGAATTAATTTGATATAAGATTTATAAAAAATTATTAAATATATAAAATTAAGTAGATTCTAAAAGAAAAAATATGATATGTTGTGAAATTTTAATTTGTGATGAGAATGTAAATTTTCTTTCTACATATCGAAAGTTAAGAAATAATTTATAAATAATATATTAAAAAAATAATGTTATAATTTTTAAAATTTTTAATTTTTTAAATTAAATTATAATATTTTAAAAAATTTTAGAAACCGGGGCTAATTCCGACCGCTAACCATCCATCCTGGCATAATTTTTCGGTTGTGTGAAGTAAAGGGTGCCGTTCTTCCCATCGCTCTTGCTAACGTAAGCCACGGTGCGCGTTACCCACCATGCCTGGAGGTCTTAAGCTCCCCACAATTTCTACTCTTTACTACTCGCCCAAGCCTCATAGTAATTGGGTCCGAACTCTCACACCCACAGCCACCGGCTTCTCCGCCGCGCCAGGGAGGCTCAGTTATTCAACCTCTACGACGCAGAGCTGGCGGTGGAGTAAGATAACTGCTAGTGCACCTCCGGTGCACTTTAAGATCGCCAATCCCTACCAACTGTTAAAACCAGTAGGGTTCCGGGGCCGGAATTTGGTTTGTTGTTCGTCTTCTTTGGCCTCCGAGGGGAAAAGCGAAGGACGCAATCGTGATAGTAACCGCAGTGGCATGGGGGCCACTTACACTTCCGATGATGATAGTAAGGACAAGCACCACCAAGACGGCAAGAAGCCACCGCCGTCAAATTCTGATAAATTGCTCACATTGCCAACGATATTAACCATTGGCCGCGTCGCCGCCGTTCCTCTTCTCGTCAGCAGTATGTTTTACAATTGATATATTCCTTGATGAATAGGAGATTTGTATGTATATATCTACGTACGCTTTTAGAGTTTAAATTGCAATGTATATGGTTTTGAAAACAAAGCCAAATACTAGCGCAGGCAAGCCACTAAGAAGATTCTTTAATTCAAAACCATATACATTGCAATTTAAACTCTAAAGTATCTTCTTAGTGGCTTGCCTGCGCTAGTATTTGGTTTTGTTTGATTTTCGGCTCCATATCTTTGCACAGATGCATATGTTTTGTGCAGCAATTTGGGGGGATCAGAAGGTGTTTTAAGATGCTATAAAGTTTGGGTCAGTTGAAGGTTATATCTGCGATCTTGGATTTGGTTGTGTGGTGTTATTTGGAAGAGGCATCCTAGTTGTACTGCTTGCAAAGTTTTCTGCTTTGAGTAGCATAATAATCTGGAGTTTCATAACTGCATTACCCTTATGGAGAAGAATTAAGGGAGGAAAAAGTGCATTATTTAATGCAGTTTTGGCTTAATTTTGATCTTTTAGCTTATTTTTGCCACAAGCTTCCTCAAGGGTGCTAATGAATAGAAGGTTATTATTCTCTTTTGCTAGCCCCTTTTCATGGTCTAGTTGCTGCTGGAACTTGATTGGGTTTCTACCGATATTTTTTTCAGAAGAAGAGGGGAAAAAAAAACCTCTTCTTAAAAAAAAAAAGGGTTTATGCATATTGCATCAGTTGGTTTTTATTGACTATATTTTACAAAGGTAGCTGCAAGATGTATGGTATTGTTGCAATTGGTCTTTTTCAAAATGTGCATTGAAAAATTTTGTGTTCTTCATTTTCTGTTGCGTCACAGACTGTTGAGAAAGTCGCATCATTAAGGTTATTAACACTCCTTTTTTTTTTTTCTACTATTGATTTATATTAGCCTTCTATTCCACTAGTTGGTGGGGACCGAATGCAACAACAGGAATATTCATAGCTGCAGCAATTACTGATTGGCTTGATGGATATCTTGCTCGCAAGGTATAAATAAATTTTCTTATTGTTTCAAAAAGTGTATTTTAGGGACTCACAATTAACTTTTACATCTGAACCCGCCGCATGTTCTGTAATGTGTTACAGATGAAACTAGGTTCCACGTTTGGTGCATTTTTGGATCCAGTGGCTGATAAGGTATTTTATTGCCTGGTGAATACCACGGTGATCTGTGCACTAGATTGAATTTTCAATGAGAGATGGTTGTAGCTGATATTGTTCTCTCTCTATGTATGCAGCTTATGGTTGCTGCCACCTTGGTCTTACTATGTAGCAGACCTTTAGAAGTTGGTTTATTTGGACAAGTGCCATGGCTGTTGACTGTACCTGCCATCACGATAATTGGAAGAGAGGTGGATATCTAATCATAGATTTAAATTATGACACTTGGTTGGAGTATTAGCAGAAAAAATTGGATACATGTATGTGTACTTTTCTTTTCTGGATAATTTGGTAATTATGCAACTTTTGCATTCGTCTTTGTTGTCCCTTCATCTAGAAGCTTTACGTCATTTAACTTCTATTTGTAGATTTTATTTGAATTTGTTGGTAGTTGATGTGGGCACTTTATTCCTGTTTCATTTTTAACTATAACCATTTCCAATGTAATTGTTTTGGTTTAGTTACATGTAAGTTCACATAAAATGCTGAAGTCAGAGCTAATTTTTGTTTTTACTAATGTAGGATCATAGACTCCCACAAAAAGAATTTTGTTTGTCTGATATCTTTGTTGTTGTTGAGATGCCATGGTATCTTGAGCTTAATTTACTAAATTGGATAGATTTAGATGTTTTATTTCTGCAAGTGCTGCAATTATCTGCAGATAACCATGTCTGCGGTCAGGGAATGGGCTGCTTCCCAGGATGGCAAACTTTCAGAGGTATAAACCCTTAAATTTGAGTGACATTGTTCTTTGCTTAACCAATCAAAGCCAAGGCATTTCTGCATGCACTAAACTGATAATCTTTTCCAGGCTGTTGCTGTAAATAATTTGGGAAAGTGGAAGACAGCCACACAGATGACTGCATTAACCATACTGCTGGCAACTAGGGATAGCAGGTTTGGCTGCTTTCTTTATCCAGTTCTGAATATTTTTTTTACTTCTAGGAATATTGAAAACTTAGCTCGGTACAATGATTTAATTCCCCTTTTTTTGCACATAACTCTACTCTCTCTCTCAACAGCTTGATAAGTTCAGGAACTCTTGTAGCTTCTGGTGTTGTTTTGCTTTATATCTCGGCATGGCTTTCTGCATGGTCATTAGTTGTCTACATGAAAAAGATATGGAAGTATTTGGTTTAGTCATACTGGGGTTCGCAGTGCTTGCGGCTCTTGTAACAGTTTTTTGAAGTGTTCTGTTGATTCATTGGGCAAGTTATCATTCGATGCTCATTGAAGAGTATTTTACCTATACCACATGGAGGAAGAGGCTTTCTTTGGAAATCTGCTGCAGTTAGTCCAATAAACTATACTGACTATAAAGTTAACTGGCTGACATTGCTTTTGGGTTCTGCCATGCCTTCTTAATTTGAAAATTTGATTCATTCATTTGCTGATGCTACAAATTTTGGTGCCGACACATTGTTAGCTTGCTATTTCTGTTCTTTACTTATAATATCGATATCCTTTTTTCTGGGGGTATTATCGATATCTTTTGCATAAGGTCCTTGGACGATTTATCTTGGATGCAGATGGCTGGATATTTGGTGCGTGTATAGTTGCTAGTACTATATTCACCTAGATGAGGTGTTATTAATGGACATGAGAACTGAAATGGAACAGAGGTTACAGAACATTCCTGTCTTTCTTGGAATTTATATTATATTATGGTAAAATGAAATGTTATGATTAGACAATTACTCGTCTTCCATAAATCTGAAAATGATCCAACTAAATTAGATAAGCCAGGAGCATCACAATAGTAGTAAATTCAAGCAAAGTTTCCATTTTTGTGCATATTTTGAGTGGGACTTTTGAATGGATTTCTTGCTTTCCTTTTCGACTCCCTTTTGCTTGTTCAATTCAAATCGCATTCTCATTTAACGTGAAGGGAGGAGATGCAAATCCAATTCAAGAATGATTGGCTTAACAATGGTAAGAAGGCTGACGTGGTAAACATTTTAGAGGACTTGAGGAAAAGGTGCGCTGAGTTCTCCCACAAATTAAACTTGGGAAAGATTATGTATAGGATAAGTGGTAAATATAGTCGAAGACTTGGTATCCATCAAATTGATAATAAGTTTTTTTTTTTCCTTCTTAAAAGAAAAGATAAATAGTGAAATATTTTCTTGCTGCTTATATCATGCCAGCACATGTAGATGGAGTAATATTTAGGCGCCGTGATTAATAGACGCACGCCTGCAAAATGTTGTTTGGCAAACCGAAGCGCATGTGCTGGACGTAATGACAAATACCTCTCTCAATCACAAAGTGTTTTTCTTATGCCTTGGACATATGACATAATGATAAATTTTGAATTTGTAGATGGTGATATTTTTGTGAGATCATGAATTGGATTATGTCCTTACATTGTATCACAATTTATATTTCATAAAACCTCGAGGCAAAAGTGGTCAGCGCATTAATTCTGTATTATACATTTCGTAATTTATATTCTCTATAAGATTTCAAAGTAAGAATGGTAAAAATATTCATGAAATGTTATTCCAAGTGTTATTTGTATCAAATTTGACTAATTAGTAATCAAATGAATCTAAATTTACTGAAGACTAATTATTATTAATTTTTTAAAAATATTTATTATAATATTATAAAATGTATTATATTAATGCTTTTTTAAAAATAAAATTAACAATAATTAATCCGGATTTAAATTATTTTAGCAATCCTTTAAACTTAAAATGAATTTTACAAACAATAATAAGTAACAAATTAGAATACTTTGAAATCTCTGCAACTTGAACAGTGTTCAAAGAATAGAAGTTCACACTCGAACAGTAATTTTTGACTCGTTCAAACTCGATTATAACACTAATCACAGTTAATGAATTGTGATTACTGCACTACCTTTTATAAAAAAAAAAAAAGTGAAAAAAATAATATAACGAATATCAATCAAGTCAAGATTGACTACACATCATTCTAGGAAAGAATTTCCAAGGCAGAGATGAACAGTAACAGGGGAAAGCAAAATCTTGATTATTCAATCTTCATGTAGCGTTCGTCGCTGTAAACAACATGATAACACCTCAAATTTACGTCTCATCCTATAAACTGCAACTTTTCCAAGTTTCATATACCAATTTGAAGGAGTAAGAGTAAGAGTTAGTTCTCACAAAATTTTATCTTCTTGGCATAATCATCAACTCCACTATTTACGGTACGATCGACCCCAAAAACTGAGCTGTATGCACATCCCATATGTTTACTCTCTTCACCCTTTTGTGTAAGGGTGAATTTCTTGACACCAATCGACCAAATCGGATGCTGTGCAAGTCTTGACAACATATTCTGGATACTTCAATCTCCAGATGTATTTCCACCTGTTTTTACTGAAATTACTGGTCCACGGGAGGAGCTGCAACTAATCAAATGGGAGTCTAGGAACAAGACTATAACTGTGATGTCATCATGAAAATGTCGTCGCACTCCTCGATCAATTTTTTTCAGGTCAGAATATCTCATTTCTCTTTTCTTTGCAGCATCCCTGAGTGCAGCTTTTATAAGTTTCCTAGCTATGCCCTGCATTTATGTGGGCAAATGTTAGTGTGGAGTGGCAATGCTTTAGCAAAACAACAACATAAAGGGAAAATAGACCGTGGAATATATGACTGTAGCCCTGCAGTTAATGAGGTAGAAGGACGCCACCTGGGCATTCAGATAAGTTGCAAAATATTGGAAACTGCTTTGATCAACTAAGTACAATAAAATATTGGACAAAATTAGTACTATAAACACCAGCATTCTAAAAATTCATACCAATTATATTTAGCAATGAGAGTTGGCAAGTACTGATTGGTTGTTTGGGGATTCATGGACTAACAAGAAAAAAGCAAGGTTTGGCCACATTATCCGGGAGGTATGGACTTCTGGGGAGGATGGCATTTCTAACATGATAGTCAGCCTATTAAATTTAATTATGCACGCAATGAAATAGAATAAGATCCAATGTTAAAGTATAGGTATTCCCATGTTGCATTCCAAGTTATATCTGGCCTCATTTGCATCATCAGAACCACCAAAACAGAAATGACAAGACCAAATGAATAAATGGATATCTTACATTACGCGGAGAGGATTTAACAATGTTGACCGCCTCTTGATTGCTAAGATGCTCCCATAAACCATCTGAAGCAAAAATGAGAAAGCGATCCTCGGGACAGATTTTCTGTACAAGTATTGACGGCTCAGCTTGAAGAATTGGCTTCTCAAAAGTCCCAGGCAGCCTAAACTTTGGCAACAAAGGCTCTCTATTGAACTCAGATTTTTTTAAATAGGCATCACCAATTGATCTTGAAACCTGCAGAAGCAATGCAAACTGAGAGCAATGTACATAGCAAAATGTAGGCCTTCTTATCCGTAAAATAATGCATCTTAAGAATGTTAAACATTATCAGATCATCAACATAGAAATCATAGTTGTTGTCAAATGTGTCCCCAGATTGACCCGGAATAAGTATTCATGTTGGATCCCTGTTTGCTTCAACATAGCATTTTCAACTCCATTTTATTCAACTATGCCATACAGGTAGGTAAGTGTTTCAGATACAGCACAATGGAACCATTGTCTACAAGGGGGTGCAATACATGTTCCAATTTACAAGTTGTCAAACTTGTACTAGATTAGATCCCAAAGTTCAAGATTCCAACTACATTCCAGCGGACTAATATAACAAAACGATTGTGTCATCCACCATTATCAAACAACAACATGGTTATTGTGTCAAACATGCAAAAATAATCAATCAGCTCAAAATCAAAGTGAATAATAACCAGGCATCCCAAATATAATAACATCCGCATTACAGTTGAAGAATTATTCATCTTCCCCTGTATTCCCAACATGATTTAGTCTCTTCTATCCCCCATTTTGTTGTACTCTATTTTACATTTATGCTTCTAGGGAAGTGAAGAACTAAATATTACTTGTTTCCCACTCCACAGAGATGGCATCAAGCCTACATTCTAGCTATAACTATGCTTTTTCACTTGAATAGATATTCAACTAATAATTGAAAAGGCAAGATTCTCATTAGATTTTGTTCAATTTGATGTATCTGTAAGTGAATAATACTGGAGAGAGAAAGTCATGTAGCTAGGTTTCACCCCAAAAGAAAAATATGACATGCCTGATAACACAAAGAATGTCTAGAAAACATTAGAATTGCGGAAATGTAGTAAATATTTCAGAGAGAGAGAGAGAGAAGCATTATTCAGCATTTTGAAATATTTTTCCAAATATAAGACTTGCATGAAAAGTATGAAAAGTTCAATTTCCAATGAAAATTTTCACACATGGATTCAAAGCATTTAAAGCTAATGACACATATATACAACGAAAGTGGATATTACAAGGAACACAAAGATTGCACTGTAACTATTAAAAAGAAAACAAGAAGTAAAAGAGGGAGGGGGGAAGCACCTGAATGAGACCCTTGACACGCCAAACCTTGTGCTTTAGAACTACTATCTGTGGATCATCAGGGTGCAATGAATGCAACTCCTCCCTAACAGATTCGAAATTTGCATTGTGCTCAGATGATAATTGTATAGCTTTGACCTCTTTCACAGATTTTTCCAGTCTGCCTAAGACTGCTCGAGAATCACCAGCATTGGCTATGTATAAAATGCCACTGCATATTATGCCCACTAAACAACATGATCCCACAGAAGCAATCTGTGGTCTAATTTCCCACTGTTTTCTCACTAAAGAAAGGAATTCCTCTTCTGTAGCCAAAAATGCTTTGGTTATAACATCAGCTGACATTCCTTGATTTTCAGATGCGAATTCTGCATCACAAATAGCTGTCAAGTGAGTGAACATATGCATTAGCAATCAACAAATGAACCGGCTAATGATTAGGGGGTGGGGGTGCGGGTCACTGTTAGATAGCCTCCAAATCCCACTAAGGAATAGCATCCACAATATGCAATGAACTTGTAATAAGAATATGACAATAATTCCTTCTATGGGTTTACAATGATTTACAAGAAGAATGGTTTGTAATCTCAAAACCATGAATTTGAGTGATAGAACATATACTTCAATTAGGGTCATTGCTCGATTGTAACATCGATAGTCTTAGGCCCAGTAACGCTGGGATCATACATGCTGAGCCAGAAACTTCATATTCTGATAATATAAGTAGCTTCACATAATTTTGAAACATTCATATTACCAATAAATAATACACTACAAAATGATAAGCATGTGTTGGCAAAAGTGACTACATAAACTTTGTCTTCTGCCTTATGTTTCAACTACGAACTCTTTTTTCTACTTTTCCTTTATTTTTTTGCTTTTTTTAGACAGATAAGAATATGCTAGTTTTACTCTTATAAACACAGGATTAATGTAGTTCCAATCTTATCATCATATCCAACTTGTAGGAACATTATCCTGAATGCAAATTATTCCTTACATAAAAGGAAACACTTGCTCCAAATAAAAGGAAGAATTGACACCTTGAACATGCTGACAATTATTGAAAACATCTCTAGATTAAAAGGCACTGACTCTCTACTACTCATCTAATGCGGGTCTGAACAGAGATTCACATTTAAACAAGTGCCAACCAAAATTAACTTCTTAGTATAAACATATATGAAAGAAATTAGGGATATATTCAAAACTTAAATGGAAGAATCTTTGAAGTTTTGCAGTTACAATTAGAGTGAAACTTGATCATTTTGCACGGAAGCTACTAGATAATTAACAAAATACAGTACCATCATTACAGAAATGCAATGCACATGTACTAGAGAAGGAGATAAAGACAGGAAAGGCAAGAAAAAATACTCTTCATATTGTCGAAAAGCCGATTGTTTATGAACTGAGAAGCCTCTGGACCAGCATGGCCATCATAAACTCCAACAAAAGTTCCTTGAGGACCGGCCTCCACCAAGGTCATTGAACCTGATTCAAGTTGACTTTGATCCTCTACTATATTGTTTGCTTGAACTACTGCCATCGAAAATTCTCCATTCACATGTACCCCTAAATCTTTATACCACCACAACCCATCCACCCGACAGCTCGAATCAACCGTTTTGTTACTGTTTTCACCTCCATCCTCAACCGTAGGCTTCCAACAGGGCGAAACAATTTTTCTTAATGTAGCAGACACCATCTTTTTACATATTATGATCACCACTTACCCAAATGAACCCGCAATCAAAAATAAATATTTGTTGTTCCAAAAGCCTAACCCCAGTTTTAGACCCACTCTATCCCTCGTATCCAAACCCACATCAAAAGCTTCAAACTTCAAACACAAATCAATGAATGTAGACACCATTAATCTGTAAAGTCACCAAGAAAACAATAAAATCAATCAATACGAGCAACCACAAAATACATTAGAAACACATGCAGAAAACAATCCATCCATTTTCAAGAAACTAAACATAACCAACAAATTCAACACCTTTAAGCAAGCCCTCAAACATTACAACCTCAATGTGTGCAAAAACGTAAAGACAAGACAACCATTCCACAACATACCTTAACAATCAGGCCTCCTGAATTTCGATTATTGGAGCAGAATAAAAACCCATTCTTTGATAAATCAATGACAAAAAATTTAAGAAAATGGAAAGGCACAAACAAAAAGGAACAAAATCTCAAGAATGGTGAAAAGGGTAGATCGAGAGAGAGCGGACGAGAAGGGAGGGGTGGAGGAGATGGAGTTGTTTTTCTTTGCTGTAATAAAGAAAGAAACCATACGCATCAAGAATATATATATTACTGTACACGCAAAAAAATATTACCAAAAACAGAAGTAGCTCGAATGGGCTTTTATAGCCCCCCCCCTTGTCTGGGTTATCTTTTTGAGTTTTTGGTGGCCAAATTGTTACACATACAAGTATTGTATTGCCCTTCGGCGGGGTTTATGACTTTGACCAGCAACAAACCATCCATTTAGGCAACTTTTTCTCATCACTCTCTCAAGCCTTTTTATATGGCAAAAAGGGGCATATAAATGTATTTTTTTTTTAAATTCACAATTTTTTATATTTTTTAGTCCACGTTCAAAACAAAAATAGTACATTACGAAATAAATAAATTTCAAATAACAAATATAATATGGTATAATTTGAAAAAAATAAATATATAATTAGGTACGAAATTAAAATTTTGAAATTTGTGAGGTGAATTATATAAAAATATAATATTATAATTTTTTTAAAAAAATTGAGGGGTGGAAGGTAACCTTTTTTAAAGATTTTTTTATAAAAATTTAAATTTTATTAAAAAAATATCAAATTTTTAAAAATTTGATGTAAAGGGTGATCCCATCTAGATGTATAACACGTTATGACTATATCAGTGAGTAAAAGTATATATTAAAAAAGAAAACATATAATAAAAAAATAAAATAATACGGTATGATCACTAAGAATTCTAAAACTTAAATTTATGTAATATATATATATATATATATATATATATATATATATATTAAAGATGTGTATGGGTACATTAATTGTTTAAATATGTGGAGAAGAATTGTTATTATATTTAATTGATTGAGAGTTTGGTTACTTAAAAAGTTTGGCAGAAAGCAAAAGGCGAATTTTGTAGTATTTTCTTTTCCTTTTTTATTCAATAATTTAAAAGAAAAATACAAGTGGATTTGGTAGTAGTTATTCTCTATCCTCAATTTCATAGCCTTTTTTTCTTTTTTTTCTCCCTCCTTTTTCCCTTCAAAAAGAAAAGAGGGGGCAAGGGAGGGTAGCTAGAGATGGTAATGCTCTCAAGTTTAGTTTAGATATAGTATACGTAATTCTTTTTTGTATTTTAAATATATAAATATATTATTATCTCAGTCGTATTTTTATCTTAAGACATATATTTTTATTACGTAGTTTTATGAGTTATAATAGCTAAAATGTGAAGAATTATTGAAATAATTCTTAATTTATATTTATGTTTGAAAGAATATCAATTGCATTTTCATTTTAATCCCAAAAGTAACAAATCCTTGTACCTTGAGAGATTAGACTATTTGGACTTCTCCCTTTTGACAAAGACTTACATTTTTTGTTCAAGACTAATGTATTAGAGGATAAATCAAAATAAAATTCTAGATCAAGATAAATATGGAATCATTTAAAATTTGTTGTACCAAACAAAATTAGGTCATATCAATTTATACAAAAAAATAGTTGAATCATAAAAGATTTTTAAAGACGATATTCATATGCAAAAGATGAAAGATAGACAACAGTTTGAAAGTAAAAAAAAAAATTTAAAAAGATTATGATAAGATAGTAACTCAATTAATTAAAAACATTTCTTATCATATATATGATAAGTTATCAAATGAAATTATTAAAAGAGGCAAAATCTATATAATTCTTTTGATAACAATATATTATAACATTCAAAGTAAGCTCATTGAGACTTCTTATACAAGAAAGAGACCAATTGAAGCATATTTGAATATTTTAACTAATTGGTTTAATTTTTACACCTTAGAATAACCTCATTGGTTTTTAGTACATTGTGCTTAGGGCATATAACATAGATAATGAAGGATGATGTGTTAAACAACTATGTAAATTTTTTCTTTATTGGTTTGAGTCCACTTGTGTTTTCATATGTCATCCAACATACCTATTAGGCAAAATATTTTATGCAAAGGAAATGTATTACTTATCAATAATAAATTTCTTTTAAATAATAATTATTTTACGATAGAATCATCATAGGTGTGATCTTACAATGTAAATTGGAGTTTAGTGACAATCGATATAAAACATCATGTTGATTGTGGGTTTTGATATATTAAGGTTTCATTCGAGTTAGATGGTTCACCTTTCTTTCTCTACCCAAAGCCCTCCCCTTTCCATCGAGTGAGACACTGCAAAGCTTGGCTAGATTAGAGCTTTGATGCCATCTTGGTCAAAGTTTCTATCTTAGTTCGTTTTTTGTACTCCCACCTTTTTTTGGTCCACAAACCATAAATTATTTTTTTCTTTGATTTTATTTATCAAGATCCAAGACCTTGACCTTTTAGCCGTTTGGTATAATTTCTTTATCAATTATCACATATAGGCGTTAATTACTTCATTTTCATATATTATTTCATGTCTATTCTTTTTTCTCACAAAAGAAGGGTCATTGAACTATGGTGTGGAATAATGTTTTCATAATCGAAGCGAACATTGAGATGAAAAATTTATTGGTTTACGGTTTAATGATCTAATCGTAATTGAATCACAATTGAATGTAATTAAATCGGTAATATTATAAATTAAAAATATAATTATTTTAAAGAATAAGATTAATCAATAATATAATATAATTCAAGTCTATAAAGATATAAATAATAAAATTAAAAAAATTTATAATATTTTTTTATTATTATAAATTATTTAATTTCTTTATCGTAATTTATATATATATTTTAAATATATTATTTTATCTAAAAAGAAGTGAGAGAGAGAGAATGATTGCTTTAAATAAAAGAACGAATCGATTTGAGGAGAACATATTATGAGCTGTATGCTGTCCTGGGCTAGTTAACTGTTATGCTACTAAGGAGGCCCTCCTTACTGATATTGGGCTTTGAAAATTAGCCCCCAACATTTTCTACTCACTCGAACCAGAATTTCCTGGACTGATTTCAGCAAAGGCCCACTGGAAAAGAAGGAAAAATATTCATAACTGGGCCTGCGCAATGAAAAGCACTATTGTTTTGCAATAAGAAACTTGAAATTTGGCTAACTACAAGTTTTCCTTCCTTGCATTTGGCCTGCAATTCAGGGAAAGCACTTGTTGAGAGACAACGATGAGGAGGGCTCCCCAGGCCTCCAGAATGCGACATATCCTCCTACCATGATCAAAATAATGAAGGGTTTTTGGTTTCCCATCACTGCTTGGGAGCGGATGAAAATGAAGCCTCGTGTAATTCTACCAGGAAAATTTCTCCACAAATGAAGGAGGGGATAAGGAAACAGAAGGGTATGTAACGAAGGCGCCTAAAGGATCTGTTTAGTTGTCCTTAACCATCTCTGCTAGTGCTCACCTTAAGGAAATTAGCAAACTGGAAAATGAAAATAAAGAAGAATGGAAATCCAAGAAACTCAGTGGTAGTCTCCTGGAGCTGGCTTCCTAATGCAAGTACATGCTCAAGAACATTGATCAGTTCTTTGTGTTGATTATAACAAAAACATATGCATGTCAAAACCTACGGTGATTGGCGTTTCGTTTTGGTCTGAAATAATTACAATTTAGTGATGTTTTCAGATGAATAAGGCAACTATGCATTGCTATATTGAGGAGCTGCATATTGTTATAGAGACCTTATGAGATGGCTGCAACTCTGATTTGAAAACCCAAAATATAAGAAGTTGATTAATTCTGCAGATTATGTACAGATTCGATAACCCCTGCAGTGCTTTGTAACTGGGGTGTAAAACACACACACACGCACACACATACACACACGAGGAATACTTCTTGTTAGTTCATATAAATGTGGAGGTACAACTTTTTATCTAAATTTTCAATAAAGTAGGATTACCACACTCAAGTACAAGCTTTTGCCCCGTGCTATCAATATTTGAAGTCTAGGTATATACTATCAATTATGTCGGACATGAGATGATCTTCTAATCTTCACAGAATGATGGATACCCTTGACATTCAGTTCTTTCCAAACTTCAGGAATCACTCTCTCATTTTCACTGTTTTGGGTTTCAGGATATTAAAGGTGGATTTGCAAAAGTGGATCAAATGAAAGAATTTATGTTAAACACTATATATAGCAAGAAAGTTCACGAATCAATAGATTCATTTCTAGCCAGAGACGGATCGGAGCTTCCAAAAGGGCATAGGGTTGCCGTGATTCCCTCAAAAAATCATAGGAAGACATACATTGAAGAACAACTTTATAAAATTTGATTTTTTTGGGATGCGGAAATGAAGGGTTTTCCCAAAAGCTTTGATTATTTCTTTTAAAAGGAAACACTAAAAAATTTTTAAATTTTGTCGAGGAGAGAGGATATATTATCGCTTGAAAAAAAATGTAAATTGAATTTAAAATCTCTTAATAAGAAAAATATATTTTAAATTATTATATTATCTTTTTAAGCACATATAAAGAATGTCTTTATTTAATATACATATACACCTAAATCAAGTGGTTAATCTTGTGAGTTTACCATATTACTCGACTTGAGTCTAAATTAATTTTGAACTTAAACGATTTAATAAGAAATAATACGCGTAACAACTCTCCAACATAATATTTTTATGATTAAAGACTTACAAACAGCAAAAGCATAAAAGCATGCTTTGCTTCCTTTCCAAGCTATATGGTGATCATTTAATGCTAATCCAAAAGAGGTTTGAAATGGCTTTTTTTTTTCTTCTTGTGGGCAAAGTGCAAAAGTCTAAATTCGACATGATATGCAGTAACATGTTATTCCCTTTTGTTTGTGGTTGCCAAAAAAATCCATAGGGATCCACTTACAAAAAGAATCTTTGCCAGTGTCCATGATGTTCACTGGTAGAAAATGGCAGAGTAATAATGGGCACTCTTTCGTGCGTGCCAAATGCCATTAGCCCCACTAGGGGAGTATTTACATCATTCAAATGTACTGCTTCAAATAACCTTAGCTTAAGTGTTTTTATATAACAATGCGTTGGCTATGAGTTCGTGTGTTTAATTTTCGAAAGGAAGTATTCTTGAATTTTTAAGAAGAATTTATTTAAATTAGTTTAACTTTGTAGGTATGAATTTTACTTAATACTCACCTCTAGTATCGATTGTGGACTTCTCTCTGATAATAACAGCTATGAATTTCCCCGATTCTGAAGGAAGTTTTTTAATACATAATTTTCTATGATTTTGGAAAAGTTGGTAAATGTTTAATTGAAATGTGATACCCCTATTTTTATTCAATTTATTATTTTTTTAATCTAAATTATTAGTATATATTTATCAAAAAGAGATATTTAATTGATTATGAATATTTAAACAGTAAATTATTATTTCATTCACATATTTTATTTTTCATGATCTAATAATAAATATATTAACCAATTGAACTATGACTTTATCACATATGACTACAAAATTTAAAGTTGCTTTACAGAATTGGAGCTCCATCATAGGTGCTTTTCTTGGATTTCACTTCAAACTCAGCTATCACAACAATTATCAAATTAATAACTACTCATTCCGTCTTAAATTATCTATCTTATTTAACCAATTATGCATGTATTAAAATAAGTAATTTTTTTAATTAATTAAATATTTTCTTCCATTTTTATCTTTAAAATTTAATTTATTCGTTCTCTTTTTCTTCCTCTCTTATTAAAAAGTATTCAAATTTCAAATCTTTAATATACTATAAATTGCTTTCCTCTTTTATTATTACAATGAGATCAATTTATTAAGAAAGAAATTATTTAATATGTATGAAAAAATAGAGTGTTATTAAATGAAAATAAATTTAAAATGTTAAATTTTAATTTCTTAAAAAAGCAAATAATTCGAGATAAAAATTAAGTTAGAAATAAAAAAGAGTAATTAATTGTAATAATTTAAAAAATTAGACTTCAAAATACATTATGGGAGCAACTTTTAGGGGTCTCGTCGGAAAAAGTTGCAAATGGGGAGAGATGATTCCAGTCTACAATGCGTGACTTCTTCCTAAAGTTGGTCAAATTGTCGGTCCATCAAAACACCCGTGACAGCTTCAATTCTAGTTTAGTCAAGTTGATGTACCATAAAATTGTCAGAAAATTCATTCTCTAATTTTCAAGTTGCTAATATAATTTAATGTACGAACTACTTGTGAATTTGTTTCTGGCTCATGTCCACCACTTCTTTTGATATAATCTTTGTGTTTGGATCTTCTGGAAAGAAGACGATTGCATTTGGATGCTTTATTAGTGCTGAGTCGAGTCTATTACCCTTAACAAGTTAGGGGGGGGTCGTAGTAGATATTATGTATTTTTTTTTTAATTATGAATTATGATATTTTAGAATTTTCCTTAGGAAATTTGTCTATAACTATTTAAAAAGATAAACAAATTATTAGCATTATTTCCAGTAAAAGTATTGTCGCTTAAAAAAAAAACGTAATAAATATCAATTGTGTTTAGTTTTATATATACACGCTATAAATATCATATGAAAAATTTCCCGACCATTTAATGATTAATTAGAAATTTTTTTGGTATACATAACAAATGTTTAGAATATTCGTGTAATATAAATATTACAAATTAACAGAGTATAAAAAGAATTAGTCCTTTTGTTATGAAAATTAACTATATTCGGTGCATAAATATGAAATAAATTCTCTTGCACATCTTTATAATTAACGGGTGTGTCATTTTAGAACAAAGATCATTTTGAGTTAAGTTTGTTTAGACTTCAAATGAGGTACTTTTAGCAGTTTGGGAGTCGCAAAACAAAAATAGACAGATTGGTTTCGATGTTATATGAAAAAGTGGAACCCTCTAACCTCTTTATTTACTTCCAAAACGTAGTCAGAATAAGGTGTCAAAACAATCGTACATTTCCAATGAAGAAGACGATAGCAAGAAGAGTTGCAGAGAGTTGGGAATCTCACGAGACTGGAATCAATCACACAAAGACAAAGGGAAAGGGAAAGACACACACACACACACACACACACTTACACTCTCTCTCTCTCTCTCTCGCTCTCACACTCGGTCTATCTTGCTAGCTAGCCACTGTTAGACGTGGCATAATTGGATTGGTATGGTGGCTGAACAACTTTGACCAGAGTACTCCTCCCTTGGTCGGTGATTTTCATGGGTTTGGAAATCATTTGTCTCGTGGACTCGGAACAGATTGCATGAGGATTGTGCCTGCTTTTTTGATAGGCAAGAGCTGGAAGGTTCGATATTTTTATTATGGGTTGTTTTTTTGTAAGTTTTCTTTATGATTCAAAGATTTATTGGTTCAATGTTGTTGTGTGTCATGAATGGTAATGGGGAAAGGAAATGGTTGTTGAGTGATGATGATCAAAACATCCAACATACTCTCTACTCGATTTAGGTGCCAACAAAGTCATGTACTTGGAACACCCCTGCTTAATGTAATGACCAAAAAAGAGGAAAGAAGATACAAGTTCGGGACTCTTTTGGGAGGGCCGAATTAGAATTTTGAACTTGCAAAACAAAGTTAGAAGAAGTAAAAGATAACATAAATAACTGATTTTTGAAAATTTTAATAGATAAATAGCACATTCTAAATTCTTTATTGATTTTGACTTTTTTACTACATAGTATATTATATTGTCGTTTTTATTATACAAGAATACAAGATTTGTGTATATATATATTTTTTAGTAGTGTACGAACTATTTTATTACTCTTATATATATTGAATTTGGATTGGTTCCAAAATGAAAAAAATTGGAAAATTATTTTTATCTATGAAAGACAATAATTCTAATCCAAACGATTCACCATAATTTTATTTACAAAATATTATATTATTTTTTCTTTAATCTTTTTTTTTTTTCAAAATTCAAATTTCGTTGCTTTTCAAAAGCTTATCCAGTATCTCTCTCTAGTAACCCTGCCATTCTATGTCCAATAATTGACCATAAACGTGTAGGCCGAGTAATTGCTACCTTAAGTTTTCTTCACGTGTACAACGTTAATTAAATCTAGAGCCACTTCCTTATCTTCAATAAATAAATAAGTGATAAAATTATTTAGTAAGAAATGAACGTCATTTGCAGAAGTATAAATACTTGTCAAGTAGGGATGAAATCAAAGTATTAAATTTAGCCACGATGATTTACTTCACCGGTAAGGTCTCTGGTTCAAGTTCAGGATGAATAAGTTGTTGCGATAAAGAGAATAAAAGAAGCATTTGACTACTTCATGCATGCTGCTCTTGGATCGGGATCTAATCCTCCGAGAAAATTAGGAAATTTTACATATTTTGACCAATTCAAGGTGAAAAATCAAGTTGATCCCTTGGCAAAATTGGAATAAAATTAAGTAAAAAGATCTCGATTCAAGATAAAATCACGAGGATTGCAAAATTTATTACAAGTTCGGATTTATTTTATTCTCGTGTAAATCTGATTAGAATAACTCTATATTTGATTCACAAAAGACGAGAGAAAAATAATTTTTACTTTCATAAAAAATAAAAAATATAATTTATTTTCATTTTATTTGATTTGGATAAAAAGAAAGTAACTGACAAATATTATCTTAATTACATCCCAATTCATCTAAATTTAGACAGATTATTTTTTTAATCTGACTACTGAATAAGAAGCTCCGTAGTGTAGGACCTGTGGTGGTGGTGGTGGTGGTGATGGTGATGGTGATGGTGGCGGTGGTGGATCAAAAATTGGAATGCATCCCTCAAATTTAAATATACTTTTACTTTAATTGGGACAAAGATTGTGATTCCAATCTGATTAGACTCTGACAAGACCAAAGGTATATTAGGCTCATGTGCTATGCTTCACAATTTTTATTCCCCTATATAAGTAGTAGTAAATTATATATATTATATTACTACACAAGTATACTATTTCATGACTTACCCCGCTCCACCCAAAAAAAAATAAAAAAATAGTTAATTTATACAGTTAAAGCCCTTAGCTTACTGACATAAAATGATGGAAAAATTGAGCAAGTGAACAATGAAATATTTTGTCACTATCTAAGTTGGAATTAGTGTACCTTCTCTAAAGCATTACTATTTGTTACTTATAAAGAGGGGTAGACAAAGTGGGATCCAAGTCTTAAAAGGAATATTTTTTTTCCCCAACCCTTTTCTCCCTTTCAAGTTTAATCACTTCAAGATGCTAAAATTAAAGGACTTAAAGGTACCTTTTACTTTCTCATAGGGAGGGGTCCTCCAATTAATAATGCATAGCCTCATATTACATTGTCAATAACAAGCATTTTGTTCCAATATTAGAAGGGTTTATTAAGAGTTTTTTAAAATGTTTTTTTTAGAATGAGGAAGACAAAAAACGAAGAAGAAGAGTCTCATATCGAATTCGAGACTTACGTCTTGAGTAAAAACTCTTTTATTATTAAGACAAGTTATTTTTTGTAACTCTGACTATGAAGAGTTATAATATGGGAATCCCTTTGCATTTATCATAAAGTTTATGGGGGCTAATCCATGGGCTCACACAAAATTCATCAGCTCTCTATTATCATCTAATAGTCTTATCGACCCCAAAAGTATTTGTACAATTTGGCCAAAAGGTGCAGCTTATGCTAAGAAGATGAAAACTTATTATACAAAAAACATGAAAAGCTTGAGGTGTCCATAAATTGAAAGAAAATAGCCAAAGAAGAAAGTTTTGAAAGGAAAAGGGTGATGTTATAGCTTAAGTGCTTGTTTAGTGAAGCGTTTAACTGTTTAAATACGTGTTTAAATTTTAAATATTTTTTTAATCATTTGACAAATAAAATAAATGTTAGAGATTTTCCAATGCAAAATTACATTTAAAATAAAAACCCAAACACATTAAATTATCATGATTTGATTATGATTTTATATAATTACGATTAATAAAAGTATGATTTGTACAATTACATTTGGTAATTACTGCATAATAGCTTTTAAATTGAATGCAAAACTCTCAGGCTATATTTGGATGGATGAAAAAGAGAGAAGAGGAAAGGGAGCACTTACACAGAGGAAATTCGTAGAAAAAAAGAAAGTATTCAAATAATCAATTGATAAAAAAAAGAAAAATTAGTTATAGTAAATTACTTTATACAATTTAAGAAAAATTAATTAATCTTTTAAATTTATATAACTTTATTTATACATTATAAAAGTACCATTGAATTTAATGTTCTTCATAACTATTTTCTTGTTTTGTTTGCTCAACTCTCTCTCTAAAATTATTACATTTTTATTTTTCAAAACTGTTTAATACAAGGGTATAGCAGTAAAATTAGTATTAATAGTGCCTAAATTTTTTCAATGTGACAGATAAAAAGGAACAATAAAATTTTTCAGTTGTGACAGATAAATAGGGACGGAAGGAGGTACAAATTCAAATTGACACATATAAATAAATTTTTCCTTTTTTTTTTGTAACGTTCCTTTTTTTCCTTCATTTTTGTTCATCTTTGGTGAGAAATCAAATTGAATTCTTAAACTAAATCTAATCTCTTTATTCTTCTACCTTTACCTTTTCTTTTCAGTACAAAAATTAGTATAAATATCTAAATTTATTTCCTTTTCTTTTAACCTCTCCATAGCAATGGCAACTGGGCCGGCGTGTCGAGCCGGGCCTGCTCGGCAGACTGAGCACTGTGCGCCGGGCCGAGCTAGGGGGTAAAATCTCTGGCCCGCCTGAGAGAGCCGTTACCCTACGGCTCTCTCTTTTTTTTTAATTTGGTCATTTAATTTTTTTTTTTGCAATTTAGCCCCTAAAACGGCTGAATTATTTTTTTTTGCAATTTGGTCCCTAACTCCCAAAACTCTATAAATACCCCCTAATTCAACTCAAAACTCATCAACACTCTACAATTCTTTCAAACTCTCTCCAATTCTCTCTTATTTCCATTCATCTTTCTCTCATAATCCTCAAATTTATTCATTTTCTCTACAAAGAGTATTAGAATATAATTTATTTTTGTGTTATACTTTTTCAATTCTTCAAGAAAGTCTTCATATTTTGGAAGATTGTTGAGTAGCGGAATAGTGGATACAAAAAGTTAAAAGTTCAACAAAATATTGTTATTCTTGAATCTTGGTCATCAATAAGTTAGTATTTCTTAATCTTACATTCTTTTATTTTAGCTTTATTAGTTGTTTATTTGTTTTAGTTATTTGTTTAATTTTTAAATTAATTTGTTATTTATATTTTTCAATTCTCTTATTTCATTATTTGTTAATACTTTTTTTTTGAACTTTTATTTGAATTTTAATTGCTTGTTTTTTTTATAAGAAATAATGGATCCAAATCAATATCATCATTTTTCTTCATCCCAATCATCTGCACATTTTGATTTTAATATAGATCCAGCTTTAAATTTAATAAATAATGAAATAAGTAATGAAGATGAAGGTCCTAATAGGCCTAGTGTTAGTGTTTCACAATCACAATCAACTCCAATAATTAATCCCGATGCATCTAATATAGGTGAGGATGATGTTGAAACAACGAATGTTACAACTAAAGCAAAAACATCTATGGTTTGGAATCTTTTTGAAAAAGATAATGATAGTGATAGGGCAACATGTAAAATTTGTAAAGCGATATATGCACATAAGAAGAGAGGAGGGACGGGAACATTAGTTAGACATATGAAAAGGTCACATAATGATTGGTTAGAAAACTTACTTAAATAACAACAAATACGTACTATAGGAGGTCAAATGGTTGGTAATTTCTAATATGATCATAGAAAAAATAGAAATGCATTTGCTAAAATGATTGTTCAAACTAAATCACCTTTTAATTTTGCAGAAAATCCACATTATGAACAATATATGCAAAATAATTGTTAACCAGCATGGAAAAAAATTCCTAGAACAACATTAAAAAATGATATAATAAAAATATATAAAGAAATGAAAGAGTATCTAATTGCTATGTTTGATTCTTGTAATTGAAATTTTGCTCTTACCTGTGATGGTTGGATTGCAATTACTAATGAATCTTATTTATGCATTACATGTCATTGGATAGATCATGATTGGTTAGTACAAAAAAGAACTATTTGTTTTAAATTATTTGAATATCCTCATGTAGATAGTAGTATAGCTAGAATGATTACTCAAACATGTCGTGAATATAGGATTTTAAATAAAATTATTTCTATTTCTTTAGATAATGCTTCAAATAATGATTTTGCCATAACAATTTTAAAAAATACTATAAATCCTATTTTAGATGGTATTTTATTTCATATTAGGTGTGCTTGTCATATACTTAATTTATGTATTAAAGAAGGATATAAATATATTGATAATATTGTTAATATAATTAGAAATGTTGTTTTATTTATTAAAACCTCCCCAACTAGGCAACAAAATTTTAAGGCATTATGCCGAAAATAAGGTGTATCTTTTAAAAAATTTAGATTAGATTGTAAAACTATATAGAACTCAACTTTTGATATGTTTGAAAGTGTTATACCTTTTAAAAACCAACTTATTGAATTTTGTAATAGTAATAATTTTTAACCTCCACTAACTGAAACTCATTTTGAAAATTGTATTGCACTTTCAACATTTTTATTTACTTTCAAAGAAGCTACTGAACTTTTATCGGGATCTTATTATCCCATTACTCATCATATTCTTCCAACACTTGTTAAGGTAACACATATTTTTGGTGAATATATGTATCATCCCCAATATGATTTTTTTTTTAGAAGTATGTTTGAAAAATATAAAAAATATTATGAAGATATTCCTATTTTATATTGTATGGCATTGTGTATGGATCCTAGAATAAAGACGCCTGGTTTTCATAGTATTATTGAATATTTATATGAAATATTAAAATTTGATGAATCACAACCACTTAAATAATATATGATAAAAGACATAAAAGATAAAACAGTTAAAGCTAATTTGTATGAGTTTGAGTCTTTTTGTTATAGTTTTCCTAGTTTAAGTAGGCAAGCTTCATCATCTAGTAGTCACTTTCAACCTCCGCGAAAATCTACCTCATCAATTTCATCAGTATTTAATCCATGGGGTATTATGAAATATAAAAAAAGATCGACTACTACCTACAACGAGATGACAATTTACGAGATGTAGCCCTTGGTAGAAAATGAAGATCAGCATTTTGATATTTGTGGTTGGTAGAAAGCTCATGTAAGTCAATACCTCATTTTATCTAAAATGACATGTGATCTTTTGACACCACCAGTCTCTACAGTGCCATCGGAAAGCGTCTTCAATAAGAGCGCTTGAACAATCGATGAAAGAAGATCTCGATTGGCTTCTCAAACTTTGGAGATGTTAATGTGTTGTAGTAGTTGGTTTGCGGACGAAGATAGGACGGCTAATTCGTGGATTATTGATGATGACTCAGATGATGAATGGGGTGAACCAAGTAGTTAGTTTAGTATTTTTGTAATTAGGAATTTAGGATAAGTAATATTATGTATTTAATTTTATTTTTAGGATATTTATTATATTTTTAAATTTTAATCATTGTAATATTTTTAAGAGGTTTAGGCATCAAATCCCCCTCTTATGTAATTTTTATTTTATTAATTAATAAAACAGGTAGGGGTCCAAGCCAAATCCCCTACCACTTCAAAATGATTTTTTTATAATTTTAAAAAATTATGTTAAGTAGGAAAAAAAAAAAAAAAGGAATAAGCCATGGGTCGGCTCGCGGGCCATACGGGCCAAGGTCCCGGTTCGGTCCTAGGGCCTCTGGCCCAGGGACCGACCCGGATCGGCCCACCCCTCATCGGGACTGGCCCACCCTCCAGGCGGACCAGTCCTCGGGCCCGACCCAAAACCGTGCCGACCGGCCCAGTTGCCACTGCTACCTCTCCATGCCAAACACACTAAAGTGTAAATGGATAACAATTTTTTTCAATCTACTTTAATTTAAAATAATAATTTAAATAATTTTTATTTTTTGATAATTATCATATATTGATAATATATTATGTTCTTTTATTTTAATTTTATTTAAATCTTATATTTATTTTATATATTTAATAATTTTTATTATATTCAAATAAATTCAATTCTTATTCCAAATATAATCCAATAGGATTAGGAGTTGGCGGAATAGTATTAAAAAAAAAAAAAAAGACGGAGACAAAGGAAACCCGTTAGGCCAGCTATGTGTCCTTGTTATCCAACGTGTAATTAGCAGCTCCATCAAAGGCCATGGAAAGCAGTGACACGTTGAAGGGACCCACTCCTACTAAATCAAAGGAAATCAATTTTTTGGTTTGTCAAAGGCAAACCGCCAAAGTAATACCTGCCTACCACGTGTCCAGAAATTCCGGCTGAGACAATACGGTCAGCAGAAGAATGGTTCAGAAGTGCCCACGTGTCCCTGCCAGGATTTTCTCCCGAGTCGATAAATATTTCATTGTAGTAATAATTTATATATAGTTTTATTTTAATTAATAAAAATAAAATATATAAATAATATATGTTAATTTAATTTAAAAAATAAATATTAATACCATTCAATTTATTTTGAAATGAATTAATATTTATTTTTTATAAAATTAAGTGGTATTAATAGTTATTTTTTAAAATTAAATTAACATTTACTACTCACAATTAATTAAAATATTATATAATATAAAGTTACTAATCTACGATTATAAATATTCTCGAAGGTATTAGTTTTGAGTTTTTCTTTTCTTTTCTTTTTCCAGCAGCCGACATGAAAATTTGCATGGAAAAATATATCGCACGTGTTCTTTTAAGTCAATAGTGAGGTTTTTTTTTTTTGGGGGGGGGGGGGGGGGCGGGGCAATGATAGAGAATGAAGAGTTCTGAAAATTTCAAAAGTATAGTGTTCTCCATTTATATTTTGAGCCATGATGTTGAAAACATGGGCAATAATTAACATAGAAATAAAAATATACCTCTATTTGCAAATTAATAAGAATTGTTATGGACCATTTAATATTAGCATTTTTTTTTATATATCAAAAAGATTAAAGTTGTAAATTAAATTTAATATCACATCTGACACTAGTGTTATTATTTGAAAAAAAAATTAGAATGTATAAAATTATAATATTTCATTACGTTTGGTTCTATTTTTGTATTGAAAATGAAAAAAAAAAAAAAAGAGTAAAAACAATTGACTCAAATTTAGTAAAACGTTTGAGAAATTTGTCTTCCAACTTTCTTGCTGTCATAGTCCAAAATTTTCAAAATAACCGTTACCTACTTCAACAATAAGAAAATTCATGCATGGTTCCATATGAGTTTTTTTTTTTTTTTCCAAATATTATTAAAATTAAAATTTTATATTATTTTAAATTACGAATCAAATATTCATTTGTTAAATTATCTGATCAAATTATGTTTCTCTGAGTTGGGATAATAAGTTAATTTTTTTTAAATCAAACTATAATTAGTCTTAAATTAATTAAAATGTGCATCTCTTTCCATTGAAACAATACATAAATTGCTACTCCCTCCATCCCTATTTATCTATCACAATCGAAAAATTTTGATATTCTTTTTTATCTGTTATATTAAAAAAATTTAAATGCTATTAATGTTAATTTTACTACTATATTTTTATATTAAATAGCTTTGAAAAATGAAAGTGTAATAATTTTAGAGAGAGAATTAAACAAAC
The DNA here is from genome assembly GCA_026120185.1 of Voacanga thouarsii. Lineage (NCBI taxonomy): Eukaryota > Viridiplantae > Streptophyta > Magnoliopsida > Gentianales > Apocynaceae > Voacanga > Voacanga thouarsii. Next base: position 78,985 of record JANUWF010001050.1, on the reverse strand, counting down.
AAAGTAAGAAAACAGTTGTAGAGAACGTTAAATCTAAGGATATTAAACCAACCACTTCGGGTTATCCAACCAACCAAGTGAGAATGGGAAGGGATTTTTTCTATCCCAAATCGAAACTCAAAATTAAAATAATATTAATTTAAATAATTTTTGTTTTTCAAAATTTGTCATATATTCATAATATATTATATATATTTTTTTTAATCACGCCCACCTAACTTCACACTTTTAATAATGTTTTTTATTATATTCAACCATTCTTATTTCAAACAAATTCCTATCGTTAATTAGTTCACGGCTAATTCTTGTACTTTGCTTGCGTTTTTGTGTGTATATATTTTTCCCTCTCTCTCTTGAATATTATACTTAAATTGCCTCAGATGCACTTGGATTGGTACTTTTATTTATTTTTTTATTTTAGAACTTGTTTTAACGAAAGTAAATAAAATTTGTTTGTGAAATGTTAATAATTTTATTATTCATTATAAATAAATTATAATATTAATTTTTGGTTTCATAATAAAAGAAAAACCGTTTTATAATCCCAATCTAAGTATGTCAACTTTTAATCTCATCAATATTGCTCTTACATTTTATTTCATTTCTTTAAATAAGGCCCGGCAAAAGTTCTTCCTTATTCATATATAATTAAATATAAGTAGCAAATTTTTGAGCAACACAGACTTCCCTTTTGTTCTTGTAAGTGGTTAAACTGTCGAGTCTTGACTGGAAGTAATTACAAAGGAATCATATTCATATCCAAACTCCCTACGATTTTAATGAAAATATTGAATAGTAATAGGCACCAAAAATTTCATTATTTCAAGCATCACTATCTATAGCAAGTCCCATTGCCAACCCTAAGACGACTTTAAAATCCCATTGGACCAATAGAATGAAAAGGTTTTAAAGCAGTCTTTTTCTAAGCATTGCAATATATATATACATATATGTAAGTTTCAAGTCTTCAAGCAACTTAGGTCTTTCTTCTCCTATCGTGTTCGGGACAGAAAGGAGCCGTGTAATTAAGGAATAGCAATGATATATATTTTTGAAAAAGATTAAAATAGAAAGACTTAAATAATTCACATATCGATTTTATTATGACAAAGAGTAACATTTTGGGAGGTAAATTTATTATGGGATTAGAAATTTAACATTCATCTATAGTATAGAAACAAACTAGTACTAGACATTATGACCATTAATGCAAAATTTTAACCTTCATTGCACTTGGGGGTGGTGGGGGGACACTACCTGCTGGTGCCGTCTTGGTAAGGAGGGGGATAGATAGATACTAGATAGTAGAATGAGGCGTGACTAAGGAGACATGAATGCGGTGCACGAGACTAGCCGTTAAAGAAAGAAGAAAAATGTAGAAGGAAGGTGGTGGGGTACTGTGTGGTGCGTCGGTGAAAGCGAAATTCAGAAACTAGTGGTGGCTTTGGACGGCCATTTTACCACTTCTTGTAATTCCTCAAGAAAATTAAATTCCATTTCAGGTATTTACCACTGAATCACTATCTCCCTTCTTACCCCCATATATACCCCTCTCTTATCAGCTCTTTCTCACTTCACCACACTACTGATCATCACACGTTTAGCCCTTAGCTCGATCTCTTGTCTTTTCCATTTCTGGGCTTCTCTTCCCCGCACCATTTATTCTCTTTTCTATACACAATTTTGTGTTTGTGTTTTTTTGAGTGTGGTAAATGGCAAAAGACTTGGGAGTGGCTGAGCATGGTTCTTTTACTGCCAAGGACTACCATGATCCACCACCAGAGCCGCTCATTGATCCTGAAGAATTGACCAAATGGTCATTCTACAGAGCTCTCATTGCTGAATTCATAGCAACCCTTCTTTTTCTTTACGTTACAGTCCTCACTGTTATTGGCTACAAGAGCGAGACTGTGCCTCCTGGCTCAGACCCATGCGGTGGTGTGGGAATTCTTGGTATTGCATGGGCCTTTGGTGGCATGATCTTTGTTCTTGTCTACTGCACTGCTGGAATTTCTGGTAGGCTTTTCTTCCTCACCTTTGCCAAAAGATTTCTTTTTTTTTTTTTTTCTAGCGCTCCAGTGTTAATAAGTCGATCTGATCACATCCTACTCCTAAGAAAAATTAATCCCAGAACTTCATATTTATTGCCAGTGATCTTTGGATCATTCAACGTGACTTTGTTGTACTTGCAGGCGGACACATTAATCCAGCAGTGACCTTTGGGCTATTTTTGGCTCGCAAGGTGTCATTGATTAGAGCTGTGATGTACATGGTGGCTCAGAGTCTAGGGGCCATATGTGGTGTGGGGCTGGTGAAGGCCTTCCAGAAGGCTTACTTTGACAGATACGGCGGTGGTGCAAATGAGCTTCAAGATGGTTACAGCACCGGAGTTGGTTTGGCCGCCGAGATCATCGGAACATTTGTTCTTGTCTACACCGTCTTCTCTGCCACTGATCCCAAGAGGAATGCCAGAGATTCTCATGTCCCTGTAAGAACCCACCACCCATATCCTGTGCTTCCCCTTTTTATCTTTGCTTTTGTTGGAATTTTACACAGTTTTAACTGCAATATTTTTTTGGGATCCTGACCACAAAAAAAAAAAAAAAAAAGGGCAAAGAACAGAAAAATGTCCTGCAGTTGTAAAATAATACTACTATATTGCTTACGTAGAGAAAAATACTAACTTTTATGGTCAGAATTTTAGTTAATTATTTATTATTGAAGTTAGGATGACCTCTTGCTCTTTTTATCTTTTTATTTTTTCCATGTGAGATCACAAAAATTTTGAATAACATAGTCATCTTCACCTGAGAGTTTTATAAATCTATTTTAAAAACAACATGTTATTAATCACAGTATATTTTGATTGAAATTATAAAATAAATTTTAAAATAGAAATATGATTAATAAAATTTTAAAAAAATTATATGGTTAAATATTAATACTATAATTTGTTTGGATGAATAATAAAATCCAGAGCAGAACCATAAACTTATTGTTGGGAGATATATTATATAAAAATGTATATTTAAATTTTTTTGAAAAATGAACAGTAAAATTTAAAAATATTTAACTTTATTAATATTAATAGTATTTCATAAATAAAATTTATTACGTTTACTTCGTACTTCTCTCAAAACAACCTCTAAAACAGTACTATTTTTTTTTTTTTTAATTTCAATCAAAATGCACCCTACAGTTAATGATGATGATTATGACTGTGAAAACATGTAGGTTTTGGCTCCCCTTCCAATTGGATTTGCAGTATTCATGGTCCATTTGGCCACAATCCCAATCACAGGCACTGGTATTAACCCTGCCAGAAGTCTTGGATCTGCTGTCATCTACAACCAGAAGAAAGCTTGGGATGACCAAGTCAGTATTCCCTTTCTCTTTCTACTTATTTTTCAACTGTATTTTATCTTAAATATGCACCCAAATTTGAGATCAGTCTACTTGTAATTCACTTTATACATCAATGTATAATGTTTAATTTATGGATAACTAATAATAGATAACTTTAGGTTTTTATGTATAGATTAAAGAACAATTTTGTTCACTGCTGAACATTTGGTTTGGTGAACTTTTTGGTTGTGCAGTGGATTTTCTGGGTTGGACCATTCATAGGTGCAGCAATTGCAGCCTTCTACCACCAGTTTATCTTGAGAGCAGGAGCTGTTAAGGCACTTGGTTCATTCAGAAGCAGCTCACATGTTTGATGAAAAGTCTTCCTCCTCCTCTTCTTCATCTTCATCCATGGCTTTTAGCAGATCAAGTTTCAGTCTTGAGAGGGAAAAAGATGATCTTTCAAATAAAGTGAGCAATAGAGAGGGTAATTATATTATTAGTGTTTTTGTTTGGAGAAGTCTTTTTGGGTTCTCATTTTCTCATTTATTCTCCGTTTACAAAAGATTATGCTTGATGGGAATGTAATGTACTCAATTAGAGCCACACAAGTGCAGATAAAGGGTCTTTGTTTCAAAAGGGAAAAACTTTTTGTATCCCTTTTGTCCTTTAGCTAGACTTTGGTTCCTATATATTTATGTGAATTTCATCCCTTTTTCTGCTTTCTCAATCTACTTGTGATTTACATTTACTTCTGCTTTCACAATGCATTTTCATTTCTAGTTTCTATGATTCCTAATTGGATTTTTGTCAAAAATTTTCATGTATATGTCGTTAAGTAGAAATGGTCCAGAGCTAATCTGGCTGCAATAAACAAAAGAAATATTCAGCATGATTCATGAGGGTACTTATGAAAAATGAATCCGTATATCAGACACAATAAAATTTTTTTCTTTTCTTGAGTATCTAAACATTAAAGCTAAACGCTTGATAATTACATTAAATCTGTATGTAAACATCAATTATAAATTAAATATTTAATCGTTAGATTATTGATTATAATCAGCATTTCGCCAACAATATATATACATAAAAGGATGGGGGATGGAGTATTGTTATGGATGATGCTGAAATGTCTGTGCGGTTCACATATGCTATATGTGAAAAGGCATTTGGCTTGCTGGATGCCGCCTGCAACGTGGCAATGGAAGATGGATCTTGTTGCTAAATTATTGAATCATCCTTGTCTAAAGTAAACTGTGTAGTACTCTATTTTGGTGATTCTGGCGATGAGAGTGAAAGTAGTTGGAAGTGGATAGCTTCTTTGGCTAGGCATATGGACGATGACAACAACAACAACATTAGAGCACATGTTACATAATAGCTCACTTTTTTTTTTTTTTTTTGGGGTTGGGTGGGGGGTGGGGATGGGGTTTGTTTTGGGGTGGGGGTGAAATTGAAACAGAGGAAGAATGGGTGGTCAAGATAACCAGGCTTGACATGGTAGTCCCCTCCCAATAATGTACCTAATGATCTAAAGCCTCTAAATATGGTCTGTAGGGTTCTCTTTTTTGTCTCAGAGTTTAGGGCTAATTTTCTTAAGGAAATTTCTAGTGATGACTGGAGATTTCTCAACACATCAATTTATGTGACTAAAGATGACAAAGTTCTAAAGTAATAAAGTTAGTAGTTATTGAATGATAAGATAGCAAAACATATATAAAATTTTATAATTAATTTATTATATCATTTCATCTTGTGTAATAAATACACTATATTCGATTTAGTAGAAGCTGCATTGGAGGCAATGGCTTTGCATGGATCATTTGCTTCAAAGGAACGACATACTTCCATACAACTAATTCTTGCGGGACTATATCAGAATTGATTTTCAGGCAGTCTAATTTAATACTCCGGTTGGGGTTTTGGAGAAGGTGGAAAGGGTCATTGTCTCATGCTTCCCCAAATCCACCGAAATGACACAAATTTTCTCCTTGTCTTTCATCCATTCCAAATTTGGCAGATGAAAACTTGGATGATCTTTGGAATGGAAGCTTGAGGAATTGTTGTTGGGGGACTTTTTGTTCTCGCGAATAATGTGCATTTTTGATGAACTAGTAAGGTGGGGATTGCTCACAGTCATGATCCCACAACAGTCTTCAAGCAAATTAGGGACCAGTTCTGTTATGATCAGATCAACATTGAAGTTTCTTGGACAGTAACTTAAGGCACCTTATTTAATATTTGTTTATCAAGGAACGAAATGCATTTACCATATGTGCATTTTGTAAACCATATGCAGTGTCACAAGATTATAAAATTATAAAGATAATTACTATCTTTTTCACCATTTGAAAAGGATTACATTATTGCACCTTTTATTACATAAAAATGTTTAAATATTATGAATTATTGGAATCTCCATTAATTAGTGGAGGCTCCACTAATTATGGATTTATGTGAATTATTAGAAGATTTTTATGGATGTCCACCATTTAGTGGAGGCACCATTAATTGAGATTAGTTGAAGATGATGTATGCCATGATGTATTCCACTAATTATAGCTCTATAAATAGAGCTATTCTCTAAGCTTGTAATACACTATCATTTTGTGAAAGAAAGATTAGTGAAAGAAAGATTAGAGAAAATTGTGAGAGAAAAGAAAGAGAGAAATTCTTGTGCAAAGAATAGTTAGAATTTTCTTAGTGTGTAGTGTGTAGATTTTATTCTAACACTACCCTAATTTTATAACATTAAAGTTATTCTTTAGAGATCTTATCAAAGAATGGATTAAACAACTATTAAGCATGAAGTAATTTTAAATATAATTTAAACCTTAATAAAAAAAGTAAATATGTCTCTTTTTTCAATTGACCTAAACTCAAATTTTTTAATGTAGATGTCATGATAAGTAATGATTAAATTTTTAACTCAATTACAAGTCATGTGAGATCTTGTAGTCGAGGAGACTGATTGACCCAACAGCTAGCGGCTTGGATCCCTTTACAATACTGCGTTCAATTTTGAAATGATTGTCGCCGTTCCCCTTTCCATTCACATTTGTGTTCAATAAGTCTCAGAAAATATTCCACCAACTTGCGTTTTGTTCTCTTATGCTACTTTTAATCATCGGACCAACCCAAGCAATGTTCTCCATGTTGACCGCTACACCCTTCAAGTGATTAGCAAACTAAACATTGCTCCTAGGTTAAAACGGATAGGAGAAAGATTCCATTGAGTGAGTTAAAAAAGGGCCTTCTCCAAACCCTACCAAGATTCAGTTGTATGCGAGAGTTGGTTGGATTTCAACTTTGTACCTTTTACTATTGTTGGTAAAGGAGCACAAGACAGGTCTATGGTTGAGTGCCCAATGGGTTTTGAAAGAAAGTTCACTATAGAGAGAGTGGCACATCATTCTAATTGTTCGCCTGGAGAAGTAGATAGAAGCAAGCAAACCGGTACGTACATCAGGGAAATTCTACCATAACTCCGTTGGCCAAGCTTATTAGACTATATCTCACGCATGGAAAATAGGGGACCTTATTTGTGAAATTAAGTCTAATAAGGGCCAGCAGAAAAGGAGTATCTGTTTCTAACTTGGCAATGCAAAGAAACAGAAGAATTCTGAAGATCCATCTCAAGGAAGGAAGTATAGTAGCATTACGCGTGTATTCTGATGAAAGAATTACAAAGTCTATGTACTCCCATATACATCCTCATACCTGCTCAGTCTTTGGCTATCTTAAAATTTTGGCCAACTGTAATCAACATTTTTCCTTTTTTTTTTTAAATTTTTGGTTCAGTAAGTACAATCCATCTAATACATATCAAAATCATCAAAATCACCGACAGTGGTCCTTTGATGCAAAATTTTCGCCCTTCGTTCCCCTTCTAATCTGTTCACCATTCACCATAGAGGATCCTGTGCAAGATCCTTGAAGGAGGTCTTCTGGAGTTCAAAAGCATCAAGGGACCAACCCAAATTTTGGTGCCTCTACCATGTCATGAAATGTGTGTCATATGAGTGTCTTGACATTTTCACTTGGAGGCCAGCAAAACAGCACCTTGAAATTTTCATAGAGACATTTCAGTTCCATATGGAGAAACTCCAGCACACAGGGATGTTCTATGTCAAAAAGAACAACCCTAAAGATAGACCACATAATAGAAAGAACGGGAAGGAAAAGGAAAAGAAAAGAAAATAATAATTTTTTAAAAAAGACAAAGGCCATTGAGGAAAATTTCAGGCAGGAGAAAAGAGGAGAATAACTACCAGTTCATGCAATCAGAAACATCAATGTATTATCCAGTGAAAAGCTTCCTGAATGGCCCATCCTTCCGATCTTTTGCAGCCTCCGTCAAAGCAAGGAATCTCTTGAATCCAGTTGTTGCTGCACCTCTCCCAAGTGCAGCAGCTCTGGTGAGGACATCCTCTCTAGAAGTTATTATACCAGCAGCAGGATTTGTTATTGCAGGTGCAGCAGAGGGAGTTGGTGCAGCAGCCGGAACAACTGAAGGTGGAGGTCCGACAACTGCTGGTTGAGCCATTCCTGACCCACGTTTATTAAAATCATCCAGTATATTTTGCTGGTCAGATCTTTTTAGGCCCTAAAAGAACAGCAATCAACGAAGAACAGAATGAAGATATTGGGGAATAAATGTATATTAATTACTATCAGCTGAGGGGAGAAAAAATTTGGCAAGTTGATTTTCAAACATTTGGGATTCCAAGACTTATGATAAAGCAGGAAACCCAAAATCAAGTATCCGTGGTGAATAAATGCATTTGTTGTGTCACATAGAAATGAACCAGAGAGCTATATATCCAAGTAAAACAGAAGGCCCGAAAACAAACAATCTAGAAAAAAATTTAGCAAGAAAAAAGAGTTGAATAATGCAAAGAGAAAGAACTAGAATCACACACATTTTGAGGAATCCAAAAACTAAGTAAAGAAAGTTGAAAATAACCAAACAACCTTGAGCTCCAGGATCCGCTGAAACTCAGTAGGTGTTCCCTCAGGCAGCAGTGCACAATACGTATCTGCAACGGAGTCAATTGGGGATAATATGACCTGAAAGCAACAAAAAACACATAATCAGGTAAAAGGTATCAAAGTATAACTTTTCAGCAGAAAAATGGCAATGCTGGTTCAGTGTGGACCTTCAGTAGTGCTTCAGCTTTGCTCATTTCACGAGTTACAAATTTTGAATAGCTAGCAGCTCCTGATGTCTGTTCACAGAAACAAACAGGATTATAGGTAGATGGCGTACAAAAGTGACCACTACACATTCGCATAAAATGTTGTAAAAAGTTCGCATGGGAAATGTAGCTTCCAGGAAACCTAATCTGGGTAATAGTACATGTATTGTATACTACTAATTTAACAAAAACACCTTTTTTCTTTGTTTTGTTTCAATATGACATTTAGTAGTTCAGATGGAAAGAATTTCACGACTCAGATTCCACATTCTATCTCATGACAAAGATTGAAACTGCTGACAACGTCTTTAATATACAAGTCAAAGAAGGAAACCAATGGCAGATGCTGCTTATTCATCTTTGATGTGTAATCCCATATTGGCTGGTTAGTGAACCAAAGTGCTGCTTGTAAGTCTTGGGCAATCCTCCCCTTTCAAGGCGTCTTTTGGGGTGGGGTGGAGTTAGGCCGAAGTGCTCAGAGATAATTGAATTGGTTTCTGATATTGCTGAGAACTGGATGCATCAAACTAAGTTCATAACCTTACTGATTGTCTGCTCATTTAAACTAAGAAGAATCCAGAAGAACAAAATTTCAATGGGATGTGTTATGCTTAAACTAAGCCTGGAAGCCACTGATAATCAACAGTGTTTATAATACAGAATAGTTGATATAGTGCATCATAAAAAGATTCATATACAAGAAGAATAATGGAAAAGTAGTTGAAATTTCATGTAAGTGTCCATATCTTAAACCAAAAAGTACTCAAAATCTCATCTTCGGACTTAACTATGAATTAGGATGATAAAGATGGGAGTCACTAATTTTCTAGAAATTTTGAGCTACCTATAAAGTGAGTGGGGGTCCAGTCAAGATGAACTAATATGGAACTTCCAAGCATCAAACAAGCACGTTATACCATTGCAAAGTCTGGACAGTACAAGATATGATTGGATCTGACATAAGAAGATGATTGGATCCGACATAGATATGACAACTAACTGGTACAAGGACTGAAGGTGCATAATAAAGATCTCAGAGGGGTATGAAAAGCTGTAAATTATGGATGATGACTTTGAGGATGGTGTCAAAGCCCAGGAAAGCGGTTCAAGCACAAAAATTGCAGAGAGTAATACCTGCTTCCCCAGGGAAGGAATTTCCAGCAGTATTGTTTTCACAGCCTGAGTATCCAACAACATCTGCAATAGCAGAAGCCATTATATACATCAGAAGATTTCCTCACATGAAGTCTACACAGCCCACTAACTACAAAATTCAATTGACACAAGATGGTAATGATAATTTGACATGAACAATTTAATTGCTTGCTCTTAAACATTACTCAAATTGTTAGGTTCATCAATGCAGAATAGGGGATCAAGGTAAAAAATTGAAATGATGAATACTTGCTGTGCTCCTGTTTCTGATATGTGCTTGCATTTGAATATGTTGAGAAAGAAGCGTGGTGCAAGAGAAGAAGCAAGCTGCATAAAAAGAGAAAAATAATACATTAGCACATTGAAACAAAATAACTAAAAATTTCCAACTTGAGATATTTCAAGCTGTTAGCAGGCAACATAATCAAAAGAAGAAGAGAGCATCTAGATTAATAAAATTGATAACATCCAGAAAAAGAAAGCTTGGAACTGGAATACAATAGATTGCAAATCTACCTTGTCAAGAAAGAACTGGAAGTAAATTGGAGAAAGCAAGCTCCCAAGCACAGGGATGCTACTGGTAAAAATTGAATTTATGCTGTTGACATATCTGCAGGATAATTTAGAAGGTAATAAAAAATTACTGAATGATGCAGGACAGCCTTTAGGCAGTCCAAGTAATTTCTGAAAACTAGAACAGCCAAGTTTAGTTGCTGGAAATTCAGTCGTCAGGCAAAGAAACTGATCACAAACGCGTAGCAACACACTATGAGAAGAAGGAGAAACCCTAGGCGTCACACCTAGGACCTTAAGGTGTCGCAACTTAGGGTTTGGTTGCATCACACAACCAGAAATTACAGAAACTCTCTGTGACTCTTATTAATTTGAATAAAGAAAGCATACATAGGTAATAGAGAACTTCTCCACTTATAGACCCAAAAAATTCTAAACTAACTAGGACTAGACTTCTTAGGAAACCAGCCAATTTAGGAATCCCACTAAACAGAAATTTAAACCTTAGGAAATCCTACTAAACAGAAATTTAAACTACTTCTCCAAACCCACTAGTTACCAAAATACTCTTAATTCTAAAACTCATAAAACAACAATCTAAAGAAAAGACATTACTAAAAAGAAAGACCCATTACTCCCATATGAGCTGTCCATCATCTAAGGTGTGCCAAATTAAGGTTTCGCCTTTAGAGTCACCTTTTCCCGTCCTCTTATAAACTTTAACTGGATGCTGCCACTTGTCTCTATCAATTCTCCCCGGCTTGAAAGAACTCGTCCCTGGCGAGTTAAAAGCATGATACCTTTCATAGAGATCACAATCAATGCGCTGAAAATCATGATCAGTTACCCAAGTACAATCACTCATTGGATGCCCATTCCATTTGACAAGATATTTCTGATGTCCTCCATTTCTAGTAGATACCAGCTGTTCATCAAGCACATCTTCAATTTCCTCTGTTGCGGTAGTTACTTGTGGCAGAGTTGCTGTGGATTTTCCTGCAACTGAATCATCATCATGTCCAGCGTATGCAGTCAAATCTTCACAATGTTGAAGATATTACTGATACCTATGTCAGATGGAAGCTCAAGAACATAAGCATTTGAGCTGATTTTCTTCAAAATCTTCTACGGTCCTGCACTTTTAGCATGAAGTTTCTTGTAAACTCCCTTAGGATAACGTTCTGGTCGAATTCTTACCATTACCAAGTCTCCTTGAAATTCAGCAAATCTTCTCTTCAAATCAGCATGTGCCTTGTACATTTCATTACTCATAGAAATTCGACGTCGCACTTCATCATGAATCTCTAGAATATGCTTAGAGAAAGCTTCAGCTTCAACACTAGGTCGAACATGCACAGGTAGAGGTACTAAATCTATCGGTTTCCGAGGATCATTCCCAGCACAACCTCAAAAGGACTACGGCCAGTAGTCTTATTAATGGAATTGTTGTAAGCAAATTCTGCCATGGGTAACACACGATCCCAATTAGAGAGATGATCACCAACCAAACAACGTAGCAGATTTCCAAGACTGCGGTTAACAACTTCGGTTTGGCCATCTGTTTGTGGATGCATACTAGACGAAAATTTCAGCCTTGTATTCAGCAAACCCGACAAAGTTCGCCAAAAGAAACTCACAAACTTCGCATCCCCATCATAAACAATAGTTTGTGGCAGTCCATGTAGTCTCACCACTTCTTTAAAGAATATCCTTGCAATATGAACTGCATTATTGGTCTTAGACCATGCTAAGAAGTGAGCCATCTTAGAAAACCTATCAACCACCACAAAAATTGAATCATGCCCTTGAAATGTCTTTGGCAGTCCTAGGACAAAGTCCATACTTAGATCTTTCCATGGTGCATGTGGGATGGGTAAAGGTGTATAGAGACCAGTGTTTTGCTTTCTTCCTTTACCTAGTTGGCAAACTCGACATTGGGAAACCGTCTTTGCAACATCCCTCTTTATACTAGGCCAATAGAAACGATCTTCCATCATAGCAATTGTCTTATCACGCCCAAAGTGACCAGCAACACCTCCACTATGCAATTCCCATATCATTTGTTGCCTCAGGGAATTGTTAGGCAAACAAAGTCGTGTTCCCTTGAAGAGATATCCGTCAATCACTATGAAACCTGGATAATCAGCTTGCTGTCCAGCCATTATGTCAGCGTAAATGACCTGGAAATCTTTACAATCTGCATAGTCTCGCTTAATTAAGTCGAAACCTGGAACCTGAACAGCCATTGAAGTAAGAACATGCTCCACACGACTTACAGCTTTATGCCTTAGGACAAAAGTGTACTGCTGCAAAAATGAGACCCATTTCCCATGCCTGAAACTTAACTTTTTCTGGGAATTTATGTACTTGAGAGCTTCATGGTCAGAGAATACAACACAAACTCCTTAAAACGGATTGAACCACTGCATAAAACTCTTTGTCGTAGGTGGAATATTTCTGTTTAGCTTCATTCAGTTTTTCACTGAAGTAAGCAATAGGGTGACCCTCTTGACTAAGTACTCCTCCAATTCCAACGTTTGAAGCATCACAAGCCACCTCAAATAACTTGGAAAAATCTGGTAAGTGTAAAACAGGTGTCTCAGTCATAAGCTTCTTGATTAATTCAAAAGCTTTAGTTGCTGCCCTGGTCCAATAAAACTGTCCAGCCTTCAAACAGTCAGTTATTGGAATCACTATAGTGCTGAAATTCCTAATAAATCTCCTATAGAAGGTTGCAAGTCCATGAAAACTTCGCACTTCATGTAATGTCTTGGGTAATGGCCAATCTAGGATTGCCTTTACCTTACTTGGGTCAACTTCGACCCCCCCAGTGGAAACAACAAAGCCCAGGAATATCATACTAGAACACATAAAACTGCACTTCTTCAAATTGATGTACAGCTTTTCACGACAAAGCACTCTCATAACTTGCTCAAGATGAACTATGTGTTCTTCCTTAGACTTGCTGTAAATGAGTATATCATCAAAGTAAACCACAAGGAAACGCCCAATAAATGGTTGAAGTACTTGTGTCATAAATCTCATGAAAGTGCCTGGGGCATTAGTAAGACTGAATGGCATTACTAACCACTCACAGAGGCCATCCTTTGTCTTAAATGCTGTTTTCCACATTTCCAGGCCGAATTCTGAGTTGGTAGTATCCCTTTGTGAGATCAATCTTGCTGTAGATAGTTGATCCTCCCATCATGTCTAACATGTCTTCAAGTCGTGGTATTGGAAATCTATATTTGACAGTTATCTTGTTGATTGCTCGACAATCACAACACATCCTCCACGTTCCATCCTTTTTAGGTGTAAGTAAAGCCGGAACAGCACATGGACTCAAACTTTCACGAATCAACCCCTTATCTAACAACTCCTCAACTTGTCTCTTGGCTTCTGCATGTTCTGCTGGACTCATATGATAGGCTGGTAAGTTAGGAAGTAGTGAACCAGGCACAAAATCTATAGCATGTTGAATATTTCGCATTGGTGGAAGTCCTTTAGGCAAATCCTCGGGTGCCACATCTGCGAAATCAGCAAGAAGTTTAGACAATTCAGGAGAGTTCGTTGCATGATTTGGGGGAGCAGGATTCTTCAGCTCCTTTATCGCCACCATAAAGAAAACCCCGGTTTCCTTAGCTTCTTTTTCAAATGGCTTCCTGCTAAGGATTTGTAGTGACTTCTTCTTGGTTCCAATCTTTACCTTGGAATGCTCTTCTTCATTTTGCAGTTCTTTCATCTTGGTTAAAACCTTTCCCTTGGGAGGCTCTTCTCCATGTTTACTAGGCCGTTTTACTTGATGTTCCCTCATAGCTTCAGCACTTAAAGGTTTTAAAACAATTTGTTTTCCATTAAAGCCAAAGAAATAAGTGTTTTCCTTCCCATTATGCATCACTTCCCGATCATATAGCCATGGGCGACCCAATAAAATATGAGCAATAGTCATTGGAATGATGTCACACCAGATGGAATCACGGTAAGGGCCATGAGTTAAAGTCACCAAACTGCGCTTAGTCACTGGAATAGAGCTGCTATTTATCCATGCTACCTTATAAGGGTCAGGATGTGGTTCCACAGGTAGCTTAAGTTTTTCAACTGTAGCTTCGGATACCACATTCATGCTACTACCTCCATCAATAATGAGCTTTAGAGTCACATCTCCACAACTAACCAAGGTCTGAAAAATCGCAGTTCTTCTCCAATCCTCCTTTTGCTGCTTAGGTGCACTAAGAATGCGCCTAACAACCGAAAGGAATGATGTGTCCTCCTCATCTTCTTCTAGATCATCAATTTCAAGGCCCACTATTCCATCGAGGTAATCAGATTCCTTTTCTTCTTTATCCTCAGCTTCTTCATCCCCAGTGGATTCTATCCCGATGTGCAGATTTTTCTTCTTGAGGCATTCTCATGCATAATGCCCCCTTTGTCCCCAACTGAAACATTCATGACTGGCATCTTGCCTCCTAGTTTCTGCCATAGGAACCTTACTCCTAGCATTGTTAGGTTTGTTATAGGCTGACGTAGCTGCTAATTTAGTGCCTCGTGCATTAGAAGGGAATTTTCTGGTTATAACTGTCTCCTCGACCTGAAAAGGGAACCTCCTAGCTGTCTGTTTTGAGCTTCTTTCAATCTTTTGTGCTAATTGGAATGCTTCATCTACTGTGTTCACAGGATAGGTCATCATTTGGTTACGAATTTCTGGTCTCAATCCTTGTTTAAATCGAGATAAAGTGTGCCGAGGATCCTCCCTACCCCTGCAACGAATCTTCAGCTCTTCAAATGTATTCATGTATTCAACTATGGTCATGGTTCCTTGTCTCAAGTTAGTGAGTTCATCAAAGAGGTCTTGTTGGTAGTATCGAGGCAGATACTTCTGTTTGAGTTCCAACTTCAGCTCTTCCCATGTTACCCGTGTATTACCATCAAGTTGTAAATCATACTCCTTACCCGTCCACCAAATTTGAGCATGCCCGATAAGTTTCATTATGGCATATCTAACTTTCCTCTCATCAGACATGTCATACCAATCAAAAAACCTTTCTAGTGTAGCAAGCCAATCACAAGAGGCCTGAGGGTCAATTCTTCCATCAAAACCTGGAACATCAATCTGCACTTTTTTGGTAATATCCCCCACTGCATCAAAGACATCAGTTTTACTATATCTTCCACCCTCAAGAATGTCATGAGCCATACCTAGAAGAGTACCGTGTGGCTTGGCCATGAGTTGAGCAGCCCTAGGTTCAGTAATTTCAGGCTGTGAAGGACCTGAATTTTGAGAATCTACAACATCCGCAACATCTTTTCCATTGCTCTTAGCTCCACTGCTGCCTGCTTCTGAGCTTATGGCTGCAGTACCCTTGGTTCCAACTTGATAAGCCATTAGTTCTTTGACTTGGGCTTCCAAGGCATCAACTCTCTCCATGGTTAAATAGAGTAACTCATCACGTTCCTTGTCCGTGTACCTTGGCTGGTAGTTTTTCCCACTCCTAGTCGCCATAGGATTGGGATTCTTGGGACAGCAGAAGGAAACTTTGGATCTTTGATGAAGAACTGATTTTTTTTTTTTTTCCCTCTTAACTACTAGGAAATTCAGTAGTCAGGCAAAGAAACTGATCAAAAACACGTAGCAACACACTAAGAGGAGAAGGAGAAACCCTAGGCGTCACACCTAGGATCTTAAGGCGTCACACCTTAGGGTTTGGTTGCATCACACAACCAGAAATTACAGAAACTCTCTGACTCTTATTAATTTGAATAAAGAAAGCATCACATAGGTGATAGAGAACTTCTCTATTTATAGACCCAAAAAATTCTAAACTAACTAGGACTAGACTTCTTAGGAAACCAGCCAATTTAGGAATCCCGCTAAACAGAAATTTAAACCTTACGAAATCCTACTAAACAGAAATTTAAACTACTTCTCCAAACCCACTAGTTACCAAAATACTCTTAATTCTAAAACTCATAAAACAACAAAAGGAAAGACTTATTACTAAAAAGAAAGACTCATTACTACCCATATGAGCTGTCCATCATCTAAGGAGTGCCAAATTAAGGTTTGGCCTTTAGAGTCACCTTTTCCCCTCCTCTTATAAACTTTAACTGGATGCTGCAACTTGTCTCTATCACTGAATTTAGTGATTTCAAAAGGCATAGCTAATTTTTGTTTGTGGAAGGGGAGGGAACAAATTATCCACCTAGATGAAGAAGATCCTGTTTACCTTTAATATTGTTTGGAATAAGGGAGAAAAGTGCAGCACATGAAATAACTTCTTTCTACTCTTTTTCTTTTTCCCACTTATTCTAATTCCAAAATTTAGATCAGGCTTTTGCCATTATGTCTCATGCCCCCTAACCTCCATTATTTTTTTTTCCACCAGGAGGGCAGAAGGGTCTATAAAATTTTCACTTTTTCTTTTTACTTCCTTACAAACCGAGGGGAAGAAGTAACTTGCCACTTTTTATATTTCCCTCCCACATTTTCCTAACAACTTTGACCCCAACCAAACTTCTTGTAAAACAGGGAAGAAAGCCATCTTACTCTGATTGATCACCAACACTTTCAAGTGTGCCCCATGGGACCCGCGTCATTGCAGCCATTTCAGTGTCAAATTTAGTCTCTATCCCATGCACCAGTGTTATCAGTGCTTTTGTTATAACAGCAGAAAATTCATCCTGCAGAGAAGCACATTTTTATGAGAATGTTCAAGAAACATTATCATTCAAGAAATGCACGTAGGAAATAAATGAAAATTTTATACCTGTACTTCAGACATATCCACCTTATCTACGAATTGAGGATCGATTATCTTGGACACATTTTCAGCCAATTCACCAGACTATCAAGACAAAAGAACTCAAGGTTAAAAAGGGGAAAAGGGGAAGAAAAAACTAGCAGCAGAAGACATCTTATTACTATTTGCATCAACTAACTGCCAATTAAAGGTTATTCTAAGCATGACAATGAGATTGTGCTATTCTATTCCCTGCTCACAAATGTCTCAAAGTGAAAAAAACTAGTTTGTTTTGCAGATAAGGATGCTGTTCTCCAATTTCAGAACATATAATCCATACTAACCAGTTTGAACACAGACGTGCTCACCCTTCACTCAAAATAGATGTTGCATCTTGAATAGCATCATCAGGGAAAGAAATTAAATGTCAACAAATCAAAAAGAAGTTCTAAAAATGTAAATTGCAACAGCAACTGACAATCACAGTTGAGCAGCATTAATTATGATGCCAACCACAACAGGAACCTCTTATCAATGCTAGAACCTATCTCACTCTCTCTCTCTCTCTCTCACACACACACACTAAAAGTTATTGTGCTTTATAGTTGCATGCCTCAAAGAAATCAAAAGAATGAAAGGGAAATAACTGCCATCTCATGTAACAGCTGGAACTAACTGGGCATCAAACTGAGACATTTTCTTTTCTTATATGATAATTCTGAAAGTACTTCGACTAACATTACTGAATCTGGACCTTGTTGCAGTTCAATTCTAGTTCAATCAACACACACAACTTAGAATACCATTCTGAAGCTATGGTGAATATGGCTCCGAAAGTAAACATACCGTTTTGTGGCAATATTCAGCAGTATTAACAATATAACAGATCACCCGTTCATCCCTATCAGATGTCTGCAAGTAATAGATTATAAAAAGTGAAAAAGAATAAGCAAAAAATTGTGACCTTCATATGTCAATCATAGAACTAAAGGTGGACCCTAATACCTTTATTTGTCCATCCATTCCTGTAGCTGCAGCGACAATACCTGTTCCTCCTTTAGGCAGCTTAGCAAAAAGCTTTGTAGCATATGCTTTGAGGATTCTTTGGAATACCTATTAGAGAAAGATTATAAGATGTCCCTTTTGAACAATAAAAGGGAAAGGATAGTAGAATGGAAAAAATAGCATAATATAGATCATCCTCAATTCTTGAGATTTGAAAATGTACACTCCAGTTTCTGCAGTCATCTTAACACAAACAGAAAACTAACTGCTTTCCATCCATCCCAAATCTGTCTAATGACTGCAGTCATCTTGGCACAACAAGAAATTTGACTGCTTTCTATCCGTCCCAATTAAATTAAACCAAGCATTTACATCATCAAGGCATTACACTGATGGAAATTCCCATTAGAGAAAGCCCGACTGACTTTAACAAACCCAACTGTCTCTAGATAGTTATTCCTCTTTTCTTTGATATTTTAGGGGTGTGTGTAGATTACAGCAGAAGGACGGGTTGGTCTGAGCAAGGCATATGCACAATATGTTGGGATTTTTCTCACAGAAACTGTGATATCAAAATACCTGCAAGTTGTGATTTCTGGTTGCTGGGTGAGTGGGTGCGTTGGATCCATCTCAATTCTGTGAAAGGGTGTATTTTGTTTTGGCCATGCTCATCCAAAAAGAGCAATTAATGCCATGGATTGTTAAACTTTATATTTAATGGTCGTAACAAGTTTCAAGGAATGGAAAGCTTTATTACGCACGCCATCCATCCATCAAATTGTTTCAGTGGCAATGCATGAAACAGTCTCTTCCCACTTATCTGTTGTTATGCACAAATGAGTTTAGTGGGGACAATTGACTAGAAACATTCATTATACATATTGGAAGCTAGCATCTACTTTTAAACAGCCGTGGATGCAACGGATTCATTTCTTTTTAAATAAAAAATTTGAAGTTAAAAATAGAAATTAATTTAACATTTTTTTTTAAAAAAAAGGGACCAGAAGCATCATCCAGCTTTGCATACTCCACGTGAGTAAATTAACTTGTACCAATAGAGATGGTTCCTCTTCTTCAAATTAAACAAAGCTTCAGCATATTACATATCCAATAAATGCTCAGACAGTAATTAACAGTTGTACCTTGAATAGATTGAATAATGTCTGGTGTTTTGTCAAAGCACTGCATCGCTTTAAACTCCTCCTGATGATCAAAAAGACCTAAACCAGAAAAGAAAACATCATCAACAATCACAATAGTTTTATAAAGATATTAATAAATAGATGGTAAACATAATGTACTTAAACTAATTCTCCTCATAGTAGAGATAAATCATATTTTATAAGGTCGAACTAACTCGACAGGTTGCATAATTTCTCTATAGATGGAAGTCAGAGATCCATTAGTTAAAGAAAAAACCACACAGGGCCCAAACATTATTTTGACATATTTGAAGACCAATTCCAGATGGTCTGGTCATTGGGAGCTATTCATATGGGTCAGTCAAGAACAATCCATGATTATTTTTCAAAAATATATACATGCAGACATACTGCATTGCAAATCAGTAGCAGGTTGCACAACACTGCAGCAAAAAAAATGAAGGTGAATTTCTTTCTGTGAAACATAATTGCATCAGTGGTAACTTTGTTTGAAAAGAAGAAATTTTATAACTGAACAGAAGAAACACAAGAAAAAGGATGAGGAATCCTCAAGCAAGTAAACTAGGAACTACATGAGCACAGTAAAGTCTTGTTATTCCTTGCTATCTATATTACCTGAAAAATTGCAAACCAAACACATTGCCATACAGTTTTTCCACCCTTTTTGTTGCCAAATCCCCACAAGTTTTTATTTGGATGAACTCTAGAATCATGTTAGGTATTGGTGGTAACTCTTGTGGTAGACATGTATTCTACCAGCAGGAAAAGAACAATGCTGTCAGAATCCGTCAAAGATAGTCAACCCCAAGTCCATAATTCCATTAATGTAATAGCCAAAAATGATTAAGCATTCACCATTGCCCCCACAAAAATAGATTCTGATGTCAGGTCGACCAGCAGCAATGCAAATTTCATAATCACATGAATGCAAAACCAAATACATAGAAACCAAGAAAGTAGGAAACAAATCTACAGTTCATACATATGCCGTTAGGTACAGGAAAATCAAATTATATATGCACCAATTAATTTGGTCTTGGTGTTTCACCTGCATGCTACTAGCTAAAATATTTGTTTGACTTCCTTCCTCAATATCCCATGTTTCTTCCTGTAATATGAGTAAATGCAAATCAGAGAACTATACAACCTATTGGTAAAGGAAATAGAGTATAACCTAAATTACCTGCACAAGTTTCTCCAGACTTTCCATAAGAGTCTTCTCTTCCAGTTCCACATATACTGTTAAGTGAGGTTCAAAGCAAGATGAAATGATCCCACGAAAGTTAAACTGCCATGCAAATGGATAAAAACAACTATGAGCTCTTAGAGAGATCCAAACTGATGGCATGAATCACAATGATGAATAGCAAGCATTACAAAGGTCGTATACCCTACCCCTGCTCCAGGAGCAGATAAATCTTTGCGTCCATCCTGCTCCTAATGACATGAAAACAAAATTAGAAAATGATGGTCAATAACGGATAGCCATCTGTGGCATGATTTATTAAAATGTCAAATCAGTACCTCATTTCCACTTCCCTTCCCAAGTTTCTTCTCATATTTTTTCCTAATATCTAAAACAGTTTGACCATTATTATCCCCCCTCTCTGTTTCCTCAATGTCTGTCCCTGTTTCTCTGCTCTGGCCACCACCACCAAATTTCTCTGCCAATTCTTCCTCAAATTCCAGTGTGCGTTGCAATGCCTACAGGCAAAAACAAGAAAGTAAATATCGCTAGACCAAGTAATACAATGCTTTGCAGCCATGTATAGAAGTGCAGCAGAAAACTTTGTAACACGAGAAAGTGTCCCCATAAGACAAATGAAATACAGAAACATCATGCATAAAGTCTGCCCTGTTATTGAAAATGCAGAAAAGATAAAATTATGATGGCAATGGTCCATAACCTTTTGAATGCACAAGCCAGAAAAAGATTTGGAAGCAACTTACCATCAATAAAGTTCCTACATCAGGTTTTTCTTTCAGATTATCAAGGATATCCACAAGTTGTGTCCTAAAGAAAGCACAAAAAAGAAGATCCCAAGATTAATAATTTATATGGAGTTGTCCATAGTAACAATGAAAATGAAAACGGCCACTTCGAACGTCAAAAAAAAAAAAAATCCTGGGATTAACAGGCATAATACTCTTTGAATATAAAACTCTAATGCCATTACTTATTTACGATATCATGGTAATCAAAGCAGTTCTTCTAGTGGTTGAGACATGTTAGCAGTAGCAAGAAACATAAATTGGAAACAAAATCAGGTTTCTTCAAGTTTAGTTGCTCACAGAACTGTGAGATCACCCCTTTCACTCTGGAGTGATAGATGGGCAACTCATCAGAGTTGATATGATTGCACCAAGAAAATATTTATTTTGCATAAGAAATTGTCTAAATATAGAATCATTTGACATTCCCCAATATGAAGCAAGCATAGGAAAGGTCCTAATCCCTCCATTCCATCTCACTTGTAATTCTTTTCATTTTATGTCTGTTCCAAAATATGTGTCCTGATTCAAGGCAAGAAGAACAAAGAATGACTTAACCATTCTATCCCTCTCATGCAATTTGAATTAAAAGAACTTTAAGTGATAAATAGCCAACAATTTCACAGAAAATTTGTATTCAAGAGCTTAGTTGGAAACACTGATGGTCTGAGTTGATTTGTTCTGGTCAAGCATAACTCTTCTTAACGTATATGCAATGTTGACCATGATACAAAAAGTGGGAGAGACTATCTCGATAAGTTCCAATGACCCCCTATACTCTTTTCTATTAAGTTTTAGTATACTATTAAGTCTATGAAAAATGCTAACATGCAGGAATGGTTTGAAGCACATAGCCAGCCTGTCATAAAGCAAGAGGCCTTGAAATCAATCCCTGGCATTGTGGACCAAGCTTATTGAAACAAGAAATTAAAATACAAGAAAAACCGAATTGTGAGAGAAAAAAAAATAATAAAAAACTAAATGAGCAGGTAACTAACCTTGTCAACTTGCAGAACTGGATGCAAAGCAAATAAGCAACATGCCATGAAGGAGGAAAAATTTTCCAGATTTCTTCATTTGTTCTCAATCGCCGCTTTATCCAAGCATATCTCCTTTCTGTCTTATCCAACTTTGCCAGTTCTGAGAGAGAATTAAAATGCAAGAGACTTTCAAGATCAAGGACATCACAGAAAATAGCATTTATTGCTCAAAACTGTTCTTAGCTATTAGAACTGATGAATTTGGACTAACCAGCTCCTTCAAATATCTGTTGATATGAAGTAAGCTCCCTGTTGCAAAAATTCTTTACCAACTCCTCCCGCACTGATGGTTCCAAAGCATCAACAACTAAGCAAGCATCTGACAACTGTTGCAGCAAATTGCTTTCTTCTGTCTCTTTCCCTGTACCTAAGCTGAAAAAGGAAAATAGATATCAAAGAGCAAGCTACAGAGTGACAGTGAGAGGGAGGAAGAGAAATCATAGAATAGCAAACAAGGGCAGCAAGGAATATAAAGCCAAACTTTAGAAGGGGGAGGAAAAAAAAGAGAAAATAGAAATAAAATAGCTAGGGTTTAAGAAGTATATCCAGAAGCACAAAATGAAAAACAACCCGACTGCATACCATAAACAATTCTCAAAGCAAAGATCTCAAAGATGGACAAGGATATCAAGCTCTTTAGACACAACCTGAGACGAACAAGAAGAAAATACTTAAGAATGAACCAAGCTCTCAAGCACTTAACTAAATAGTTGCATATGAGATGCTTTCCACTTCCTCTGAAAATTCAAGGTAAGTTCACAGGCAAAGATGGGTTTTTAAAGTTACAAAAATCCATTCTTTATATACAAGCAAAAGAGCTGCATCCAAGAAGCACACACATTCCACATAACATGCCTCGTTTACTCGCGTCAAAACACAAAACTTAATTTCCGTAAAATCTACCACAGTCAAAGAAACAACCTTCCAAGTGCCAAGTATATTGGTACTGCAGCAACCAATATCCTACCATAGTCTACAGAATCTAGAACCAAAAACTGAAAGCCACTAAAAAGTCCATTCACAATCAACAATTAAGAAGCTAGCATCCCAAAAGTACTAACACGTAAACAGCATAACAAAAACAACACTCCTCAAACTTTACTGCTGGCGAACCTGGAAAAGTCAGAGAATACATGAGACTTGAGGATCTGTTTGATGCTTTTAAACTTCTCCCTCAGCTCTGTGATCTTTGGGATATCTCTATAAGCTTCAAAATGGCTACATAACTGGTTTACAGCCTGATATACATTACAAATCACAGTAAGAAACAGTGAATTGATATCCAAGGAGCAAGAATTAAGCAAGATGCAGATGGGAAGCGGCTTAGATTAGGTAGGTCTTAACAGAGCATATCAAATGTTATCTCTGCCAAAGAGATGCATAATACTTTCAGGAGATTCCAACCCCACCACCCCCCCCCAAAACCGGATTTTGCACCTTTTCAGTCTTAACAAAATTAAAAAACATAAAAACATACTGCAATATGCACCGATATCACTCAATACAACAGTTCATAGTGGTAACATCTTCAGGTAAAAGTACAACTGAAACAGCTTGGGGTGTGTGTGGATCTGGGAAAAGAAAAAAATAACGACAGCAATACAACATGCATATATACAAAAACAGTATTCACCTGCCTATATTATCAAGTATTCCATGAGCTCAGAGGAAAACAACGAATTGCATGATACCGTTTGACCATCTAAAAAGATTAAAAACAATTCTAAAGAACGTGCGTAAAAAGGCATCCTATTTAACCATTATCTTAGCTCAATGAAATTCAGAATCATAATGGGAGCATATTGTACAGACCTGCATAAGTTCTAGTTGAATTCTTGTAAGATAAAAATATCTTGAATTTTATTATTTAAAGCAGCACAAGCAACATTAAGTCATAGGAGAGAGTTGATGAAATATTCAGCACCCTTATCAGGACTCTTTAAGTTCATACCAAGCTTATTGCATAGAGAAATTTCAATGCAGTTCCTCTGTTAAGTACATCTAAATTCAGGGACAAGGGTTTTACCATTTACCCCTTAACAAAGCATATTTACTCCCTCATCCAGCTTAATAGTTCCGGTTTGAACATTTTTTGTCAAAATGCCAGTTATTTGCATCACTATGTTGCAGTGATTTTTTATCCTTTCAGTGCTACAATTGCTATATTATATAATTTTCGATATTTCTTGTTCTTCAAAAGTTTTCCCTCTAAAGACAACTAATTGAAAAAAATACATCAATGAAACAATCTTGCAATTTTTGAAGAACTTTCTCAGTGAATATTTTTCGTCACAGCTTTAAAAATTCTAAAAGAAACAACAGCAGACACCTAAAAGAAGAATAAGAAAAAAAAATGTTTACCCGATCCCAGAGAATTTGCACATCATCATCCTCAGAGAGATTTTACAATTATAAAAATGGGGAAAGAGAGTAAAATACCTCTACTTGTGCAGCTGCTTCCTTGTATTGGCGTTTTGAAGCCATTAATTGAAGTTGCTCGACAGCGGAAACTGTCACATCGAAAACATTCATGAAATCATATATTGAGCATCTGAATCCAGAAAATTAACGTGCTACACAATTTAATATCTCACAATAACGTGTCCTCAAAATATAGCCATGAATAAACTTTTCCATACAATAAAGACCTTCATTTAATACAGGATATTTATGAACACAAAACATAGAGATCGACTCTTGAAATCATCAGCTAGAACATTTCAAAACCCTGTTCTGATCTCCAAATCATGTTTAACTCATTTAACTTGACTTTTTCACCAATTTAGGTGTAAAACTAAATAAATGCAGGGAGAAAGCTTTGGAGATTCTGGAATGGCATAAACTGCAGACTCCACAAGACAGGAAGTAAGACCACATCACGAGCATTGAGGATATTATTCTTGCACTTGTGCCTTGCCCATGTAAAAGCCCTTATAACTATGACATGATATCTAATTAAACTGTTTCACTAAAAACAAGAGGATCAACATATGTCAAACAGCAGGGGGGGCCGCAACAATAGACTAGAAGAAATTACATATTTAGTAAAAAAAAAAAAAGAAAAGAGGAACAGAAGTCAATAGTATGACATTCAACAATGGCAAAGCTTAAAGAGAGCATTTGAGTGTTCTACAAAGCAGCAATTCACTCCCCAAAGACAGTACTTGATGGAGGTAGAGCAGTTACTAAGATGTACAAGCACTTTGAAGACAGTAATAATAGCTTTTCAAGGAAAGGCTAGAGACCAGAAAGCAATCTTCTGAGCAAAAGCTTACATATAACTATAGAAAAATTCACTCTGCCAACCAATCATTGCAAAAAACTCAACAAGCAACCTTCTGAGCAAAAGCTTCCATATAATTATATAAAAATTCACTTTGCCAACCAATCATTGCAAAAAACTCAATTTGGCATCCAATGTGATGAGTACATCGAATTGCATGTCTACATTGTAAATGTTATTCGACCCCTCACAACCATTTATCTGCTTTCTAATTTAAAACATATGCCCCTCACATAACCAAAAGAAGGGGCAACTTCATAGCTAAACATCCAGAAATAAGCAGATAAGAAGCACATGGGATGACTGACTCTTAAAGAACAAAAAAAAAAAGGAAAAAAAAACAAAAAAAGGAAAAACACTTCTAAATTAGGGTTAACATTATGGAGCTTGAAGCATAACTACTCTTAGATTACCTGAAATGCCTTTGTTTCCAATTAACCTAAGAAAGGAATTTGAGTCTCTGTTTGCACAGTTAAGGAGACTGGCCAAGACAGGAGATTTATGTTTGCAATTGTGGTGACTCATACAAGTTCTGCTTCTTGAGGAACTGGAGAACTCTATGGCTGACTGAGATTGGTTTTCGAGATGTTTTGGAAAGTAGAAGAACCCATTTGATGTGATTCTATCAAATTTCACATTAGAGACCAAGAACCAGGAACATGTAGTGCTTAGCTATTAAGATCAGGATTTATAAGCTTTTGAATGGTAGTTTCAGTTTCTCATCACTCAATTGGGCTTAAAGTTTGCTTTCCTTGCCTTCTTTTATGGGGTCTGTGTTTCTTCCAAGTATGTTCTGCCCAAGTGTTCAGTCGGAGAAAGGCTATTTGGCAGCCCTTTGAAAATTATATTATAGACATTTTTTATTTAGTTGCTCACGTTTAGGACTAGAAGCAATATCCATCTAAGTTCTAGAGGATCAGACAGTCAGATACTTTGGTACGTGTTATGATTCTGTAAATATGTTAGGAATCTGTAATTAGCTAGCTGTAGATATCCTAATCCCACGCAGAATATTAGGGGCTTAATCTTAGGAATAACTAGTGCAATCTTTCCTAGTTTAGGATCTTTGTACAACTATTTATACTCTATCTTTTCATCAATAATACACACAAAATTACAGAGCTTTTCTGTAACATGGTATCAAAGCATTAGGTGTTCTCTTGCTACTCTCTTTTGTCAGTTTGTTCTGCCCAGGCAGAATTGGTTCTATCTCTGGGTCACGTTGTTCTAGTAACCATTTGTTCTCACCCCTAGCACAGTCAGAAGCGCCTCCATCCATTCCACTAGAATCCGGACAGATTCTAGGCACGTTGGTTGGTGGTTTCCTGGTATTTCCTGAATCTGTAATTTTATTTCTCTAGCATTATAATGGCAGATAAGTCTTTAATTGTTTCAGATGTTATTCCAGTAATGTCTAAAATCATGGAACACAAGTTAAATGGGACTAACTATTTTGAATGGAGTAAGACAGTTCAATTGTATTTGCAAAGTATTGAGAAGTGGGACCACTTGACCAATGATCCTCCTAGAGAAGAAAAATCCAAGTAGTCATGGTTAAAAGACGATGCTCGATTATTCTTGCAAATAAGGAACTCTATTGAAAGTGAGGTAATGAGTTTGATTAATCATTGTGAATTTGTTAAAGAATCAATGGAGTATCTGCACTTCTTATGTTCTAGTAAAGGCAATATCTCTCAAATCTATGAGGTGTGTAACGTTTCTTATTGTGCAGAAAAACAAGATAAGACTCTTATGGCTTATTTCATGGATTTTAAGAGGACTTATGAAGAACTTAATATGTTATTGCCTTTTAGTCCAAATATCAAAGTTCAACAGGCTCAACGAGAAAAGATGGCTGTTATGAGCTTCTTAGCTGGTCTTCCTCCAGAATTTGAATCAGCAAAATCTCAAATTCTTTCCAGTTCAGAAGTTACTTCATTGCAGGATACTTTTAGCAGAATTCTTCGCACAGAAAGCACTCCATCCGTTCAGTTCAGTGGAGCTTTGGTTAGTCAGAATAACAAAGGAGGGAGTTCTAGCAGTTTTGATAACATAGGACAAGATTTAGGAGGGAGTGTGTGTCACTACTGTCACAAGCCAGGACATACGAAGCGTGATTGTAGAAAACCGCAAAATCGAAATCATAAAAATCATTCAATCCAGTCAGCCCACATTGCAGCCACCGATACATCTGAAAAGCCTATTCTGGTTTCTACAGATGGGTTTGCTAAACTTTCTAAGTACCAAGAGTTGGCACAGTCTTCTACCCCTATCACACCTATTGCTGAATCAGGTAAATCAAATACCTGTCTCATTTCTTCCACATCTAAATGGGTCATTGATTCTGGTGCTATAGATCACATGACAGGTAATTCCACCCTCTTTTCTACTTTTCAACTACAAATCTCCCTCTCCAAAGTTACTCTCGCAGATGGATCAACCTCTTCTGTGTTAGGATCTGGAACCATTAGTCCAACCCCATCTATATCTTTGTCAACAGTCTTATGTTTGACTCGATTGTCATTTAATCTGATCTTTGTAAGCCAACTTACTTGTGATCTTAATTGTAGTGTCTCATTCTTTCTTGGTTATTGCTTATTTCAGGATCTTTTGATGAAGAGGATTATTGGTAAAGGACATGAATCTAGAGGACTCTACATCCTTGACACTCAAAACCCAAAATCCATTGCTTGTTCTAGAGTCTCAACCCCCTTTGAGGTACATTGTCAACTGGATCATCCTTCCCTTCCTCTACTCAAGAAGTTGTGTCCTCAGCATCAAAATTTGTCTTCTTTGGATTGTGAATCTTATCAGTTGGCTAAACACCATCATAAAAGTTAGAGTCCTAGAATTAATAAAAGAGTTAGTTCTCCTTTTGAATTAGCTCATTCAGATGTATAGGGGCCATGTCCTGTTGTGTCTCAGGCTGGGTTCAGGTACTTTGTTACCTTTGTTGATGACTATTCTCGTATGACATGGTTATACTTAATGAAAAGTCGTTCTAAATTGTTTTCTCATTTCTCTAACTTTTGTGCTGAAATTAAGACTCACTTTACGTAGTGACAATGCCAAGGAATATTTGCCTGCAACTTTCCAAACTTACATGGCCAACAATGGTATTATCCACCAAACATCATGCGTTGATACACCAAAGTGGTATTGCAGAAAGGAAAAATAGACATCTCCTTCAAACAGCAAGAGCTCTTCTATTCCAAATGCATGTTCCTAAAATCTTTTGGGCTGATGCTGTGTCTACAGCCTGCTTCTTGAGCAACTGCATGCCTTCATCTATTCTTTGTGGGGAAACCCCTTACACTACGCTTTTCCCTACTAAGCCATTATTTCCACTTGAACCTAAGATATTTGGTTTACTTGCTTTGTTCTAGATGTTCGTCCCCATGTCACTAAATTAGACCCCAAATCTTTAAAATGCATATTCCTTAGCTATTCACGTCACCAGAAGGGTTATCAATGTTATTGTCCTAGTCTTGGTAGGTATCTTGTCTCCATTGATGTGTCTTTTTTAGAATATTCTCTTTTTATCCAACCCCTACTTCTACTAGCCAGGGGGAGGATGATGATTTGATGATCTACATTATCACATCTTCTATTCCTACTCCAGCCAAGCCTCCCATTGTTCATGTCTATTCTTGTCGGGAAGCTCCTCCTCAAACATGTCCTATACCGGCTCCCTCGTCATCAGATCTAGTTTGCAATGATGACCTTCCTATTGCTTTTCGCAAAGGTAAACGTCAATGTACTTATCCTGTTTCTTTTGTTGTTTGTTATGATTATTTGTCTTCATCTTCTTGTTCCTTCATTGCATCTCTGGACTCTATTTCCCTTCCTAAGGGTGTTCATGAAGCCTTATCTCATCTTTCTTTTGTTGTTTGTTATGATCATTTGTCTTCATCTTCTTGTTCCTTCATTGCATCTCTTGACTCTATTTTCCTTCCTAAGGGTGTTCATGAAGCCTTATCTCATCTTGGTTGGCGTGCTACTATGATAGAGGAAATGAATGCTTTAGATGACAATGGCACTTGGAACTTGGTAAAACTCCAGGAAAGACAGCTATTGGGTGTAAATGGGTTTTTGCAGTGAAGGTGAACCCTGATAGATCAATCGCTCGTTTGAAAACTCGCATTGTTGCCAAGGGCTATGCTCAAACATATGGAGTAGATTATTCTAACACCTTCTCTCCTGTTGCTAAATTATCATCTGTCAGGTTATTTATCTCTATGGCTGCTGTCCAGAACTGGCCCCTACACCAGTTGGATACCAAGAATGCTTTTTTGCATGGAGATCTTAAGGAAGAGGTATATATGGAGCAACCTCCTAGATTTGTTGCTCAAGGGGAGCATGGGAAAGTTTGTCATCTTCAGAAATCTCTTTATGGCTTGAAACAGAGTCCTCGAGCTTGGTTTGGTAAATTTAGTCAAGCAATTGAAGCTTTTGGGTTGAGGAAAAGTAAGTCTGATCATTCTGTCTTCCATCGACAATATGATAGTGGCATCATTTTGTTAGTAGTGTATGTAGATGATATTGTCATTACTAGAAGTGACACTTCAAGGATCTCATCTCTTAAATCATTTCTACACACTCAGTTTCAGACAAAAGATTTAGGGGCATTAAAATATTTTTTGGGAGTTGAAGTTGTGGGAAGTAAGCGAGGTATCTTCTTGTCTCAAAGAAAGTATGTGCTTGATTTACTAGTTGAAACAGGGAAGATGGGAGCCAAACCAAGCACTACTCCGATGGCTCCAAATTTATAGCTTTCTAAGGAAGGAGAGTTGTTTGAAGATCTTGAGAGATATAGAAGATTGGTTGGGAAATTGAATTATCTCACAGTAATACGTGCAGATATTGCATACTCGTCAGTGTTGTGAGTCAATTTATGTCTTCTCCAACAGTTGAACATTGGGGCAGCCTTAGAGTAAATTCTATGTTACTAGAAAGGAGCACCTGGACGTGGAATTGTATACAAGAACCATGGACATACTCGTATTGAGTGTTATTCAGATGCAGATTGGGCAGGATCTAAGATTGATAGATGATCAACTTCAAGATATTGTGTCTTTGTTGGTGGGAATCTGGTCTCATGGAGGAGTAAGAAGCAGAATGTGGTTTCAAGATCAAGTGCAAAATCAGAATATAGAGCTATGGCACAATCTTCTTGTGAAATTATGTACTTAAGTCAACTTTTAACTGAGGTTGGTCTTAAACCTTATGTGCCGGCAAAGTTATGGTGTGACAATCAGGCCACCTTCCATATTGCTTCTAATCCTGTTTTTCATAAACGGACTAAACACATAGAGATTGATTGTCACTTTGTTCGAGAAAAGATACAACCAGGATTGATCTCCACAGAGTATGTGAAGACAGGAGAGCAGTTAGGAGATATCTTTACAAAAGCTCTAAATGGGAATCGAGTTGATTATCTTTGTAACAAGCTGAGCATGATTAACATCTATGCTCCAGCTTGAGGGGGAGTGTTATGATTTTGTAAATATGTTAGGAATCTGTAATTAGCTAGCTGTAGATATCCTAATCTCAGGCAGAATATTAGGGGCTTAATCTTAGTAATAACTAGTGCAATCTTTCCTAATTTAGGATCTTTGTACAACTATTTATACTCTTATCTTTTCATCAATAATACACACAAAATTACAAAGCTTTTCTGTAACAGTACGGAAGAGAACCACAGTTAAGTTGAGATGTCAATTTGAGAGATTCATAATATTGGATGTGAAATCAAGTTCTTTGCAAAGTTTAGATAGCAATGTGAATTTTGCCAATAATTTTCTTAGTCAGGTTAGGGAAAGCAATTTGCCCTGCCACATCTTCCACACACAAGACTATAACTAAAGTCCCTTTCTCCTCAAAACCAATGCTTAGGATGACTAGTAGACAGGCATACATTAATCATGTAAGACTTCTAATACACCATGTAACATCACAACCTTTTCTTTCCAATAATTAGGTGTTGAAGGCCATGGCACTAGCACAGAATGGAAAATAAAGGAACAGTTAAACAGAAGCAACACAAAAAATCTTATTGCAGACTTATCTAGTTAACTGCTGCGAAATACGATTACCCTCAAAAAACAGAATACTCGAGAAAAAGTAAGCATTTGTATAAAAGCAGCTGTTTTGCAATTAAAAGCTTGTGCATTTTGCTCAATCCACAATGTGCACAGAAGGAAAATGAATAATGCTACTAATTTCTTTCCTTATCAACCAGGAATACTTTGACAAGCATAATTCCAAAAGGAGATAACATGTCAGGAAAACGTAGTCAGAAAAATGTATCAAGGGTAAAAACAACTAACCCAGCATGGTAAGCCGATGAAGAGCAGTAATTGTAGTTGTTATGTGTTTCTTTGCAAAATCTAGCTTCTTAATATCACGACATATTTCCTGAACCATCGTTTCACTTTGCTCGGCCTTGGTCTTAATTTCACGAATTTTGTACATGAGTTCCTGATATAAGGAAAAGAAATTTACATCCTCAAGAAACCAATGCCCAGAAAATGAGGTCATTAGCTGTACCAAGTGAAAGTGTGTGATGCTTTATGAAAACCAAACCCAGCCCCAGCAATGAAGAAAGTTTAGACAACAAACCTCAACAGCATGTGTGGCCGCAGCAAGATCCTCTCTGGCTTTGCTTCCTGAATTACTCTGTAGTACAGCGGTTTAGCAATTACATGTGATTGGAAATGTTATGATCAAGAAGCAAACTATTTGAGAGTTGATAAAGATAAAAGCAAATGACGCATTTAATATGCTTCAAACTGAATGCAAGAAGAGATCTAGTTCAGTGATATTCCTCCTCAAAGCACAGATTATGGAAGCTAGGGGACAAAGGGATCCACTATGAAATTGCAGATACAAATGAAGAAGACTGTAGCTTCAGCATGAGTAGAAGTAATCCGGTATTCCTTGAGAAAAATTAAACCTACTAATCACAAAAAAGCACCCAAGTGCAAAACAGTTTTTTACCTACTAATAAGGAAAAAGCACCAAATTATAATTAGATTTCTTTAACATTTTTTCCTTCTAAGTGATCCATACCAGTAATTCATCTGTCCACTTAGGCCACCACCCAAAAAGGAAATAGCCAGTTTGGTAGCAAGAAAATCTACACTATCATTGATCCTATTTGCACTTAGATTCCTCCTGGTACAAGTCCTAAAAAAGACATTCAAGAACCCGAATATTGAAGACTTTTATGAAGTATTATTCTCTTATGCTGTAAGATTTAAATGTTGGAGAATAAGACTTTTTTATTTTTATCTTCCTTTTATTTTCACACCTGGATTTCGGACTAAAGTGCATCTGATTCAAAGAAATAACTCTGTGTTACTCCAATGAATTTTCTTTAGTAGCCAAAGTTTGTAAGTTTTTGACAAGTACACAACCAAAAGAAAAAAAAACCAAATGACATAAATAATGCTCAACTAATCAATGCAATTAGAAACTTGATATCTCAAGCTTTAACGGCAAACCAAGCAAAGACTCTGAGCTGTCAACTAAATTACTACGACTTTGGAAGGCAGGAGACCATCTTTCGAACTCAATTTTTATTAATGAATGTCAACGGCGCGCCTATGAATTATGAAAGATTAGGCAACTAGTCTTTAGGCAAACACTACTTCAAGGGTTTAGGGAATTCAAGGGCTGTGCAAAAGCTTCAGTTGGCAAGACTCTATTCTGTATCTAATTGCATTTGCACATCAAGCAAACTACAAATACAAGGCCACAAGATGAGAGACCACAACCAGATGTATCTAGAGAATTTTTTCTCTAATCAACCAGCTAAAGTAGACAAAACCAAAGCTTTTCAATCAAGAAAACATAAAGAAGCAGCAATATAAAAATCCCATAAAAATAACAAATTCAATTTTCAATTCTGTGAAATAAACAAATTAAAGGCAAAACCACTACACTCTCCCCACCTGGAAGTCTCATAAGGCACTATGAAGATAGAGCAACAAAAGTTGAGAGCATGAAAAGCATTCTCATATTTTTTCCAATTTAGAAGATTTGAAAATAATAGCAAATATGAAAAAGGACCTAAAATTGACATTTGAACCAAGAAAGAAGATGTAACAGGAAACAAACCAACCTGTTGACGAACGGCTGCTAAAATTTCAGCATCTACACGGCGAATCTCACCATGTACTTTCTGCATAAGTGGCTCAACGCCTGATAAAGAGGCCTCTGCATAATAACAAGCATTCGCAGAATAAAATTTTAAGGAAAAGTAAGTATTTGATGTCAGCTGAACAAAATCATAAACCTCAACGCATATATCAAAATTTTAAAACGTAGTTTACCTTGTTTGGGGAAGTTGTAATAGCAGTGGTAGTAGTTGGATTTTGTTAGTAGTCATGTGCTTTGTTTTGCTACGTACTCCATCCGTCCCACTAAAATTGACCTACTTACTATCTTGGGTTGTCCCAAAAAATTTGACACTTTCCTTAAAAGGAAAGTTTTTACTATACAATTTATTATAAAATAATTAATATACCCCACATATATTATATTTATATATTTAGATTTGACATAAAGTATTGTGGGACCCACATATTTCTTATTTTTATTATATTATATTATTATTATATTCTAATTTTTACTTTTGCATAAAATATCATACCAAGTCAACCACTATCAATTTTAGTGGGACGGAGGGAGTAATATTCATTTTACAGTATGAATAACATTTTCCTCCCCCCACACCACCCCCCCACCCCACTCTAAACGCATACAAACCAATACCAAGAGAATCAATTTTTTTTCAAAACTAAACTCAATGCTTGCATGAAGAATCGTTTGCAAATGCACCAAGAACAAAACTTGATCAAATAATTCCTAATTCCAAGTTTTGCAAATTAAGCATGCTCCCCCCCTCTCATTTGGTGCCTTTTGTTAAAACTTTATCCTTAAACAGCCATTACAGTGTGTTGCGTCATAAGTAACTCCCACCACAAACCATGCTTGAATTCTAGAGGATGTTATATCTAGATCATTCAATGGAGAAAGCAGAATCCATTAGGGACATAGATGACAACAGAATCATTCAAGATTAGGCAAACAACATAAAAATTCCTCAATTTTCCTCCCCCCCCCCCCAAAAAAAGAAGAAATTCTCTATATTTATCTGGAAAAAAAATCATTAGTAGAATGGAAAGAATTAGGAGAAGAAGGTCCTGAACAGGAATGAAAAGTTGGAAGAAGAAAGGATTTTTGGGTTAGACGTACGGAATTGGCTAAGCATTTTATTTGAAAAAATATTGAATCAGAATGGATGGTTTTGTGTCTACTACCATTTATTCCTCTTGAGTTGAGACCCAATTATTCAGATAGGCGAGGGCAAGAGTTATTAACCAGAAAAATACTCTTACCAATCAGTTGACAACAAGTCGATCTAGCAACAAGAGAATTACTAATTTGTCAGGCAAAGATTAGTACAAGCAGCCATCTATATGCTTCTTGATAATGGAATTGGACGCCAATTAACAAAGAATGCTCATAATAAAGTTTACAAGCTATTCTTCCAGAAGCTAAGTTTTCCAGAGTTTAATAAACGATTTAAGCAAGATTTCGAAATGCAATTTGTAACATGTTCTTCTGTCTTGAAGCCAAGACTTTGAAGATCTTTGTCCTTTTTGTTATTCATCCATTCTAGGATAAAGCAGCCAAACATTTGAAAGATCAATAACTAGCTTGATGAATTGCCAACTGACTTATTTAAAAGAACGCTGCAACCTGTACAAATTGGTGGAAAAAGAGATCATAGCACTTAAGAATATTGCCAGCCCAATATAATATAAAGAGAGTCATCTTCCATATTTTATTCATATGAAAAGAACTTCGTTAACTTAAAAGTATTTGTAGTGCCAAGAGGGACACCAAGCACACTCATATTCACCTTCAAAGAGGTTAAATTATTAAATGTCCCAAGTTTGCCAAGATGGATTCAACTGAATAACTAACAATTTCCTGAACAAATATCAAGCAAATGATCACCTTCCCATCTACACTCACATTACCTCCAAAAACTAAGTCGTTCATTTCAACAATTAGTTCACTAATAGCAACCTCACTTTGGCTCATTATGGCATCTCACAGCAAACAAAAAAACAAGCAGTTTGTCAAAAGTTCAGCTTCCAGCTTGTTCCATGTTTGAATTACATAAGATGGTGTAAGACACTAACAATCATATATTCTGGATATACTCAATCAGCAAATAGTTGCCTAACATGAGAATACCATGATTTGCTTACATGACATAAGAACTGGATCAAAACTTAGGACAAAATGTTAAAACAGTTCCAAAGAGAATGCCAATGATATAATGATAATCCACCATCCTATGCAATTGCAATGTGCAATCTCTTTGCAGGAATCATGACTAAACAATCCCCATTGACGCAATTTGGATTTTACTTCAAGTCGGTTTGTAAAAGCTCAACCGCAGATTGAAAATGTACAATCACAATACAGTATCATTAGAAATACATTTTCTGCCATAAGTTTTCTCAGTTAGAATTCTATGCCAGGATCCAGTTTGCCAGCAACATAGGAGAAAAAATGCTATTGGTGTACTTTTAAGCAGTCACAGTTGTTGATCTAAATCTCCAACTTATTTCCAATTATATCCTTTACTTCCTTTTCCTCTGTTTCTAAGTCAATTATTTAACCAAAATACAAATGAATAAGAACGACAATTATACATCAACTACATCGAATTAGCGAGGTCCGATTAGAACACTTAAAATTGTCTAAAAATAGTTACGAATCAAATATCTAGCAAATTCAAATGATCATCATCCAAATCCAAACCGATATTATTACAAAAAAATCACAATAAATATATATGTAGAAAATCATACCTGTGGGGAACATTTGGTTGATGTAATCCAAAGCGCTCTGCTTGTCCATTAATTCCATGATTGCGAGTTGGCTGTCCAATTTGCAGAAGAATCTGAAGAATCACCAAGTAAATTAAACCATAGAGAACAAGAGAAATCGAGAAAAATGAAATTACAAATAGAGAATGCACCCCACCCCCGCCCCAAAAAGCTGAATTATTCACCGATTTGAATCTAAGACCTGAATCAAGAGCATGCAGAGTGAGTGTCGATGTTATATAACTGGTGCAAATGGTTTGGTATACATATTTTACTTTTGGATCCAAAAGTCATCAAAGAAGTCGACCCCTAGGCTTTTCCAATTTCCATATTTTCCATAAAATTCCTTATACTTTATGAGAATGTCCCACTTAGGTTTGGTTATTCTCGGAAGGACGAAAGAACTTTAAAAAAAAAACTGATTTTTTACTTGTAATATTTTATATTCCCGATTCTAACTAAATTGACCTATTTACTATTGTCGAATGTCTTAAAATAATTAATAATTTCCTCACAAGTACTATCATAAAATAATTAATATATTTCTTCATATATTATTTTTATATATTTAAATTTAATATAATTTTTTGTAAAATTCATATATTTCTTATTTTATTATATTATATTACAAATTTTATTTTTATATAAAATCTCGTATCAAGTCAAATCCTATCAATTTGATTGGGACGAAAGAAGTAATTATTCTATGTAGAACAAATCTAAATTTGTTGCCTATAGATTTTTTTTTTTTTTTTTGGTAAGATATTTTACATCCAATTCAATTAGTCTTTGCTTTTAGTTTGTGACATATTAGGGTTACAAATAATAAAAAATAGAATTGAGAGTGATTTCATTATGGGTTATTCAAGACTTTGAGTTTGCTTGGTTTGGGGATTTTGTTCATTATGTGCATTCTTTTATTTCGTGCTCTCTGTTTGTTTCCTTCTTACAAGTATTACAACGGCAATGTACCTAAGCGCAAGAATAGAGATGCCAATAGTACAATTTTTTTAATCTATTTTAATAAGTTATTGTTAGATTATATGATTAATGGAATTTTTTTATAAGATTTGATTTTTGTTATGTTAACCGTGGCGAATACTATTAAGTATATATATATATATATCGTATTTTTAATATTTAGTTAATTAATATTAATATACAATATCAGTACGATAATTCTGATAAATTTTAATCCGTAATAATAATAGTAAATGATAAACCATATTGTTACCATTCTTGCTCAAAAATTTTGCCTTTGGACAATTGCTATGCTCGGAGTGGAAATTTTTTGTTAGGAAAAAAAAAATAGAGTTTGTTTTGACGAAAAAATGGACTTAATGCAAATATATTTTATTTATGAAGTATTTATAATTTTATTATTTATTCAAAAAAATTACAAGTTTAAATATTATAAAATTGAAATTTAAAATGTTCTATAATCTCAATTCAAATACACCATTGTTGTTTCGTGTTATTTTTCTATTAAATAAAATTATATTCCTTCAGTATGATTTGCCAAAACTGCCTTTCCCCTATTCATATTCCCGTTAGACACTACACCTTCTTATTCATATGACAATTCATTACAAATTGCTCAATAGTATACTGGTAGATGGAGATTCGTATTAAATGATGGATTCTTAAAAATAAGACTCAAGTAGACTTGATAGGTATTACATATAAATCCAAAAATGTTCAAGGTATAACTTAAGGATTTATTATAATTTATTTTTATTAAATTAAAGATAATAACACTTTGGTATTACAAGTTATAAAAAAGGCGTCAGAAGCCTATTAATCGTTAATCTATAATCTTATTGACTAACGAAAATTACTTTTGTAATAAAATATCTATTTTGTCCATATTAATTATAAAATATCTAAAATAACCATTTAAATTTATTATAATTTACTCATATTTAAATTGTGGATTGTAACACTTTAATACTATAAGTTGTAAAAAATGTATTAGAGATATATTGACCGTTAATCAACGACGATATTGATTAACGGAAGTTATTTTTGTAATAAAATATTTATTTTATCCATACTAATTATAAAATATCTAAAAAAATCTTTTAGTTGAATGAACTCGACACATGAAATATTTGTTGATTTATAGTATATTTTATAATTTTTGTATTAAAGTATTATTATCAATTTAATAAGATAAAATGTAAAAACACATAAATTAAAGTTTCAGTCAATTTTTCGAAATTAGACATATTATATGCAACTTTATCAATACCTAAATACGATATACATTCAAACATAACAAACATAAAATAAAATAACGAATTAGACTAAAGAAATATGATAATTTTTTTGGTAGTTTTGCTTCCTTTTTTTTTAAGACTAGGGAAATATGATAATTTTTTAGTGATTTTATTTTTTTCCGAGGAAAATATTAGTGAAATATGATAATTTTATTGACGGCTTTGATTTTTTTGTGAGGAAATATGATAATTTTTTGGTGGCTTTGCTTTTTCTTTTTTCCTGGTGAGGAAAATATTGGTGAAATATGATTTTTTTTTTTTGCTTTTTTTTAAAGAAAAATATTGGTAATTTTGTGATTTTATTTTTAGGCATGTTATGTTTGAATTTGCATCGTATTTAGACCTTAACAAAGTTGCATCGTATGCCACCAAAATCCAGACCAAAATAATCCAAAATGTTAATGGCCAACCCAGTCAAGAAACAGAAACAGTTTCTGATTGTTTAAATACCTTTATATTTACCCTCACCCAACATTTTGTAGGAAATCCTCAACAATTAGCTGATAGAAGTTCTGAAATCCTCACTAACTTAACTTGCCCAAAATTACATGATTTTAGATGGTACAAAGACATGTTTTTGCAGAAAGTAATGTTAAGAATAGATTGTCATCATGCGTTCTGGAAAGAGAGATTGTATTTCATGCTTACCTCCTTTATCCGTAGAAAAAGTCAGGCAAAAACTTAATTTAGATTTTGAAAATACAATTCCTTATGACTATTTAGCATACGGTCAATTAATTAGTTACGTAAACCAAACAAGTGCAGACCTCTGCACCGATCTCAAACTTAAATCTCAAATGGAATCATATCACAAGAAATCTAAAAAGGAATTAGGAAACTTTTGCAAAATCTTTGGATACTCCCCAATAACTCCACCTTCTAAAAAGCTTAAACAAAAGTCCAAAACGAAAAGCTTTAGAAAAGATAGAAAAGAAAAAACTTTAAAACTTTTTAAAAGAAAAGCAAAGGATAAATCTACTAAAGATACAATTAAGTGCTATTTTTGTGGAAAACGAGAACATAAAGCAGATGAATGTAAGTTTAAAGCAAAAAAGAAGAAAAAGGTAAATCAACTATCTTTACCCAAAGATACTTTAGATCAAATCAACCAAATCCTTGATCAATATGATTCATCCCAATCATCTGATACTAGTGATAGTGAAATTGAGGAAGTATTTGAAATTCAAGAAAATTCTTCTAAAACTGATTCAAGTGAAAAATCCTCTTGTGATTGTATAGGCTTATGTACTTGTGCAATAGGAGAACTTTGCATGCTTAGTACTAAACCACGTGATCAAGTTAATGTAATCACTCGTGCAAATGAATAACTCTTTTTTGAACTCTTAGATCATATTCAAGATGAATCAGTTAAAAGAGAATATCTGTTAAAAGTCAAAGATTTAGTTCTTAATCCTAAAGTACAGGAAGAACCATATAATCTGAAAGAAGTATTTGATAAATTTAAAGGAAAACAGAAAGAACCTTCCATATCTTTACAGGAACTACATTCAGAAATTAAAGAATTAAAATAGAAAATTAAATGGTTAAAGGATCAGAACACCCAAAGAATTTCTGATATTAACTAAATCAATACAGATTTAGTTCAACTCAATTTCGAAAAACCATTAATCGATACTTCTAATCCTACCTCTTTATCAGATGTAGAAGCTGAACAAAATGAGAAAAATCCAGATTATATTTCAGCCATTTTTCAAATTACTTTTCAAAAATGGTACATCCATGTTCTTCTTAAAATAAGAGATTTCTCAATTCAGATAGTTGCTCTCCTTGATTCTGGCGCAGACCAGAACTGCATTTGTGAAGGACTTATTCCTACCAAATATTTAGAAAAAACGGGTTCTAAATTATATACTACAGCTGGAGAACAGCTAAAAATTAAATATAAACTTTCTAATGCTCATATATGCAATAAGCAGTTTTGTTTTGTAAATTCTTTCTTAATCATTAAGGATTTAAGTCAAGATGTAATTTTAGGAACTCCATTCCTAACCCAAATCTACCATTTTTTTGTAGACCAACATGGTGTCCATACGGATATTGGATCCGTAAGAGTTACCTTTTCCTTTCTACAAAGTCCACAAACCAAAAATATCAATCTTTTGAAAAAGAAGATTCTCTGTCGCGAAAATCAAATAAATTTTTTAAAGGAAGATGTGAAATATACATGAATTCAACAACAACTTCAGCTAAAAGACATTCAGGATAAGATAGAATCTATCCGAAAAGATTTCGAGCATCAAATTTGTTCTGACGTCCGCACTGCTTTTTGGGAAAGAAAAAAGCATATCATCAGTCTCCCCTATATTGATAATTTTGATGAATCTATGATATCTACAAAAGTTAGGCCAATACAGATGAATCAAGAATTGGTTGAATATTGCAAACAAGAAATTCAAGCTTTATTACAAAAAGCCTTAATCAGAGAATCTAGATCACCTTGGTCTTGTGTAGCCTTTTATGTTAACAATAATGCCGAAAAAGAATGAGGTGTCCCTCGATTAGTCATTAATTACATAAGCCATTAAATAAAGCTTTAAAATAGATAAGATATCCAATTCCAAATAAACGTGATTTGTTGAAAAGAACATATAAAGCAGTTCTTTATAGTAAATTTGATATGAAATCAGGATTTTGGAAAATTCAGATTAAAGAAGAAGATCGATATAAAACAGCCTTTAATGTTCCTTTTGGTCAATATGAATGGAATGTCATACCATTTGGTTTAAAGAATGCCCCTAGTGAATTCCAAAAAGTTATGAACGATATCTTTAATTCATT
The DNA here is from genome assembly GCA_026120185.1 of Voacanga thouarsii. Classification (NCBI taxonomy): domain Eukaryota; kingdom Viridiplantae; phylum Streptophyta; class Magnoliopsida; order Gentianales; family Apocynaceae; genus Voacanga; species Voacanga thouarsii. The sequence goes on along the minus strand of JANUWF010001050.1, from coordinate 37,560 downwards.
ATACATCATTTAACATTGTTTATATTGATGATGTCTTAATCTTTAGTGAATCATTTGATCAACATTTAAAACATTTACGTCTTTTTCGTGAAATTATTGCAAAAAATGGACTGGTAGTGAGTGCATCCAAACTAAAACTTTGCCAAACCCAAATCCATCTCCTAGGTCATGATTTAACCCAAGGAACCTATAAACCAATCTGTAGAGCAATAGAAGTTGCAGACAGATTTCCTGATGAAATAAAGGACAAAACCCAACTTCAAATAATGGTTGTAATAGCCATAGACATTTCTTGAATGACATTTAAAATGCTATGCTCAGACATACCATCTATATTTCATTCACTGATTTCTTCACCGGAAAAGGCGGCACGGGTATCAAGATGGCATTCTTCAAATTGAACATCTGGAAAGGATTGTCGAGGATAGTAATTTCGAGTGTAGGGATTCTCGAATATGGGATTTTTATTTTTAAAAGTAAGCTTATTAAGCTGTTCAGGAGAATGATCAATATCTATTAGAGAGATTAGTTGATTTAAAGTTTGAAGATGTGATTTAGAGTGGATTCGGGATTGTCTTATGTTTTTAATTTATTTAATTTTTCATTAACTTGTTTAATAAAGTCTAAATCGTCTAAATTCATTGTTCCTTTATCGAGTTTTATATTTTTTGGTTCATATAAAATAGGTTTAAATACTGGATTAAGATCTATTGATTGTTTTGGATTAAATTGTTTTAATTGTGGGATTTCCCGTACAGATGATTTACTATCTAGTTGTTCTACTTTACTAGCCATAGTAATTAACATTTGATTAGTGTAATTATTTTGTTGAATAACTTTATTTAAATCTTTATTTGTTACATCACCTTATTTATCTAAATTTTCAAGTTTAAAGGGAGAGGCTGTGACTACCTGATTTTCTACTGGAATCTTAATCTATTCTGTAGGAGGAAAAATTGATTCTTTAACTTCATTTCTAGTAGTATACCATTTTTTTGTAATGACATTCAATATATCTCGTTTTTTATATTTAATTAATTCATACCAATCAAAGAAATCTAAATGTTGTTTCATTTTGATTTGATCAGAATAGTATTGTTGTAAGAGTCTAGCTCTTTCAGATTAAAAAACAGTAGCAAAATACCATTTACACTTAAGCTTATTACATGGTCTATTCCATAATTGACGAAGATAATCTTTATTTAACACAAAATCATTTTCAGAAGTTAAAACCATTAAAGAAGAAGGCATAGAAGGCATATTCATTTCTGATTGAGTAGGACTTCCATATTTAACACTAACATTCTCTTCATAATTTACTTTAGGAATTTCTCCAGTAAAATCGACATTACTAAATCGTCTACTACTTTGAGTTCTTGGTAAAGTAAAAGAAGATGAAGATGAAGCTGAAAAGGATTTTCGTCTAAATTCTAATTCAAAATCTAAATTCTTTGTTTGAATGTTTAAGGTTAGAGTTTTTAGTATATGTGGATTTGTGAGATCTACTGTAAAGTTTGGATAATGGTTAAAATAAACTGGACCATTAGCTGTGTTTGATTCAAGGACTGCTAACAAACTATTTTGAAAATCAAGATGCCTGCTATCTCTTAAAAGAAGGCAGATTGGGACATTAATACCTAAACGGTATAGTGGTTTGATGGCTACTTGAACTAATCCTATGTGAAGATATCGATATTTATTCTTTCTATAGTGTTCTAAAGTTTCTGGATTTAGAAGCTGAATTGTACCATAGGGCTGATTTATGGAAACTATCTTCTCGGTGGTTTTAATTGTATAGTTTTAAACTAAATCGAACATTCATTTTTCATAAATCTTGTCAAACTTTTCTATGGGTAAATTCCAATTCATTAATCTAGATTCAACTTTATCTAATTGAGTACTAACTTCTAAATCATTAATTGATTCTATGTCGATATCCGATAGATTGGAGGCCATGTGGGTGTGAAGATTACTTTCTCTCTCTTTATCTATGCTAGAGTAGGTAATACAAATTCTATTGTTCCTTAGAGTTATGTCTCTAACCCTTGTTTCTTTGTTTCTTCTCAGGACACACCTGACACATTATGCTTATGGTTGAGAGCTACGGGACCATCCTCGGGTCGAGGCAAACACAACGCCATTCTTGGCTACTAACAGCCTAGTCTAATGGTTCTGGACTGACCAACGTATTAGTTGCTTTCACAGGTGACTATCAACCATCATAGTTTAAGAGTACTAGAAGAAACATACGAAAAGGTATAACACTTAAGAACAAGAGAAAACGGATTAAACTACATCATGCATGATTCAGAGAAAGAAAGTAAACAAACTTACTCGGACATGATTTTGCAAGTCATAGAAGGTTTATGATGAAGCAAAATGAACACTTGCCTCTGATACCAAATTGTGACCCAGGATATTTCAATGCCAAATCTTCTGATTTACTAAACACTTAGAAAGTTTACACAAGATGCTGCTGAATTACAAGATTTTGAAAACGATGGCAAATGCTTCAAATATCAAAAATATAGAGGGGTTTCACTCTCAGGGTTTTTTGCTTGCAAATGAGTCTGCATTTCTTGAATCAATTGCTGCCTTATATAGGCAGAAGTGGCAAAGCTTTCTCTGATTGCTTGCTGCATTATTGTTGTAGGCTCTATCTGAGTGGAGGAAGGAATCAGGTTGTCGGCCATTATGAAGAATTGTTCACAAAGTCGTTTTGAGTGGAGTGGTCCACCATTTTCTGTTGTCAACTGAATTATTTTGCAATAAAGTTAAGTGATGTCATAAAGCTATTTTGATTGCTGATAAAGTTGGAGCTGTCTTTTTTCTCTTTTTCTTTTTTAATGGAGTCTCGTCATTATGGACTTTGGCAGAGGTATGCTTGAGCAATACTGGAAGGATTGCCCATATCTCGCATTATCAAAAATACTAAAGTCTGGCTGTGATTCTGACTCACTTTCATCATCATCTGCTTAATGCAGTTGTTGCTGTAGAAGTTGTAGTTGAAGCTGCAGTTCTGCCTTGCTTATCTTCTTTCTTTTACTGGAGGATGACTGAATGTTGAGGTCTTTCTGCTCAAGTTTCGGGACTGGAGTCCATCCCTTAATCTTGATCTCCTTACAGAGATATTTCACATTATCGATGGAATCAATTTTATAATTCTATCCTAAGACATAACAAATCTTTTTCTCAACATAATATTTACATAACTAATTATTTAATGTTAAAGCCTGCATTTGGCTTTCTATTACAAACTGATTGAATTTCTGCAAATTTGAACTAGAAAGAGTGGATTTATTTCCACCAAATGTTTTCTACCAAGCATAAAACCATATGGGTATAGGGCTGATTGTTTTTTTTTTCATACTTGATGAACTAGGTATGGGTAAGATCTCGAAGGTACATAAAATTGTACCAAGCATCAATGTAGTCCATGAAATTGTAGGTAGGAGGTTTGAATGGGGTTTTAAACTGGATTGGTGTGTAAATGCCAGTGACTGGCCAAGTGTTTAAATCAAGGATTTTCATAATTCTGCATTTGGAGTAGGCAATACCTTTATCTGCTCGGTTGAGTTTACGTTCATGTTCGAATTCTATCGAACCAGTGGCATAAAGAATATGTTCATAATAGAGGTGGGTTTTTAGAGATTCTACTTTAAAGACATGGTTGGATTGACCGTAAGCTTCTGGATGAAGTTTGTTGACTAGTTCTCTTTCTGGATTTGCTACTAGTTCTCTGGGCAGAGCTAGTATTGGTATGACTGTTTTTTGTACGAATTCAAATTTTTCTTTGGTAGAGAGGGTAAGCTTTTCTGGTTTGGTTGGTGTTTTGGGAATAACGGCTTTCTTGAAGGAAGTTGGAGAAGGAATTGCATGGAAAGATTGGTCTGTTTTTTATGTTTCTGTATTCTTTTGGGAAGAGGTTGGATCAAAGAGATTCATAGTAAGCGGTGGTCTGCTTACTGAGTTAGTAGGGAGAGGAGGAAAGGAGTTTAGGACTGCAAATCGATTACCTGTGGGTGGACGAAGTCGAGGTCGCTGATCCATGTCTGATTTCTCCAACATAGCATGCTATTTATAGAGAGGTATGAATGAGCTCCTAAACTGAATCGGTACTCATCATAGTGTTGAATACTGTGTTAAAAGCTTACGTATGTCCTTGTAAAAATTCTCGGGTTAAGAAATCTGGTAAGAAATTATTCTCTCCTTTAATGAATTCAATGTCAAAATCAAAGTTGGATAGAAGGGCTTGCCATCTGGCAAATAGTCTGTTTTGCCACAGAGATAGTTGCTTTTTATCGAGAAAGATTTGCAGGAATGTATGCTTCTTGGGCTTACCCACTCGCTCAGGTATAAATTGAAGGGTGCATTAAAGAGTTACCTACTTGTTTATCAGCAAAATGAGAGAATTTCTATTTTTTCTACTTTCTAATACAAAGTTGTCATTGATTTTTGCAAGTTATAGTTGAGATATTCCCTTTATCTTTGTCCAAGCACATGTTTTTACAGTAATCATATATCCGATGATGGGCTATTATGGATCAGCTTGCAAAGTCTTTTGGTGCATATACTTTATGTTCTGTACATTGTTGTACATAAGTTTTTTGGGCATGATGCTGATTGTAATCACACCAAGTTTTTCGATGGCTGCAATTTTGCAATCTGCTTTTTACTCTATATTCAATCTATTGGCTAGATTCTTGATTCCTCGACCAGTATGCATTTTTCCCACTTAATTGAGCTATTCTAATGTGCTGGAATTTCTGTTATCATTTATTTTTGGTTTCATTAACACAAAATCATACTATGGGGGCAAACAATCGAATTAAAGTAAACAACAGTAGCAGCCTTTTTAAATTATTTTGGATATCATCATAGCCGATTACCTATAGTGGCTGTTGTTTTGATTCTATTTCCAATTGTTTTTGCCTCCATATTTGTGCATTGCATGGGGAAATTGAATTTCCAGAAGAGGTGAACTGTATAGTTTATTTACAATTTTTTTTGGGGGGGTCTAGTGATAGACAAACCAAAATTTTTTGTTCAAATACCTGCTCTAGAATTTCTAAAATAGTGTAACAAAAGAATGCCGCTAGAGTCGTTAGATTTGAGATAGATCATTTGTGTCACAAATTGCATTTGACATTTTGCAATTTAATGGTGTATATAATCATGTATAATATTTTTTTAAAAAAATTAAAGTTCAAGAAATTCAATTTTTTTTTAATACACAAGACGTTATTTTTTAACTATATTTTAATGAGTCGGTCTTGTTTATTGTTATCAAAGTGGATTGGCGCACATTAGGGTTAGGATAATCATGGATCCAAAGAGTTTGATATGTGCGGAATATATTTAACTTCAATTACCAAATATTTTTATGCTCCTTTTAATTTATAGATTCAAATGCAATTGAATATTCATTTTTTCAATTTTCAAGAGAATTTTTTTAATCATTTGAATAATCTTTTGAACATATATTCCAAAAGAAAAAAAAGGGAAAAAGAGCTTGTTTTGTCAAAAAGTAGGAGTGGACTCAACATACTACAATGAATTTGGCTTAATCAACTATACAAAATTGAAATGGACAAAACAATTCGTTTAGTTATTAGCCATTCTAAAATGGAGCTTCTTTTCCTAGGTTTATGCAAAGGTGTACATCGTTTGTATAGTATAATTAAATAAATATTATCCTACAAAGATGATAAGCACTAATACTATTACTAACCTTCTTTTTAAGTAACAAATTGAAATGATGTAATTAAAACACCTAAAGTAAATAAAAATCAGGTTAACTAAGAATTCTTTAATAAACAACAAATAAGGGAAGAACAATTGATATAAATCAAAACTTAAATATAGAATTCCCTAAACAATCAATGCTAAGTCAATTCAAGAATTAATGATTAATCTAATATCTTGAATTGGTAAGAATTCCTGAATTAAATTATATTCTCTCTTGAGTTATATAATTTCCTCTCATACGTTAATTTATTGAAGTCTCTTCTTAATCAAGACCTCCTAAGAATACATTAAACTCTATAAATTCTCTTGATTGGTTTGATCATAATCCAGGAAATTTCTATTGTCTTGTTTCTAAGATTGCATGCAACTTTTATTATATCTATTTATATAATTGATTTTTTAATACTATATATGAAATCCAGAATCAAATCATTCATAAGTGATATATTCGTTTAATTAATTTCTGAATACTATATATAAAATCAATAATTGATGAATTCTCCCTTATAACTGCCTTTATTTTCCCTTCATTCAGTGTTAAGGTTTTCTTCTTAATTAGAAACTAGACATCTTGATATCCTTGAAATCATTTTTTATAAGTGAATTTTGTAAAAAATTATTAATTATGTGAGGTCAAGTGGGATTCAAAGAGAGAATATAATGTGTTGTGAGTAGGTAATAATTTTCAAAAAATAAAAATATTTTAAAATATATAATATATTTAAATTAAAATAAAATTTTAATTTAGAACGAGATTGAGGTGTTGCAATCTAATTTAAGGCCTAAGTTTTGAAACTAATTATAAGTCAGACATTGTTATAAAATTTGGGTAGTGTTAGAATAAAATCTACACATTACACACTAAGAAAACTCTAACTATTCTTTGCACAAGAATTTCTTCAAACTTCTCTCTTTCTTTTATCTCACAATTTTCTCTCACAATTCTTTCACAAAATGATGGTACATTTCAAGCTTAGCGAATAGCTCTATTTATAGAGCTCTTATTTAGTAGAATACAACATCTTCCACTAATATATATTAGTGGTGTCTCCACTAAATGGTGAACATCCATATAATTCATAATTAGTGGAGCTTCCACTAATTCAATATATTTACAACACTCCCCCTTGGATGTCCATTACATAAAGAATATGCCTCATTAAAACCTTACTAGATAAAAACTCAGTGGAAAAAAAAATCTAGTGAAGGAAAAATAGTACACTATTCTATATGTCTGTTTATTCTTCCCCCTGATGAGATTATTCCTTTAAAGCTTTTAATCGACGCATACCGATTTTATATCTCAACTTCTCAAATGTTGCAGTCGGTAAAGTCTTCGTGAAAATATCTACGAGGTTGTCACATGACCGAATTTGTAGCACATCAATTTCACCTTTCTTCTGGAGTTCACGAGTAAAGAAGAATTTTGGTGAAATATGTTTTGTTCGATCTCCTTTAGTATATCCTCCTCGTAATTGAGCTATACAAGCTGCATTGTCTAAGAAATCTGTATTAGAAAAACTACCGTTTTTTTCTACTGGCCTATATTTTACAAAAATACGTACAATTGAAATTCATCATCTAGTAAACCAGAAGTTTACTGATCCTACTACTTTTAGTATTTGGCATGATCGGTTGGGTCATCCCGGATCTACCATGACCGGTTGCTTTTGATGCATATTGCATGCCAATTGGGATTAATGTTAAACATCCTGTAGCTCATGTTCATACACAAAATGGTCTTGCTGAATCTTTTATTAAAAGATTACAATTAATTACTAGACCATTATTAATGAAAACAAATCTCCCAACATCTGCTTGGGGACATGCTATTTTACATGCTGCAGCACTTGTACGTATAAGGCCAACTAGTTATCATAAATTCTCTCATTTGCAATTGGCTTTTGGTTCAGAATCAAATATTGCTCATTTAAGAATTTTTGGGTGTGCTGTATATGTTCCAATTGCACCAAACCAACGTACAAAGATGGGTCCTCAAAGAAGAAAGGGGATATACGTTAGATATGATTCTCCCTCTATTATCAAGTATGTTGAACCTCTGACATGAGATATATTTACAGCAAGATTTGCTGATTGTCATTTTGATGAATCATTATTCCCTAAATTAGGGGAGAAATTATAAACAGCATAAGAAATATTTTGCTTGGACAACATCATTAAATTATCTTGATCCGCGCACAAACGCATGTGAACTTGAAGTTCAAAAGATAAATCATTTGCAAAGTATTGCAAATCAAATGCCAGACGCTTTTGTTGACTCCAGAAGAGTTACAAAATCGCATATTCCAACTATAAATACTCCTATTCGAATTGAAGTTCCAGCAGAACAAAATATTATACCTATAGCTGCTGAGTCAAAAGCACGCCAGAAGCGTGGCCGACCTCTTAGTTCTAAAGATAAAAATCCTCAAAAGAAAAGAGGATTAAATGATCCAGATGATCATATTGAAGAAAATAATGATAAAGACCAAGAGAAAATTGATGACAAAAAATCAGAAGTTGATGAACGTAACACTAAAATTTCTATCAATTATACCACTTTCGGTAGAAGTTGGAATCGGATAGAAATAATTATTGATAATATGTTTGCATACAATATATCTCTTAATGTTATACAGGATAATGATGATCCTGAATCAATATCAGTTGATGAATGTCGGCATAGAAAAGATTGGCTACAATAGAAAGATGCGATTCAATTGGAGTTAAATGCACTGACAAAACGTGAAGTCTTCGGACCTGCAGTCCGAACACCGGAAGGTGTAAAACCTGTTGGCTACAAATGGATATTTGTGCAAAAGCGTAATGAAAATAATGAAATCGTACGATATAAAGCACGGTTAGTAGCCTAAGATTTTTCACAACGACCAGATATTGATTATGATGAAACTTATTCTCTTGTTGTTGATGCTATTACACTCCGATATCTTATCAGTTTGGCAGTACATGAAAAGATAGATATGCGCCTATTAGATGTTGTCACTGCTTACTTGTATTGAAATTTAGAAAATGATATTTACATGAAAATCCCTGAAGGATTTCGCATGCCCGAAGCATATAAACATTATCCTCGTGAAAATTACTCCATCAAGTTGCAAAAATCATTATATGGCCTGAAGCAATCTGAGCGCATGTGATTCAATCGTCTTAGTAAATATTTATTGAAAGCGGGATTTAAAAATGATCAGTTATGTCCATGTGTTTTTATTAAGAAATCTGATTCTAAATTTGTAATATTAGCTATATATGTTGATGATATTAATCTTATTGGAACTCCTGAAGAACTCCAAGAAACAATTGATTATTTAAAAAGAGAATTCAAAATCAAGGATTTTGGTAAAACCAAATTTTGTCTTGGTTTACAAATTGAACATTTAGAAAGTGGACTATTTATTCATCAATTAACATATACAGTAAAAGTTTTAAAAAGATTTTACATGGATAAAGCACTTCCATTAAGTATTCCAATGATCGTCCAGTTATTAGATGTGAATAAAGATCCTTTCCGACCTCAACAAGATGATGAAGAACTCCTTGGTCCTGAAGTACCATTTCTTAGTGCAATTGGTGCATTGATGTATCTTGCTAATAATACACAACATGATATTGCCTTTGCTGTCAATTTATTAGTAAGATTTAGTTCTTCACCAACACGACGACATTGGAATGGAATTAAACAAGTCCTTCAATATCTCCAAGGTACGATTGATTTCAGATTATTTTATTCAAATAAAACCAGCCCAATATTGATAGGTTATGCAGATGCTAGTTATTTATCTGATCCACATAAAACACGTTCTCAAACTAGCTATCTATTTACATGTGAAAATACTGCTATATCATGGCGTTCTACAAAACAAGCTATAGCAGCTACTTCTTCAAATCATGCTAAAATTATAGTCATTCATGAAGTAAGTCGAGAATGTGTATGGTTAAGATCAGTGATTCATTATATCCGAGACAGTTGTGGATTATCATCTATCAGAGATATTCCAACTCCTCTAATATAAAGATACTCAATACCATTTTCCTCATTTGTTTCAATATGATACTCATTTCTGTGGATATCTTTAAAGCTCAATAAATTTCTTTTAAATTTTGAGGACAATAGTACCTTATCAATAGTAATTGTTGTTCCTTCAAGCAACAATATACTAGCTCTTTCGGAGCCTTCAATCACATTTGTACTACCGTCTATAGTATAAATATTTATTTCTCCCATTTTAAGATAAGAAAAATATTTCTCATTTTTTAGTATGGTGTGTGTAGTTCCACTATCAATAATACATACATCATCATTAACTATAGCCATCTGAACAAAAATATATATGCAAACGTAAATATTATTAGAATATAATGAAAAGTAAAAAATATCAGGGTGATGCATTAGTTCTTCTGGACACTGCCATCACCAATTAAATGGTCTATCCTACCGTCTGGGTGTTCAAATTGCTATTGTACCCCTTGTTTTTATTTTAAAACACATACACATTCTTTTTACTGCGGTAGTATAAACTATTGAAAGTCTTTTTTGTTTAGTTACATTTGACATGGATTAGTGGGATTTTGACATAAATTCAAGGACGATGTCATAAAATATTGGTTGAAGCGGATATCAAAAACTGGTTTCGAGAAACTGCATTTCACTTACATTTTAAAAAATGTTTTTGGATTTGATTGCGTGTTAAGTATATTGGGCGTCTATATAAGCATGATTGGATAACCATTCGGTGTTTTGTGGCGATGGTTTACCATCAGAAGCCCACGTATGATGCACAATTTCATGAAAACATTAAGGAAATTGAATATGTTAATGTATTTTTTTTTTAAGTGTACAATACCATAAAGGAATTTTGCTATGCATTTGACTTAGATTATTTTAAATTTTACGGAATTTGATGGTGTGCTAAGTATATTGGGCGTCAATATAAACATGATTGGGCAACCATTTGGTGTTTTGTGACGATGGTTTACTATCAAAAGCCCACATATGATGCACAATTTCATGAAAAATTAACAAAATTAAATATGTAAATTTGCCCAATCTTGTTATGAATGGGCTTGCAGATGGTGCTTTTTCTGCAACTGGTTTACAAATATAGATAAGGAGTTTTGTTTTACATAAGATAAGCAGAATTTATTTTATCATTCTGCTGTTTTTTTAAACATAGTCATACATAGTGCGCAATCTTTTTTGTTTAGTTACTTTTGACATAGATCACTGGGATTTTGACATGAATAGGTCCAATGTTCTTTTGACATGGATTAGTGGGATTTTGACATAAATTCAAGGACGATGTCATAAAATATTGGTTGAAGCGGATATCAAAAACTGGGTTTCGAGAAACTGCATTTCACTTACATTTTAAAAAATGTTTCCGGATTTGATTGCGTGCTAAGTATATTGGGCGTCTATATAAGCATGATTGGGCAACCATTCGGTGTTTTGCGATGATGGTTTACCATTAAAAGCCCACGTATGATGCACAATTTCATGAAAACATTAACAAAATTGAATATGTAAATGTGCCCAATCTTGTTATGAATAGACTTGCAGATGGTGCTTTTTCTACAGCTGGTTTACAAATATAGATAAGGAGTTTTGTTTTACAATAAGATAAGCAGAATTTATTTTATCATTCTGCTGTTTTTTTTAACATAGTCATACATAGTGCGCAATCTTTTTTGTTTAGTTACTTTTGACATAGATCACTGGGATTTTGACATAGATTAGTGGGATTTTTACATAAATTCAGGGATGATGTGATAAAATATTGGTTGAAGCTGGTATGAAAAACTGGGTTTGGAGAAACTGCATTTGACATACATTTTTAAAAATTTTTCCGGATTTGATTATGTGATAAGTGAGGGAGACGAAAACAGAGAGCATGCACTGGTAGCGTAAAAAATTAAATAGAGAAAAATAAAACCAAGCCTTAAAGGCTATACGGAAGTGTGAAGATCATACCTTTGCGCTCCTTAACCCTTCTAGGTTGAGTAAGAGCGGATTGAACGACTGGAATCGCCTCGCTTTGCCCACTTGAAGAAGCTTCCGGTTGAATACCCGCTAGCCTTCTACTCCGCCTTGTTTGCATGAACGCCTAGCTTTCCAACTCTCGGGATATTCCTCAGCCTAACCTCTAATCGGTGAATACAACAGAGCAGAAGAATGGTCTCAAATCTCCTTGGTTCACTTGCTATTGGTTAGCAAAGCTCCAAGGAGAAACCAAGAAGAGGGAGGCGTGAGAGAGGGAGCTTACGTGAGGCTCTCCAGAGAGACGTGAGTCTTCTGTTGGGTAGGAAAAACTAGGGTTTTTCTTTTTCCAAAGAGTTGTTTATTAGTTAGCCAAAATTAGGTCTCTCATTATCTGATAAACCTATTCTCGGGATTTCAAAACACCCGGATGTTATCCTGAGAATCAGTTTGGCCTAACCCTAAACTCCTCTTAATCGTATACTGGAAAAACCCTAAGGTCCAAGCTATTGGGCCAGAAAAATATTTATTATTTTCCTTGGACCCAAAAGGCCCAAAATAATAAACATTAATTATTTATTTCCTGGGCTTACATAAATAACCCAATAAATAATTAATGAGCCCAAATGAACTAAAATAATTAATCTTTAATTATTTATTTCTTGGGCCTATATAAATAACCCAATAAATAATTAAATATTAATTATTTCCCCTAGGTTAAGCCCAGGTTAATTTCCTAAGTATTCATACTGGACCTAGGCCCTGAATAATTAATTAACCAAATAAACTAGATAATTAATTTTCTCTCAACTTCTATTTTATTTATTTATTTATTTTATTCCAATCCAATAATAAATTAGACTTCCTAAATAAAATAAAATAAAATCCTCTTCAACTGAGACCAATTCCTCAACCCAAAAGTAGTTAGGACTTACGGGCTATTCCGAGGACCAAAAGACACATCGCCTTGGTCGCTAAAATGACCAAAATACCCCTGCTATATGAATAGCTGTATTTTACATTTTAAATATTTCCTAATATCACCATAAGGAAATATTGACCCCAAGGACAATGCTGCATTAGCAAAGCCTCCGACCTACAGGTGAAATGACTAAAATACCCCTCTACACATCGCCGTACATTTAGAGAGGAAGAAGTGTACTAACACCCCTCTAAATGACATCTACCATCCTTAGGCTTCTAGTCCAATGATCCATGACTTCCTGGAGTGTTTCCGCTTTCCAAGGGAGCTACCCTAAAGCAAACATCCAAGTCATGTTTCCCGGGGCTCGGACATTTTAGACCATTCGGACAACCACAAGGGCGATATAGTGCAGAAACTATCTTGTATAAGTTCTGTCTTAACTAACTAGTCACACATACCCAACATGCAAGTATATTGGCCCTACGATAGAACCTCAACTATAGCAAATCAAAGTATATGCTCCCAGCTTCGCCAGACCACCAACTCATACTCAAGTCGTAGAGTACTAGTCCACGCTGTAGCGGTAGTAGTCTAGGTTTCTACCATATAGTACTTTGAGAAACCACTACTACGAGTCCTGTTCTACGTATTCGAAATACGCTTATGTCATGAAGTGAGTGGACTACCCACTGGCTAAAGGTAAGCCATTCCCCATTTGGAATTCATAACATAATAACCTAAACATGATGAGATTCTCAGTCTCATCAATAGGTTAAGAACAAAAGTTTATGTGTTAAATAACCCGTGATCTATACCTTACTGTGAAAGAGCACCATTCACATGGATCACTTATTTAAACACAATGGGTCTGTTTCAAACGAAAATCGTGCACAAACAAAAAGTAAATTCACAAACAATTTCTGAAAATAAATTCTTTTATTAAAATATTCGATTTTACATCAGAAACCTAGTCTAAGAGGGCATACAATCCAACAATAAGTATATTGTGCATCAATATAAGCATGATTGGGCAACCATTCGGTGTTTTGCGATGATTGTTTACCATTAGAAGCCCATGTATGATGCACAATTTCATGAAAATATTAAGAGAATTGAATATGTAAATTTATTTTTTATTGAAGTACAAATCAATAGAATTGAATATGTAAATGTAATTTTTTTTTTAGTGTACGAGATCCTAAATGAATGAAACCATATGTATTAGTAAAGCTTGGCTTTTTCTTTCTATGGAATGCTTTGATGCGATTTGAATTTTTATGTTTTTGGTTATCTTCATTTTCTAGAGATTTAATTTTTGTGCATATTTTCGTTTCTATTGTATTGCCATTCAAGTTACATTGAAGGGTGATTCCATTGTTGTTGTTGTTGTTGTTGTTATGGTCGGTAGTTTTTTACCTAGGAGCGTGATTTTGATGATGAATGTGAATTTTAAGCTTGGGATGTGATCAGAAGTAATAAATAATAAATCTTGCTTAAATTCAAGGATGATGTTATAAAATATTGGTTGAAGTTAATATCAAAACTTGGTTTGGAGAAACTGCATTTGATTTACATTTTAAAAAATTTTTCTGGATTTGACTCTGTGCTAAGTATATTGTGTTGGGGATATGCTCTAGAGTCAATTTGTACTTATACTATTATCATTATGTTTTATATAATAATATGAGGCTTTCCTTTCCATAAATAGTGAGTTTTGTTTTGTTGGTCATCAAGTACGTGACTTGATAGTAAAACCCTACAATGAATACAATGACTATTCTAAAACTGTCCCTGATCGATTATTATTATTAGAATAATAATAAATTAAAATTAGTATGTTTGTGACTTGATGGCTATGTTTTACTGGCCATGATATTTGTGATATCGAGTTAAGATATAAATAAATGTTAGAGAACATTGTATTGGACATGACCCACTGTGAGAGTACTTCATGAAATATGTCATAAGTACTTTCTAGCCATAATAATATTGAAAGTCCTTCGACCTATATTCATCATAGTTTCCTACTTGATAAATTCTATATTTTGACATTGTCTAAAGTTGTCTTTAACCAGATAATAAATTAGACCACTTGTTGGATATAGAATAAATCAAGGAGAGGAATATGATTGATTGTGAATGAATTTGTCCCTCTCGAGTTATGAGAGAGATATCCATGGGCCCCTTGATAAGTTAGACTGTTAAAAATGCATGGTCGTGCTCAAATATATCAATCTAAGATATTGATATCATTTGTTTGAACAGTCTACTATGAAATCAAGAAATAATTGATTAAGCTTAATAAGGATGACATACTCAGTGCCTTATGCTTAATCAGGATATCGTGTGACAAAAGGACTAAATATAAAATTATGGTTTGGTTCAAAGAGATCACCGATCTTCATTTAACCTGGATAGTTATAATGTTTTGCTAGAAACCGCTTATAACTTGTGGGCTATTTAAATATGATTTAGGCACACTGCCAGTGTTAAATGAACCTATAGGGTCACACAATAAGCGAACTTGTTAGGTTATTTTTACGGTAATCGAGTTCGATGAATCGGAAATATGTCTAAGTTAATCGTACTTAGAAAATTTACCGAGATACAATGAATCCGGAAATATGTCCACATTCGATGTATCCGGATGATGTCCAGATTATAAGAATTCGACTCGGTAAATTAATTAGTTAAATTACCCAGATAATGGCAGAATCTTATCATATCAGTTTAAATTTAATTTGAATTTAAATTAGAATATGATAAGATATTATTAGAGTTGGACTCTAAGAGGTTCGAGGGTTTTTAAGAAAACCCTAGCCGTCTTTTCAATAGTCCAATTTTTCGATTGAGAACATTCGTGCCATTCTCTACCAGAAAAGAAAAAAAAAAATCCTCTCAAACCCTAGGCGCTAGCACTCTCCGGGTATCGAGTGAGTTCGCGGTGTGTATCCGATAGAGGACGTTCGCATACTGCAGCGTCTGGTGATTGTTCGGGTCGAACGTACAACAGCGCAACCAGAATCGAAGGATTTCGATTACAGCAACAGAGGTAATTCTTAAACCTTAGATCATCTTAATCGTTTACTTGGGTCATCGGGAGGGATTCGTGGATGTTTTCCACATTTAGGAGTCCACGAATTCTAACATATTGGGCGTCAATATAAGCATGATTGGGCAACCATTCGGTATTTTGCGACGATGGTTTACCATCAAAAGCCCACGTATGGTGCACAATTTCATGAAAACATTAAAAGAATTGAATATGTAAACGTATTTTTTATTGAAGTGTACAAAACCATAAAGAAATTTTGCTGTGCATTTCGTTTAGATTTTTAAAAATTTTACGAAATGTGATGTTGTGCTAAGTATATTGGGCGTCAATATAAACATGATTGGGCAACCATTCGGTGTTTTACGACGATGGTTTACCATCAAAAGCCCACGTATGATGCACATTTTCATGAAAACATTAAGGGAATTGAACATGTAAATGTGTCCAATCTTCTTTTGTTTTGGCAGAATTTATTTGTTTTTGAGGTATGGGTATGTTGTTTTGTTTGATTTATTCAGTTTCTTGGTTTTTCCCAATATGGTGGCTTTGATTGGTATTTTCAGCTTTTTGCTCACAAATCTTAGCATTCTCTTTTGGCTAAGAAACCATAAAGGAATTCAATAACGTTTGACGGTCATTGTTTTTAACACTCATGAAAACATTAACAGAATTTAATATGTATATTTCTGTAATCTTCTTATGAATGGACTTGCATATGGTGCTTCTTCTATAATTTTGGTTTTTGATTGTTGGTGGAATGTTCTTTTATTTTTTATTACAAATTATGCTTAAACCGGAAGATTTGTAAATATTTAGTGAAGAGTGTATAAGTTATACAATTCCAAGCAAAGCAGAAAACAGAAATAGAAATATTCAATATTCTGAAAAATGTTTTGGTAACTGTAGCAGATCTTCCATCTTGTGAATCACTAAGTTTGCATTGAAAAGTTACTGAAACGTATCTTCTTTTCCAAGTGCATGCCCGAGTCTGCTGATATACTACCTCACATTATAGAAACTGAAACAAAAGACAGATCTATCATGAAAATGTTAGAGTCAACGAAATAAGTCAGTGAGTCTAAATTAAATTTGGCTAAGGTAGTATTTTTGGCAGCACCACTGACCTAGAGTTTGTCATGTATGTAGTGGACTTTGTAGATATAGTATATGGGAAATCATACCTCAAATGTTGTTGTTTTTCGTCTTGTTTATGTGCTGGGGATTGTTGTATCATTTCTGTTTTCTTCATACATGATCATATCCCGTAGCATTGACATTGTTAATGAATGAACGATCCTGGTTATTGCAAAGACTTGTATCAACGATCCTTCCATTTCAAATCTTACATAGGATCACATGGTTCAATTGTTTGTTTGCCGCTTTCATTCTCTCCAAGCTGTCGCAGCTTGTGCCTTTGGACTTTTATTCCTTATTGTGTTGTGTTGCATTCTGAAACATCTATAGGTTTACTGCTTGAAAAATGAGGCCCATAACTTTGCTTGTCAATTTGTTCTGACACATCTAGTTCTTGTATAAATATTATTTTGCATTTACATCTTAGGATATGTTCAAAACATATAAATTGTGCATTTACCCACTTCTGATGAGTTTCGTGATTTATCCGAAGGACAGGTATTATTCTTTCTGCATTTGTGCAACTTATATATAGGAGTCCTATGATGTATGCTATAATTTTGCATCACGCCTCAAATCTCCAAACTGAAAGTGAGATAGATAGTTGTTTAAGGGGAGTTGTGTTTTGATTTTTTATTTCAGTTCTGTAAATTGTTATTCCATTTAATGCTCTATAGATGAATATGTATTTATTTATTTGTTTTGTTTGACGGAAGCAGGTTAGATAGATTAAGATATGAAGGAAATCTGTTTGCTTGGGTCAGTTTGGGTAAGTTTGGTTAGTTGTATCATATATATGAGTAGCTTGGTTATTGTAAGTTTTGTTGTGGGAATAAGAACTACAAAATAAGGTCTTTTCTTATACACTGCTCGTTGAAATATGGAACATAAATTGCTATTGTACCCCTGGTTTTTATTTTAAAACACATACACATTCTTCTAATTGTAGGAGTTTAAACTATTGAAAGTCTTTTTTGTTTAGTTACATTTGACATGGATTAGTGGGATTTTGACATAAATATGTCCAATGTTCTTTTGACATAGGTTAGTGGGATTTTGACATAAATTCAAGGACAATGTCATAAAATATTGGTCGAAGCTGATATCAAAAACTAGGTTTGGAAAAACTACATTTCACTCGCATTTTAAAAAATGTTTCCGGATTTGATTGTATGCTAAGTATATTGGACGTCTATATAAGCATGATTGGGCAACCATTCAGTGTTTTGTGGCGATGGTTTACCATCAGAAACCCACGTATGATGCGCAATTTCATGAAAATATTAAGGAAATTGAATATGTTAATGTATTTTTTTTTTTGAAGTGTACAATACCATAAAGGAATTTTGATGTGCATTTGACTTGGATTATTTTAAATTTTACGGAATTTGATAGTGTGCTAAGTATATTGGGCATCAATATAAGTATGATTGGGCAACCATTCGGTGTTTTGCGACGATGGTTTACCATCAAAAGCCCACGTATGATGCACAATTTCATGAAGACATTAACAAAATTGAATATGTAAGTGTGCCCAATCTTATTATGAATGGAGTTGCAGATGGTACTTTTTCTGTTAATTTGGTTTTTGATAGATATCTATTTAGGTTTGTTTTGGCAGTTTTTCAATTTTTTTTTTTTTTAGGTATGGTTATGTTATTTTGTTTGATTTATGCTATGCAAATATTCATTGTACTGCTAACATCATTCTGCAGCTGGTTTACAAATATAGATAAGGAGTTTTGTTTTACAATAAGATAAGCAAAATTTATTTTATCATTCTGCTGTTTTCTTTAACATAGTCATCCATAGTGCGCAATCTTTTTTGTTTAGTTACTTTTGACATAGATCACTGGGGTTGTGACATGAATATGTCCAATGTCCTTTTGACATAGATTAGTGGGATTTTGACATAAATTCAGGGATGATGGGATAAAATATTGGTTGAAGCTGATATAAAAAACTGGGTTTGGAGAAACTGCATTTGACTTGCGTTGTTAAAAAATTTTCCGGATTTGATTGTGTGCTAAGTATATTGGGCGTCAATATGAGCATGATCGGGCAACCATTCGGTGTTTTGCAACGATGGATTACCATTAGAAGCCCACGTATGATGCACAATTTCATGAAAATATTAAGGGAATTGAATATGTAAATGTATTTTTTTTAAAGTGTACAATACCATAAAGGAATTTTGTTGTGCATTTGACTTAGGTTTTTTTAAATTTTACGAAATGTGATGGTGTGCTAAGTATATTGGGCGTCAATATAAGCATAATTGGGCACCCATTGATGTTTTGCGATGATGGTTTACCATCAAATATTGGTTGAAGCTGGTATGAAAAACTGGGTTTGGAGAAACTGCAAAAAGACAGAATTTGCAAAAAAAATATATGGTAGCTTATACTGCCAAATGTAATCGTAATTGAAGTTGGAAATATATAAGCAAAGACGTAATACTTTGACTCCTGAAAACAAATAAACCGAATTTGCAAATTTAACAGCTTAACCTGGACAATTCTCACGTCTAAGACTGCCTTACATAGCAAACCTCTGTTATTCAAGTGAGCATAGTGGCTCTCGTGACAAAATAAGCTAATCCTTTAACTATTACCTCTCTGCAGCTCCTATTAGTGCTTGGAGGAACAAGATTTCTCACCAACTCTAGAGAAATGAAAGGACGAATGGGAATATGACATTTGCAACATCATTGAGAGTAAGTTATAAAACTTTATTAGTAGCATCTCCATTTATCAAGATAAAATCGAAAAAAGAGGCGGTTAATTCTGTGACCGTTAGGAATTTTTTTGTGGTAGCATCCATCCAAATCTTAGGCTTGTAATTCGCCAGAGAGACAATGCTTTTACGAAAAGGTGTCATAGAAAGCTGATTGCTATAAGTCCTGCCAAACTTCCGAATAGTGCCAATCCCAAGATTGCAAGCATAGAGTGTTGTCTTATATCTGTATTTGTATGTGTTAGGTCGTCGCAACTTGCACTGTCGTAACAACAGTTCTCCATTCGCAAATGCTATTGCTCGAAGCTGACCTTGCCTCAAGGTTTGATCAACAACATAGAGGAGTTCAAGGTTTCGTCAATATTTGCTGATATTGACATTGTGGATCTTTTTCCACAAGCTAGTTGCAGAATCTTGTAAGCTCCAAATGTTGATGATGATTGTGTTTGTTGGTGCAATTATACTTTCAACAAAGGAGAGACGTCCATACATATTAAGAATGCTAATGTTTTGTGAGTAGGTGTTTGAGTGCTTCCCATTGCAATGGTAATCATCTGGATGACGCATCACGGTGAACTCCTCCGTTCTAATTTCCAATGCCATGATCATTTCATCATAGCCAGCTATAAAGTATCCAACGTTTTCATAGCAATGAGTTACCAACCAATACAGAGTTGAATCGTCTATGATGACCGAAGCAGAACCAAGAAGCCTGGTCCTCTTTAGGAAGGAGGGGGGTAATTTTAGGTGTCTGCTGCATGGTTCAGGTCCCAAATTAAGCATCTTATATTGTACATGCCCCTCTTCAAATATAATCCAGATTGTGCAGTATTCTTTAATCAATGGGTGAAAGAACATCCCGCATATGTTACCAAAGTGAATTGTAGTGGTTATTCTTACCTTATCTCTGATTGTTGGATTGGAGACGACATAATTCATCTCCTTTCTGATTGGACTGTAGTGTTACATGACAATTAAGCCATCGTAGGACATAACAAGATCATACAAACCTTTATTCTTGGTCAAAACTTTGGAAGTAGTTGTTGATGATTCCAAATCAATGTCTAACAGGAGCAGTCTCTCCGTCGCATGTAAATGTCTTTGATGAACAATAATCATCGGAAATCGATCAGTCTTTAGATGCATTTTTGCAAAATATTGGGTTGAGATCAAAGTCTTCCATCTTCTGCAAACCCTTTGGAATTTCCTTTGGAGTTTCAAGATACAATCCGCCGGTACTCTACTGAGAATCTCCATGACTAGATCATCTGGAATAGGAGTCACTGCGTTCCTTTTAGTTCTCTTATTTTCCATGGTAGGTCAAGCAAGGAGAAGCTTTTTTAAAACAAGGGGTGGAGTAGTACTGGACTAGGTTATCAAATAGCGGACGGAACAAGAAGAAAGTCTCTTTAAGAGTTTAACCCTAGCTTTTCTTAAAGAGAGTCATATTTCTTAATGTTAGATTAGGATGTTACCATTATTCTATATATATATATTAAGATTGGGAAGTTGTACTTATCAAATCCAATTCCAAGAAGAACTCAGCACAAGTTCTGACATCAAAGTAATTATCCTCTCCAGGAAGAACTCACCTTCCTGCTCACGTAAACTCTTCCACTTCTCCTCAAACTCAAATCCTTCAAATGTGGATAGCTAATCATAGCCACAAAAAAAGCTTAGAACTCCATAACCAGACAAATAAAATGACTAGCCAAAAATACCAGAACAATATGACGTTCATGAAATTAAGCCAAAAGGGATCCTTATTTTTGTTAAGTGAACAAAAGATAATAATAATTCAATGATTGCATAACATTCGTGAAATCCTACATCTGGTGGTATATATTAGGAAAGTTGTTTAAGACTTGATATTTACTAGTCCTAATTTTTATTGACTCATACTTTAGCAGTTTTATAATATTATTATAATTTCTTAATTTTATTTAAATTAGAAATTTAGTATTGTTTTATGTGTGTCAGGATTAGGAAGTTACTTTCTATATGGATTATGAGATTTGATATATCAATTAGTATTGAGAAATCAATATATTGTATTGTTTGATTGTTAGACTTTTAACTATCCAATCCCTATGCAATATAATTTTTATTTCTTCAAATTAGTGTCAAAACCTTTTAAAGTCTACAATAAGAAACGAAAACATAAGCGCTAATTGCCTGATAAGCTAATTTCAATAAATTATAAGACCATTCAATGTTTCCTTATCTAAGGGGTTTTTTTTTTTCCAATTAAGAAAGTGAAAAGATGTCACACACACGCACGCACGCACGAACGCACACACACACATATCAATCTTTTTGTATTTATGCCAAAGTTATTGTTGGCTATTCAACTTCAGAGCAAAGGATTGATCTTAGTTCTTTTAATCCATATTAACGAGGACTTTCATAGTGTTTTTTTGTAATATTACACTTCTTAAATTTAAAATTATTTCAAATATACCTTTCTGTCAAGAAGTTAAGTTAACGAGATGTTCCACATTTGACCATTAAAAAGATGTGATTGTAATAGACTCATTATTATTAAGGGCAGATTAGTAATTTTAACTTTTATCTTTTCCAAACAATGAACGTTTCTTGTTGATTATCAAAAAAATTTAGTCTATTTCTATAAATCTTCAAAATATTAAAAATTATAATAAAAACTATTGATAGAAAGAATTTTGATTATATGGTTTTATTACAATAACCATTGAAGATTATTATAAAAATCATTGATAGAAGGGATTTTGGTAATCTTCAATGGTTTTATAGTTTTTATGAAAATATATATAATCAATATATATAACTATTGAAGATTATAATAAAAACCATTGATAAAAGAGATTTATTATGATCAAAATCGCTTTTGGAAGATTTACAAAATAGAGTATTTTTTTTCATTCTCACAATAAAGGTTTATTGTTTGGAGAAGGCAAAAACTGAGATTACCAGTTTATCTTTAATAATAATAAGTATATTACAATCATATCTTTT
The DNA here is from genome assembly GCA_026120185.1 of Voacanga thouarsii. Taxonomy (NCBI): domain Eukaryota; kingdom Viridiplantae; phylum Streptophyta; class Magnoliopsida; order Gentianales; family Apocynaceae; genus Voacanga; species Voacanga thouarsii. The sequence continues at coordinate 14,973 of JANUWF010001050.1, read as the reverse complement.
TAAACGGTCAAATGTAGAGTATTTCGTTAAATTTTTTATAGAAGAGTATATTTAAAAGGATTTAAATTTAATAATAGTGCTATTATTGAATTCTAAATGTGAAGGATATATTTGAATTTAAGAAATATATTATTATTAAATTTTAAATGTAAGAGGTATAATTATAAATATATATATATATATATATATATATTAAGAGCATTTGTCGCCTTTTATCCATTTTTTTTTTCTCTGAGGCAACTCCCTGAAGGGCCTCGGATCACTTCCACTTCGTGACCCACCAATTTTTTTTTTTTTTTAGGTTAGATAATGATTTAGTCCTGTATTTCAATAGAATTAGAAGAAGAGACAACCGCCTCCTCACACATGACAGGACTCGATTGGGGGACTGAAGAGGTATCCCCATGATCATATAAAGTAATAGGGGGAAGAAGGGCTGGGGGTATGTAGCCAAATTATGTCATAATTTTTTGCTTTTTTTTTAAAAAAAAAACTCAAATCCCAGGGACATGGAGTGAATACCACCACACTTCAGGACGTATAATTCTATAATGGCATGGAAGTAGGAATCGGGCCCCGAACGTCCGAGACGCTCTCAGGAACCCAAAAACCATGTGAAAATTTTTTCTTTTTTTTTTTGAAAAAACAAGAATAAAACCAAACATATATTTTAAAAATATATATAGAAAATCTTTTTTTTTCTTAAAAGAGAAAACATAAAAGTTAAAAAACAAAACAGATGCGACACATCAATACAATACAACACAACAACCATGAATATAAAACATACTAAAATATTTGTTCATACAAATTCATATAACCATTACTTCGTTTTAAAATCTAGAAAGGCTTTTACCAAACCAATATATTTGGTTTGGTTTAATTTGATTTCAATTTGACGAGTTTTAATCATAAAATTAGTTTTCTTTAAAAAAAATTTCAAACTCAACTAAAATGAATCGAATCAATAAATTCTTATAAATATTATATTTTGATATTTTTATTCTCATCAACATTTCCTTTAGTAGTTTCTCTACTCCTTTACCCCACCTCTCCTTTTGCTTTCATACTTCTTCAACTTAATGTTCCTTATTCATATTTATTTCGTGAAATCTCTATTTTATGGTTTGTATTGTGAACTTAATTAAAAATAGAATCAGTAAAGATACTAGAAGAGGAGAGAAAAGAAAGACTCACTAAGATACGATTTCATTGATTGTTCGTTTGTTTACATATGACCCCTATTTATAGAGGTTTCGATACAGAATCTGAAAGGTTAAGAAATGAATTTCATAAATGCTATCTTATCTCATCCATTAATAACCTTACAAAAATGAACAATCACATTATATTCAAGATAACGAACAGTCGCATTAATAGAAAATGAACAGCCACTTAATATTTTCATAACACTCCCCCTTGGATGTTCATTTTCAACCATTTCGAAAAATGTCTCGTTAAAAACCTTCATAGGAAAAATTCTGTGGAACAAAAACCTAGTGAAGGAAAAGAGTACACTTTTCGTTCTAGAGGGAATACTGCCTCATTAAAAACCTGACTAAGAAAAAACCCAGTAGGAAAAAAAATCTTAGTTAGGGAAAAAGAGTACAGTATACATACTCCCCCTCTTAATAACATTTTCAAGATGACTTTATGTTTTTTAACTGACGCATTCTAATTTTATGTACTAATTTTTCAAATGAAGCAATCGGCAATGCCTTAGTGAATAAATCTGCCAAATTATCACATGATCGAATCTGTTTCACATCTATTTCTCCTCTCTTCTGAAGTTCGTGAGTAAAGAAAAATTTTGGTGAAATATATTTTGTCCTATCTCCTTTAATATATCCACCTCTTAATTTGAGTTATACAAGTTGCATTATCTTCATAAAGAGGTATTAAAATTTCCTTTTTTGAAGGTAATCCACAATTTTCTCGGATATAATGGATCATTGATCTCAACCACACACATTCTCGGCTTGCCTCGTGAATAGCTATAATTTTAGCATGATTAGAAGAAGTAGCTGCTATAGATTGTTTTGTAGAGCACCATGATATAGCAGTACCACCACATGTAAATAAATAACCAGTTTGAGAACGTGCTTTATGTGGATCGGATAGATAACCAGCATCAGTATATCCAATCAACATTGGACTGGTTCTATTTGAATAAAATAATCCAAGATCCATTGTCCCTTGGAGATATCTTAGGACATGTTTAATCCCATTCTAATGTCGTCGTATTGGGGAAGAACTGAATCTTGCTAATAAATTCACAAAAAATGGTATATCAGGTCTAGTATTATTAGCAAGGTACATCAATGTGCCAATTGCACTGAGATATGGTACTTCAGGACCAAGTAGTTCTTCATTATCTTCTCGAGGTCGAAAAGGATCTTTATTTATATCTAACGACCTCACGACCATTGGAGAACTTAATGGATGTGCTTTGTCCATGTAAAACCTTTTAAGAACTTTTGTTGTATATGTTGATTGATGAATAAAAATACCATCTTCCAGATGCTCAAATTGTAAACCAAGACAAAACTTGGTTCTGCCAAAATCCTTGATTTCAAATTCTTGCTTCAGGCTATTTCTTACTTTTTGGAGTTCTTTTGGAGTTCCAATAAGGTTAATATCATCAACATATATCGCAAGTATCACAAAACCAGATCCAGATTTCTTAATAAAAATACATGGACATAGTGGATCATTTTTATATCCTGATTTCAATAAATATTCACTAAGACGATTATACCACATGCGTCTAGACTGCTTTAAGCCATATAATGACTTTTGTAATTGAATGGAATAATTTCCATGAGAGTTAGAATTATATGCGTCAAGCATACTAAATCCTTTTAGGATTTTCATATAAATATCATTATCAAGGTTCCCATATAAATAAGCAGTCACAACATCCATTAGACGCAGTCAATCTTTTCACCTACTACTAGACTCACAAGGTATCGGAGTGTAATTATATCCACCACAAGTGAATATGTTTCATCATAATCAAGACCCGATTTTTGCAAAAACCTTGTGCCACAAGTCGTGCTTTATATCTTACGACTTCATTATTTTCATTTCGCTTTTGCACAAATACCCATTTATAACCAATTGGTTTTATACCTTCTGGTGTTCGGACTACAGTTCCAAAAACCTCACGCTTTGCAAGTGAGTTTAACTCCGATTGAATCGCATCTTTCCATTTTGGCCAATCATTTCTATGACGACATTCTTCAACTGATGTTGGTTCAAGGTCCTCATTCTCTTTTAACACTTTAAGTGCTATATTGTATGTAAAAACATCATCAACAGTAATTTCCGTTCGATTCCAACTTCTGCCAGAAGTTATATAATTAATGAACATCTTACTATTCTGTTCACTATTTTCAGATATTTGGATCTTTTCATCAGTTTCCACTTGATCCCTTTTTCCTAATTCTTCAATTGGATCATTCTGATCATTTAATCCTCTTTTCTTTCGAGGATTTTTATCTTTTGAACCAATGGGTCGTCCACGTTTTTGACGTGTTTTTGATTCAGTAGCTATTGGAATTGTATTTTGTCATGCTGGGACTTCTATCCGAATAGGAACATCTATAACTAGAATATGCGATCTAGTTACCCTTGTAGAGTCAGCAAAAGAATCTGGCAGTTGATTTACAAGTCTTTGCAAATGAATGATCTTTTGAACTTCTAGTTCACTTGCGCTTGTGCACGGATCTAAATAATTCAATGATGTTGTCCAATTAAGCTCTTTTTTATGTGGTTTATGTTCTCCCCCTAATTTAGGAAATAAAGTTTCATCAAAATGACAATCAGCAAATCTTGTTGTGAATACATCACCTGTCAATAGTTCAACGTATCTAATTATAGAGGGAGAATCATATCTAACATATATCCCCAACCTTCTTTGAGGACCCATTTTAGTACGTTGATTTGGCGCTATCGGTACATACACAACACACCCACAAATTCTCAAATGAGCAATATTTAGCTCGGAACCAAAAGCCAATTATAAGGGAGAAAATTTGTGATAACTTATTGGCCTTATGCACACAAGTGCTGCAGCATACAAAATAGCATGTCCCTTAGCAGTTGTAGGGAGATTTGTTCTCATTAATAACAGTCTAGCAATTAATTGTAACCGTTTAATGAATGATTCAGTTAGACCATTCTGAGTATGAACATGAGCTACTGGATGTTCAATAGTAATACCAATTGACATGCAATAAGTATCAAAGGCTTGGGAGGAATATTCTCCAACATTATCTAAACGGATCTTTTTGATAGGATAATCTGAAAATTGCGCTCTTAAACAAATTATTTGGGCAAGTAATCTCGCAAACGCCAAGTTGTGAGTTGATAATAAACTGACATACAATCATCGGGTCGATGCATCAATTAAAATCATAAAATATTTGAATTGTCCACATGGTGGATTAATTGGTCCACATATGTCATCATGAATTCTTTCTAGAAATACTGGAGACTCAAACTCCACTTTTGTTGGAGATGGTTTAATAACCAATTTCTCTTGAGAACATGCAATACATGAAAATTTATCAGATGTCAAAATCTTTTGACTTTTCAAGGGATGACCATGCGTATTTTCAATTATCCTTCGCATCATAATAGCTCTCGGATGACCCAAACGGTCATGCCAAATGATAAATGTAGCAGAATCAGTAAACTTCTGATTTACTGAATGATGCACTTCAATTGCATGGATTTTTGTGCTATATAGGCCAGATGAAAGAGATGGTAGCTTTTCTAATAAAGACTTCTTACCTGACATTATTTGAGTAATACAGAGATACTCAAAACCATTTTCTTCCATTGTTTCAATGTGATATCCATTTCGGCGAATATCTTTAAAACTTAATAAATTTCTTCGAGATTTTGAAGAAAATAACGCTTTAGGAATAACAACATTTGATCCTCCAGGTAATACAATATTAGCTCTTCCAGAGCCTTCAATTAACTTTACACTACCACCTATAGTATTAACATTTGTTTCTCCCATCTGCAGGTAAGAGAAATATTTTATATCTTTCAATATGGTGTGTGTGTGTGTACCACTATCAATTAGGCATATATCTTCAATGCCACTTGTGTATCCAGTAAGCGGAATAATAGCCATCTAGGCATAATAAAACATTTATAAATTTAAATACTCAAACAATAAAAATTTTAAACGCTAATTACTATTACAATGCCAAAAATATAAAACATAAAAGAAACATATTAAAAGTAAACTTTTAATTCTTCTGGACACTTCCATCACCAATCAAATACTCAATTCTTCCTTCAGGATGCTCAAAGAAATCAGCCACGTCTAAATGGTTACATCAACATCAACATCGTCAAGGTTGGTATCATCATCATCATGAAGAAAATGTTGTAGAGTAAAATTTGCTTCAGCATTTTTGCCTTTCTTCTCAATAGACGCCTGATACAGATCAACAAGGTGTTTTGCAGTACGACAGGTACGAGACCAATGACCTTTCATGCCACAACGATAACATTTATCTTCATAATCTTTAGAAATAATATCATTTCCTTTTCCTCTCTCGTTAGTTTTTGGCCACTTCTGGTGATTGTAATTATTTCTCGTAACTTTGTTTTGACTATTGCGATCATAATGAATATTTTTATCATGACCATATATACGTCCACGGCCACGGCCATATCCACGACCATGACCACGACCTCTTTCAGGGCCAAAATTACGAGTTCTAACATCATTCACTTCTGGGAATGGAGTAGAACCTATTGGTTGAGCTTCATGATTTTTCATTAATAACTCATTATTTTGCTTAGCTACGAGAAGATAAGATATCAATTCTGCATACTTCTTGAGTCTCTTTTCTCGATATTGCTATTGTAGGAGCACATTCGAGGCATGAAAAGTAGAGAAAGTTTTTCCTAACATATCCTCATCAGTAATATTTTCTCCACACAGTTTTAGCTGCGAGCTAATTTTAAAAATAGCAGAATTATACTCACTAACGGATTTAAAATCTTGTAATCACAAGTGCATCCAGTCATACCGTGCCTTTAGAAGGACAACCATCTTCTGGTGATCAAACCTTTCTTTCAAATTAGTCCACAAAATAAGTGGATTTTTCACGGTAAGGTATTCAACCTTTAAATCATCATGAAGATGATGGCGGAAAAAAATCGTAGCTTTAGCATCATTTTGTGATGATGATGGATTTCCTTCTACAATGGTATCTGCCAGACCCTATTGTAGCTAAATGCATTTCAGCATCTAGTGTCCAAGATAAATAGTTTTTCCCAGTAATATCAAGAGCTGCAAACTCAAGTTTGGTGAGATTTGCCATGTGAATACAAAATCAAATAGAAAAAGTACCTACCTTCTTCTTTTGTTTAAAATAGAATCAGTAAATATAAAACTATAAAATAAAGATACTAGAAGAGGAGAGAAAAGAGAGAATCGCTTAGATACGATTTCATTGATTGTTCGTTTGTTTACATACGACCCATATTTATAGAGGTTTCGATACAGAATCTGAAAGGTTAAGAAATGAATTTAATAAATGCTATCTTATATCATCCATTAATAACTTTAGAAAAACGAACAGTCACATTATCTTAAAGATAATGAACAGTCACATTAATAGAAAATGAACAGTCACTTAATATTTATTATTAAATATTCTTATACATGCTTTCTTTCTTTTGCAGTATCATTAGATTTTTTTTTGGTTTAATACGATATAAAATATTAAAATTACAGTTTATTTTGTTTGATAAAAATTTTTATAACAACAAATCGTTCAAATCAAATCAAACAAATTGAAACAGAACCTAATAGTTTGAGATTTCAAATGATTTGATTTGATTTGAAAATATGCATATTACAATTATTGAATTGATCTGAAAATAGTCAAAACTAAACCAAACCAAATAATAAACACTCTTTCTCTCTCAAATTACACAAAGTTGTGGTACCAACTCAAGAGACAAAAATGTTTGAGATCTTATACTTGCACCAAAAGCTCCAAATTCTGGGGTAAGACTGTAATGTGTGGATTGGGTCGAAGTCCATAGTTGTTCAACCTGAATAATTTTCAAGCTAACACTTAAATGGGCCTGAATTCAAACTTTACTTAGCTCAACTCGTTTTGAAGTCCAATTCAATTTAATTATACAACTATATATATATGATATAAAAATAATATTTATTGATAATTATGTATTAATGTCTCTTAAAATGTTTGATTTTGGAATAATAACAGAATAAAATGCAATAAATTGCAAAATTTTAGTTCGCTCTTTTTCTTTTAAATTATAAGGTCTTTTTTTTTTTTTTTGAAGACATTTGCCTACCCTATTTGAAAATTTTCAAGTTTAATAAATACAATCCCCTAATCTTGTGATTAAGGTTAAAAATAGTTTTAAATAATCTTCTTACTTATTTTTATAAATGATAATTCAACTAATGTTAAAAAAAAATACTACAACATTACAATTTTTAAATTTAATTATCATTTTCATTCCCTTCAAGAAAAAAAGAAAAGTGTAATTGGGATGGCCTAAATTTGGTAAGAGCTCGGACTTAATGTTCTTATTCTAAAATTGAGACAAATTCGAATTTGACTAAATTCAACTCATACTCAATCTGATTTGGCACCATCTAAACATATCAAGCAATTAACTCACTAGTTTTTTTGAGTTACAAGTCAATTTGAAAAATTATCAAGATGGGCAATCGAAATATGACGAAAATAATTTTGTTTAATCTCCACCTTACATACCATAGGCACAATTCTTTAGGATCAAATGGCCATGTTCAAACCAATTGAATGACAAATACTTACAAATATCTAATCCTTACATTTAAAAAGTATAATATAATTTTGAATTTTATAAAAAAATTTATTAATTTTGAAAATTAATATGACAATCTACTTAACATCAATAATAAAATTGTTAATATTTCACTAATAAAATTTATTTATATTAGATTCATTTTTTTATTTAATAAAAACCTAACGTTACTCCATATTCATTTTTTTTTAAATTTCACAATGGCAAGGCCATCTATCAATTTGGCCACGGTTTAAATTACTCTATATTCTCCAAGTTTGTTATACATGCACCTTCCACCATAGTTGTAACATCCTATCAAAGATCAGGACCCTCGAAACATTCTGGACTCGAACATTATTTCCCAATCAAATGTTCAATTAATGATTGACCTTTCAAGAGTAAACTGCCTGAATTTGAAATTCCAATTAGTGATTGGTGTGAAAAATGATGGGAAAATGGGTGGATCCCACGTTGTGTTAGTCTTCTGGAAGCCGGCAAGAGCACCAGGGGTGTCAGGAACGCCCAACGTACATCTTGTAGGATTTGATGAAGTTGAGGCGAAGCAAGGGAAGACAAAAAATATTGAACATAGTCTTCTTTTTTATGTTAAGGACAGTACTACAAAACAAAGACCAAGACAACCACGAAAAATGAAAGAAGACACAGATGGAAGATGGGGTTGGCAACATAGGTAAAATCAATTCACCAAGGATGTAGGTAAGGCTAAATAGTTTATACAGGAAGAAAAACATAAACTTGAACAAGAACATTTTAGGGCACCCACTCCAAGATCATAAGTGGTGAAAAAATTAACAACTCATCAATGATTTTATCATTAAATATATAAAAATCAATCAATGAATATTCACTTTATATAATTCAAACAACTGATGAAGAAAAATGCAATTTTGGTTGCTAATATGAGCTTTTTTAACATCATTTCACTTTTATTTACTACATATTTCAATAATAATGCTATTGTTCATAAGAGAGGCATTATATAGAGCAATGGGATTAAACAATCAATGAGTTCAAGATTTAGTGTACCCGAGTTTGTATAGTAATATTCAGTGAATACCAACATTTAATTCAAGTTCCCCAATGCAAATGTTAGTTTATGTACACTAATCAAATGAATCCAATTGGAAAATGAAAATTTGGAATACAAGTTTTCAATAAATAAATTGTATATCAAATGTTTCATAAGAATGTAGAATAGCTTGACCAAAACCCATGGGACTTACTCTGTCTATAATAAGGAGTGATAAATCCTCTTGTAGTGATTGTAAATTGCAATTGAGAGTACCAATAAATCAGAAAAACCAGTTCGTTCAGAAGGTTGTGTACAAAATTTCAGAATGCACAATGCAACTAATGTTAGAGAAAAATAGATTCAGGAATTTAGCAAGTTGCAGAGAAAATCTGTGCAAATTTATTCTTAAGTAAACACAAAGTCTACATCATTTTATCATAATCTTAACGATCATCTTTTCTTGTGAAGATAAAAATTCAAAATCTCTTTCCAATGCCTTCCAATGTCTAATATAATTGTCAATCTTGTTTGCACAAGGATATGCATTTCATGGAGGCAAGGGGACAATTAAGGTATGGAGTACTTCGATTGAATTGGATGATGAGTACAGTACTTCCCAAGTAGCAATTAAAATGGCAAAGAAGAATATACATGTAAAATTGACAACAACTAAAAATTAAAATGCAATAATTTTAGACAGCAATCTCTAAGAGCAAATTAAATGCTATTAATTAACACACAAGACTAATAACACTTCTTATACAAAATGTCTATTTTATGTGGGCAAAATGTCAACTTTTTACTCCATAGGAAGATAAAAGCTAAAGGAATATAAAACTCCTACCTCTGTCACCTTGATAATTAGCAACAACTTCATCCAGTTACAAAATTATAGAAGTGAACATGGACACATCAGCCACAGAAAGTAGATGGCTCAATTAGGAGTAAACAAAGACAAATATATATTATTTATGTCATTTTTTATTGGTCAACTCAGATTAATCAGCAGAGAAAGATAAGCAACGTATAACTATGCCATGCTTTCTTGAAAGAGTGACCGAGCAAAAAAAGCCAATAATATTAATCAAATAATCCGCAGAATTATTAAAGAATACGAGAGAGAGAGAGGGGGGCATCCAGTCTAAATGATTCATTGCTCCAGAGAAGTTAAAAGAATAGGGTCACACTTTCAAGATATAGTCAGCAGCTGTTCATGGAATGCACCAAAAAGACATTATTACAGCCCCTTCAATTTAAATACCATTTGTAACATTTCACAGCACATGGTAATCCTTATTATTGTTGATTTCATCTAAATGTGTGGAGGAGCACTTTGTTGATTTGTAGATAAGTCTTGATAGCCCTGGACAAACAAAATAATTCATAGAAGGCATAAAAGTAAAACCATTCAATAGTAACGAGACATGCATGAAGGTGTGAAAAACGGGAAAAACATGGAGCACGCAGCGGAAACGAATCAACAAAAAAACTGAAAAAACTCAAGAACAAGGAAAACAGAACAGAGGAGGCGCCAGCTCCGGCAACCCTAGCCGGCGTCGGCTACCTTCTCTTCCACCTCCGAGGTTTGAAAATTCCTTACCTCTTTTCCTCATTCTAAGGGTTGACTGGACCGGAATGTGTGCAACCGGGGTAGGTATGCTGGTGGGAAGCCTTTGGTGCGATCCCTGCAAGCCTTCTACTCCGTCTTGGCATGTATGAACAATGAACGCCAAAACTTTCTGGTTCTCAAAATATTTCACTGCCTAACTCTTGTTGGTGAAACAAAAGGGTGAAGAGGAATGATCTCTCAAGGGGAATGAATGGTTTCAACCTTTCTCCTTGTTTCTGAAAACAAAAACCTTTAGAAGGAATAACTTCTCACCCTTCTTGGTGAACCAAAGGTGAGCTCAAAACCAACAATAGTGACCCTGGTTTTTCTTGTTCTTCATAAACCAGAGAATCAAGAAGAAGAAGAGCCTTGGTGATCTCTTGGAGAGTCACACGAAAATGAGAGAGAGAATGTCAAAAGAAGAGAACAAACAATGATCATATCATAATGTTTCTCTTGTGACCTTTGGTTTTTGTAGATTTGGATTATATGACCTTTGGTTTTCATGTCTTTATTTTCCTTGTGTGACCAATGAAGTCCCACGAAATTGACAACAATAAAACCACCTTTCATATAACCAAAAGCCTCTACAAAATCATACCTGAGATTCCAAACAATTCTTTAATTGCAATTGGAACCCCACAATTATAACTAATTATAATTTGGCCACAACAACTTCTCTTTCTCGCAATAAACTCCACTATGTTATCAAATAACATTTTGAGTATATATTCCTCTTTAACCGGGACCAATTCATCAATCCAAAGTTAATTAGGACTTACGGGCTATTCCGAGGACCAAAAAGACACATCGCATTGGCTACTAAAATGACCAAAATACCCATACTATATAAATAGCTGTATTTTACATTTTAAATATTTTCTAATATCACCATAAGAAAATATTGACCCCAAGGAAAATGCTGCGTTAGCAAAGTCTCCGACCTACAGGTGTAATGACTAAAACACGTCTCTATACATCATCGTACATTCAGAGAGGAAGAAGTGTACTAACACTTCTCTAAATGACATCTAGCATCCTTAGGCCTCTAGTCCAATGATCCACGACTTCCTGGAGTGTTTTCGCTTTCCAAGGGAGCTACCCTAAAGCAAACATCCAAGTCATGTTTCCCAGGGCCCTGGACATTTAAATCATTCAGACAACTACAAGGGGCGATATAGTATAGAAACTATCTTATACAAGTCTATCTTAACCAACTAGTCACACATACCCACCATGCAAGTATATTGGCCCTACGATGGAACCTCAACTATAGCATATCAAAGTATATGCTTTCAGCTTCGTCAGACCACCAACTTATACTCAAGTCATAAAGTACAAGTCCACGCTGAAGCGGTAGTAGTCTAGGTTTCTACTATATAGTACTTTTAAGAAACCACTACTACAGGTCCTGTTCTACGTATTCAAAATACGCTTATGTCATGAAGTGAGTGGACTACTCACTGGCTAAAGGTAAGCCATTCCACATTTGGAATTCACAACATAATAACCTAGACATGATGAGATTCCCATTCTCATCAATCGGTTAAGAACGAACGTTTATGTGTTAAGTAACCCGTGATCCATACCTACTGTGAAAGACCTCCATTCACATGGACCACTTACTTAAACACAATGGGTCTTTTCCAAACGACATCGTGCACAAAAGTAAATTCACAAATGATTTCTGAAAATCAAATTTTTTAATTAAAACATTCGATTTTTACATCAAAAAACTAGTCTAAGAGGGCATACTTCCCAACAATGCATCCATATGTAATAATGTTTCTTTATTGCTCCACCTCTTTTTTTCATGATGAAAATTCTATTTGATGAATAAGGACATGAGTTGACAAACTCTTACTGAAAAATGCCAAAAATTGATGACTAAACAAAATTTCAATAGCATAGCCATATCAAAACTCATTTTCCATTTAAAGTACTCTATTTGATGACAAGTGAGAATTTCCCTTGGCATGCTTGAAATAAGAAATAAATACATAGCTGAGCCCTAATTTCTAAATTTTCAGTAGTTTTGCTCATATGGAAATCTTTACTATGTCATGGCAACCATGTAATGCAATTGCATAATAGAATCATAAGACGTTTAATCACAAAAACACAAACTAACAATGATATGGTCAACTTTACATACAATCATGTATCTAAAGCCCAACACAAAAATAACCTAATTCATGACACCGTTAACCACAAAAAATAGCAAAGTCAAAATTTGAAAGCATTTGTTTGCAAACCTTGAGGAACTAATCCCTTTTTTGGGGACTCAGTAGACAAGCTGTGTAACACCCCACTTTTTACTTTCAATTGGCTACTATTTGTAAAATAATGAGAATTTATACTAATGGCCAGAACAAAAGATGATCGGTATAATGAGATGAATATTTTGATATAATAATATCTTGTCGGGACCTAGATGTCATTATTGAATTTGTTCTACCCGTACCTTAAATTTTTAAAAGGCTATTAATATTTAAAAAAATAAGAATTGTAGGGTACTCTAGTGATAGGGCCTAAATTAGTCATGTTTTTCCTAGTTATATGAGATTCTTTTATGATACATTTTGTTCAATAACTAGCCATATTCCTTTATATTTGAGATTTTACCCTTAGAAAGGTATTTTGTTCATTATTTCAGATTTTTGGGGTAAAAAGAAGCAAAAACATCACAAAAGAGGCGGCATTGGCCAAGATAGAGGAACCGGCGCCGGCCATGCATTGGTAGCACGAACTTTGAGGCGACAAAAAATTGTTGAATTGAGACTGGAACAGAACTAAATCGGCGCCAGCTCCAGTAGCCAAGGCGGCGCCGGCTACATTCTGGACTACATGGTGCTGAAATCAAGAAAAATCAACGAACAATTGGAGAAACAGAACACAACCAACACCGGCTCCAGCAGCCAAGGCGGCGCCAGCTGTGCTATGAAGTTAAGGCGGTGCTTTAATTTTTCTACGCGATTTTTGGTAATCTGTGAAGTTTTAGTATATTTCGACTTCTACTCGGCCAAGAACATTATACCAATGAGTTTAGGCACTTCCCAAGCCTATAAATAGATGGAAAACACAAGAGAAAATGGGGAATTCATAGATCATCACAGAAAATCACTCAAATCAAAGGAGGAATTCTTCAATTCAAGGAGGGTTATGCAAGAAGGTTTTCAAATGAAGAAGAATGAGGCTTGTCTATGAGTGATTTCTTTTACTTTTTTTTCTTTTTCTTGACAATGATGTATTAATTGTTTTATTGTAATTTGACGTTGTTTTAGATATTCATGATTTTTAGAGTTATTTGATCTTTTGATTAATTGATTATTTTTCTTGGTATTTAATTACTTGTGCGTATCACGAAATTAGTTAGTTGTTTATTCCTATTAACTTGCTAGACCAAAGGGGTTGATGGTAGTCGCAATTGATTAATTTCATACTTATTGGCTGTTAACTTACTAGACCAAGGGGGTTAATTGCTGAGGATTGAGTAATTAATGGTTAATTGATGTTTTCCAGACCAAGGATTCATTGATTAATTTCATGCTTTAAATTTTCCAGACCAAAGAAATTTAATCAAGGATTGTGTTTAATGCGTCTTCTGGGTGAATTAATTGAGACTGACCATGTGATGCTAATTTATCTAGAAGATAGTGATTTCATGGATTGACCAAATAAGTGAATCTACTTTAATCCTTCATGATGCCAAGAGAGTAATTAATTAGGATAACGATTGAATACTTTAGGATCATGTTTGTTAAAGCAATGGTTTAAGTTACATAATTCTCTATCCTTGACATGTATATATTATTTTATTTTATTTTATTTTCCTTTTTATTTCTTTTTTCACTTTATCGATCAGTTAAACAATGAAAGAAGAGTGATTAATGTATACTTGTTCCTTAAGAATCGACACTCGTTTGAACCCCATGCTATGTTAATGATGAGTACGCTTGCTCATATGTGTAATTTGGGATTAACTTTTTAATTTAAACTTGATTGGGAATATGCTTATTTTTATATGATTTTATACCCAAATAAAATAACACATCCAGTTTTTTGCGCCGTTGCCGGGGAACAATAGCATGAAAGCTTGAATTTTGTTGATTTAACCATGTAAATATGTAAATACGTAAATATGAAAATATGTACAAATGTTCTCTCCGCATAAAGGTGCTATCTTTTGTATTTCATATATTTGTGTATGCCCTTGTAACTAACTTTCTAACTTTGACTATGTACGATTGACTAACTTTGTAATCTGGTAATTTTGTTTTAATCATTAATTGTGTATCTAACTTGCTTCTTGTTTGATAGGTGTTATCCTTGGTATATGACCCAAAAATCCGAATGCGAGATAGTCGATTTTGACCCTGAAATCGAAAGAACACTATCAAAGATCTGCCGGACAATCCAAAGGAACTTGATCGTCAACATGGATGGTGCTCAAAATAACAATGTTGGGAATGATAGGAGGGTTATG